>JAYKQN010000001.1:27122500-27457500 GCA_036785175.1 Eupleurogrammus muticus | reverse complement strand
GTCTGTCATTCTGGTTACCTACAGTGAATAACATACAGTTAATGTCATTATTAGTATGAAAAATAAAAAATGTAGATAAAAAAACTTTACTTTCAAGTTGTTTGACATTGTTATCTGTGATATCTCAAAACAGGATCTATTTCTTCCTCTGTGGGCATAGTGTCTAACCTGTACAATCAACATAAAGTGAAGATGTAACTTGTGTTCTAGGCAGAATGAGTGATAAGAAGCCTGGGCAGACAGGTATGTCTCTCCGTGATAGGTAGACACTGCCACGCTACTCCTTACAGAGAAAGTAGTGAGATTGCAGGAACTCATTACTTTGTTGTTTGTTACACCCAACACTGATGATGGATAAGAAACCGCCTACAATTTTACCATTACAAAAGAATTAGCAAGAGCTAGCATCAGCCACATGCCTTTACAATGTATCACAACAAACTAACATTCAGATACACTCACCATAGTGAAATGTCCTGCTGCAGAGTCATCAGCGTTTCTTCAGGAGACTGAGCTTCTCATTATGGGTCCAAATAGTATGAAACAATGACATGTCAGCTAGCCATCAATAGTGCTACCAGTAGTAATGTGTACCACTAGTGTTAGCCACACCCTCTACCCGACAGCCTGTAGCAGCAGCAAGGGGGGCGTTGACTCAAGGAGCTCATTAGCATTAAAAGGTACAAGCACAGAAAGAGCTGCTCTCAGAAGAGAGGAGCGAGAGACTTTTAGACTGCCGGAGTCTATGACACAGATCTTCTTGGGAAAAATAAAATGCAAAATTAGTGTTGATAGAGATCAGAGAGAGCTGTGAAATTGAGCTCAGAGTATAATATGGGGTTTTTAATAGTTTTAACCATCTAAAGATTAATCAACTATTAAAATAATTGGTAGTTACAGATGTAATTTAAGAGATAGATAAGATAGGATAAGATGCTTGTTACTGCAGCATACAGAGTAAATAAAAAGAAAAGTAAATAAAAGCTAAAGAAATAAAAGGCATAAAAAATATATTCATAGACTAAGAAAAATTAAATTGTATTATAGAGAAAATGTCCTTTGTTGTAATTAAACAATTTCCTTTTTTTTTAAACCATTCCGAATCTCAACCTTGAGAAATAATACATTCCGTATTTATAAAATAAATAAATTAAGTCATTAATTTAAAAAAAGGGACTGAAACCTTAAGTCAAAATAAAATGCAGCAGTGGTAATTTTAACATAGATTATTTAATAGTAGTAACGTTTTGATTTTTTTTTTAAAGAGAAGATGTGAATGTTGGTAACAGCAGGATGAGGCCTGGTATTTAGTTAGTAGTGCTTTGTTTCTTGTAATAGTGACTTTGCAAACAAAACTAATAAATACAATTCTTTGTTTTCATTAAAAAAGAGGAATTTGGAAACAAAATATGAATAAAAGATATATATTTTTTAAATCTCCAACTAGTTTATTCCTAAATAATCCCTTAAATATATACAGATTGAGCCTGTAATAAAAAAAATAAATAACATGTTCAGCCCTGTTGTAATCGCGGTCAGTTGTATTTCTGATGATCGGTCACCTGAAGGCCACTGCTGCTTTCAGGTTCAACGGCCAAACGGCTCCGCACAGCTAGAAACAACCAAATTAAAATTAAGAATTAATTTAGCTCTATGTTGTCTTTTATTTGTTTTGTTCGGGCAAGCATACAACAACAACCCCTGGACTGACACTTACAAGCCAGCAGCATCCCGTTTGCGCGGGTAAAAGAACAAGATTAATAGTTGTTTATTTTTGTTTTGCTCCTGACAACACGCAGGAAGCTAAAGTGGTATTGATATTGAGATGAAATATACAATAAATATGAAATCAAAGAGGCGTTGTAATTGTTATGTTTACATACGGAGAACCTTTAACGTCTCATGTGTGTTTTCTATTATTTGTCAACGTAGAAAGAACGGAGAGAGACAGCCTACCGTCCTACAGCTCACTCGCCTCCGCAAGGACGGTTCGCCTCCATGTCTTCAGTCTTCCTCCTCCGCCGCCTCCCCCGGCTGTGGCAGCAGCAGGCTGGCTAACATGAAGGAAGGCCTGGTCCTCTGTGCTCCGGCAGCTTCGGAGAGACAAACAAGCTTTGTTGGCCTCTAAAAATGAGCCACAGCCCGCGGACACCCCGGCATTATTTGCCTCGCCGTGTTTGCGTGTTGTCCAGCGGAACGCCCTCCTGCGGGAGAACAAATAAATCCGCAACTGCTGTTGCCTTCACGGGCTGTCGGAAAGACCGCAAATTAAAGTATTTTCTACAAAAAAAACCCTGGTATATTTATTTATATTCATTCTTGTATGAGAATCATTTTGACTTTAATCTCAGAATTCTGACGAAGAAAAGAAATATTGGCGTATTTTTGTTATCATAAAAAGTCAGAATTCTGAATTTAATTTCTGAATTCAGACTTCAGAGCCGACCTTTTAGTGTTTGGTTTCATGCAATACCAACATCTTAACATGTTCCTATGCAAAAGTTTTAAAAAGGACCTGATTGCAGCAGAGAAAACAGTCTGATATTTAACTTGTGCTTTAAAGTCCAACCCGTCCCATTTGAGAGAGTTGGACCTGAGCTACGCGCTACAGGCTTCAGGAATAAAGCTTCTATGTGTTGGATTGATTGAAGACTCCATACTTTTTTCTTTTTTTTTTAGATTTTTCTATATATTCAATTCCAATACATCAATGAAGTTTCACATATTTACTTCATAAAGCAATAAATAAAAGACTTTTAATCTAATATGTTCATGGTCCTCTATTTACAGTAATGAGTTCAGCAGCATTTTATGAATCAGTGTCTGAATATTGTGATGAAAAAATGATGACGGCATACAAATATTGAATAAAACATTTTAAACCTGAACACACCTGATTAAATTATGAATGGATTTTTATCTACTATTTACATATTTAGGTTGAGGTCCTGCAGGTTATCAGAGAAAAGCTGTCTTTGACCTCAGCTGTGAAGTCCGAACCCTCCTGTCTGGGAGAGCTGGATCTGAAAAAAAAACAAGCTGCAGGATTCAGAGTGTAGCTGCTGTGTAATTTTCTGAAGAATCCAGACTGTAGAGTGTAGTGTCTGAAGTTAGCTTACATTTTTGGTCTTAATGTTTACATACTTAACTTCCACCCAAGACATTATTTCCCCTTTTCCTCCTCAAATGCTTTTTTCTTTAAAAAAAAAAATGCTAGTCTGTAGTTATGAAATATTGATTCTTATTGAACTATAGTAAATTCCTCATTCAAAAAAAAAAGCTTTATATCACAACAAAACATCTACACCAGATAATTCTCTTTAAACCTTTGGAAATGTATTCAAAATTTTATATTTAAATATTAAAGGATTTTTTTTCAATATTGCCATTAATTCTGCATCATAACATTATGTTATACTCACCCAAGGTGTTTCGCATTTCAGATCTGATGAAGATTTGGGGTCTGAAGATATCATGAAAAGGCTTCCTATGGACAAAGTGACGCAGACCAAAACATATGTTGTTTCTAATTTATTGATTGTGGTACATGCCCGAATAACTTGTAGTTGAGGATGGGTTTGTGAGGTTGTGTGTGTAGGTGTGTGTTGTTACTAATTTTAGTAAGTAGAAGTAGTCTTTTAACCCGCATCCTGTTGGGTTTGGGTGTTTGGATGTTGTTTGGTTACATCCTTCTTGGCCTATATATTTTAGTGTGTGTGCACTTCTGTATGTGGTGATGTGTGAAGGCTACATGTGGATAATCAATTTTGACTAAAAAAATATTATGTAAATGGTCTGCATTTATATAGCGCCTTTCTAGTCTTTTTCGACCACTCAAAGCGCTTTACACTACAAGTGTCCATTCACCCATTCACACGACATTCATACACCGACGGCACATGCCATTGGAGGCAAATCGGGGTTAAGTATCTTGCCCCTGCATTTTCCCTTTAATTAGCCCTTCCTTACTAGAAATACCCAATATGTCTTTATTATCTGGCTATGTACCACAGTCCTTTAAAGTAGCTGTAATTAAACCTCTCCTTAAAAAACCTGCCCTCCACTCAAGCATTTCAGCCAAGTATAGACCAATTTTCACCCTTCCCTTCCTCTCTAAGATTCAGGAAAAAGCAGTTGCTAAACAGCTGTGTGACTTTTTACACGACAATAACTTATACGAGGATTTCCAGTCAGGTTTTAGAATGCATCACAGCACAGAGACGGCTTTAGTTAAGGTTTCAAATGATATTCTTCATGCGTCTGATAAAGGATTCATTTCCATCCTTGTTCTGTTAGATCTTAGCGCTGCATTTGACACAGTCAACCATCAAATCTTGTTACAGAGACTAGAGCATCTTATTGGTCTAAAAGGGACTGCACTAAACTGGTTTAAGTCCTATCTTTCAGATCGTTCCCAATTTGTCCATATCAATAATGTTTCTTCTATCCATACCAAAGTTAATCATGGGGTTCCACAAGGAGCTGTGCTTGGACCAATACTTTCATTATCTATATGCTCCAATTGGGTAAAATCATTAGGAAACAATTAATCAATTAATTTGTTATGCTGAC
Source organism: Eupleurogrammus muticus (assembly GCA_036785175.1). Lineage (NCBI taxonomy): Eukaryota > Metazoa > Chordata > Actinopteri > Scombriformes > Trichiuridae > Eupleurogrammus > Eupleurogrammus muticus. The sequence goes on along the minus strand of JAYKQN010000001.1, from coordinate 27,452,928 downwards.
GATACACAACTGTATCTATCAATTAAGCCAAATGAAACCAATCAGCTAGCTAAACTTCAAGCCTGTCTTAAGGATATAAAATCCTGGATGACCTGCAATTTCCTTCTACTGAATTCAGACAAAACAGAAAGTATTGTACTCGGGTCCGAAATCCTGAGGAACTCAATATCCAGTGATATAGCTATCCTGGATGACATCTCCCTGGCCTCTAGCTCCACAGTGAAAAACCTGGGAGTCATCTTCGACCAAGACTTGTCATTCTCTGCCCACATTAAACATATTTCTAGGACTGCTTTCATTCACCTGCGCAACATAGCAAAGGTCAGACACTTCCTGTCCCTGTCTTCCAGGCTTGACTACTGCAACTCTTTACTGTCGGGTTGCACCAAAAAGTCTCTAAGGACTCTCCAACTGATCCAGAATGCAGCTGCTCGTTTATTAACTGGCACTAAAAGAAGGGAGCATATCTCACCTGTATTAGCCGCTCTACACTAGCTTCCTGTAAAATCTCGTATAGAATTCAAAATCCTGCTCCTCACCTATAAAGCACTCAACGATCAGGCGCCATCCTACCTTAGGGATCTCTTAGTCCCATATCGCCCATCAAGAACATTACGCTCCCAATATGCAGGCTTATTGGAGGTTCCTAGAATTTCTTTAATTAAAACAGGAGGCAGAGCCTTCAACTTCCAGGCTCCTCTCCTGTGGAACCGTCTTCCAGTCTCAGTCCGGGGGGCAGACACCCTCCCTATATTTAAGAATAGGTTAAAAACGTTCCTGTTCGATGAAGCGTATAGTTAGGGCCGGCCCTGGCTGGCCTAGTCGTAGTTATGCTGCGATAGGTTAGTCTGGTCCTCATGAGATGCTCTGGGTTCTTTTTCTTCTTCTATCTGTGATACTGTTGTACCACTACTGTACTTTTAGATCTGCTGTGGTTCCGGAGTCCTGCCCTGTGTTTTCTCTTTCACAGAGCATGCTGCAGTGCAGCCACTGAGGGATCCACGGATGTTGGAGGGTCTGAGGCTGTCTTGGTGAAACCTGAAAGCTGTGGATGGATCAATGGATCCTGCTCCGTATCCTCCACTTCTACCAACATTCATTACATTTCTGTTTATCTGTTTGTAATATTCAAATTTCTCTGTAATGTTCTCCACCTGCACACATCATCTCCTGCACGCCTGTCCGTCCTGGAAGAGGGATTCCGCCTCTGTTACTCTTCCTGACGGTTCTTCCGTTTTTCTCCCTGTTAAAGGGGTTTTTTAGGGAGTTTTACCTTGTACGATGTGAGGGTCTAAGGACAGGGGATGTTGAGTTGCTTTTGTACAAAATGTAAAGCCCTTTGGGGCAAATCTGATTTGTGATTCTGGGCTATACAAATAAATTGAATTGAATTGAATTGAATGGAGGGGTCTGAAATTTTCATCGTAGGTGCATGTCAACTGTGAGGGAGATAAACTGAAAAGAAAAATCCAGAAATCACAATGCATGATTTTTTAACGATTTATTTGAGTGATACAGCTGCAAATAAGTATTTGAACACCTGTGTGTCATCTAGAATTCTGACCCTGAAGGACCTGTTAGTCCGGCCATTAAAAGTCCACCTGCACTCCATGTATCATCCTTAATCAGATGCTCCTGTTTGAAGTCGTTAGCTGCATAAAGACACCTGTCCACCCCATACAATCAGCAAGACTTTAACTTGTAACATGGCGAAGACCAAAGAGCTGTCCAACGACACAAGAGAGAAAATTGTACACCTCCACAAGGCTGGAAAGGGCTACGGAGCAATTGCCAAGCAGCTTGGTGAAAAAGGTCCACTGTTGGAGCAATCATTAGAAAATGGAAGTTGCATGGCACGAAAGGTTCCCCTGCTTAAATCAGCACATGTCAAGGCCAGTCTTAAGTTTGCATATGACCATTTGGATGATACAGAGGAGTCATGGGAGAAAGTTTTGTGGTCAGATGAGACCAAAATAGAACTTTTTGGTCATAATTCCACTAAGCGTGTTTGGAGGAAGAAGAATGAAAAGTACAATCCGAACAACACCATCCCTACTGTGAAGCATGGGGGTGGTAGAATCATGCTTTGGGGGTGTTTTTCTGCACATGGGACAGGACGAGTGCACTGCATTAAAGAGAGGATGACTGGGGCCGTGTATTGTGAGATTTTGGGGAACAACCTCCTTCCCTCAGTCAGAGCATTGAAGATGGGTCGTGGCTGGGTCTTCCAACACAACAACGACCCAAAGCACACAGCCAGGAAAACCAAGGACTGGCTCCGTAAGAAGCATATCAAGGTTCTAGCATGGCCCAGCCAGTCTCCAGACCTGAACCCAATCGAAAATCTTTGGAGGGAGCTCAAACTGTCGTGAGCTCCCTCTCCCTCTGCCTGGTAGGAGCACTAATTATCTGCTGATTACTCTCACCTGTCTCTGCTGCCACTCCCTCGTTAACCAGCCAGCTGCTCCTCATTTCCTGCTAACCATGCCATGTATAAAGAGTCCTGTTTCCCAGCACACATCGTCAGATCGTCTGCTAAGCCCGCGCCTGTCCTGCCTGTTACCTGCTACTACTCTGACTCCTACCTGCGAACAGCTTGGCAACCAGCAGCAACAGCAGCTGCAGCAAACACAGCAGCTGATACAACAGCAACAACATCGGATTCACGAACAGCAAGATCACCTCGCTCAGATAACCCGACTGCTTGCCCAACTCATTCCTCAGTCCCAGCCCGCCGCTCCAGCCACCACCAGCCTGCCTGCCACTCCAGCCACCGCCAGCCTGCCTGCCACTCCAGCCACAGCCGGTCTGCCTTCCGGTCTAGCCCGAGCCAGCCCACCCGCCAGCGCCGCTCCAGAGTCACCCACCCAGGCCACTGCTGCTGGAGCTCCGGAACCTAGAATCGGCAACCCAGAACGATTCAACGGTGACCCAAAGCAAGTGCGCCCGTTCCTGACCAGCTGCAGGCTTCAGTTCTCTCTGCAACCCAGAACCTTTGCCACAGAAGGGGCTAAGGTCGGGTACACAATCACTCACCTGACAGGCCGAGCTCGACTCTGGGGAACAGCGGAGTTTGAGCGTCAGACCCCGGCGTGCACATCTTTTGAACTGTTTGCTGAGGAGATGCTCAAGGTTTTTGATCTGGGCTCATCCTCTGAAGAGGCATCCCAGGATCTTCTGAGTATTCGGCAGGGTCGACGGACGGTTGCAGATTATTCTATCGATTTCCGGACTTTGGCAAGGCGCAGCCCCTGGAACATGGCAGCGTTGGTGGACGTGTTCTTCGCCAGCCTGGCCGACTACATCAAGGATGAGTTGGTCTCTCACGAACGGCCCTCCACCCTTGATGACGCCATCGCCCTGGCTGTGCGCATAGATCGACGGATCCAGACCCGCCGCCGAGATAGGGGGCGCCAAAATCCCCTAGCCACCAGCTCTCGTCACGTCCCGACTGTCCAGCCGTCTTCCCCGACTACTCCTCCAAACCAACCGGACCCGTCTGAACCCATGGAGGTTGGCCGGGCTTCTCTTTCCCCTGCTGAGCGTCGGCGCCGTATCTCCTCCAATCTATGTCTGTATTGCGGAGGGGAAGGACACCGTGTTGCCAACTGCCCTTTAAAAAGCCCAAGCTCACCAGACATAGGAGGAGTCCGGCTGAGCTCAATGACCACCCAGTCCTCCAACCACAAACCGTTGGTGCAGGTCCGTCTTCATCTTCCCGACTCCACCCACGCACTGGCTGCCCTGGTGGACTCAGGTGCGGAAGCCAACATAATAGACACTGAACTCGCTCACCAGCTGGGACTGGAGACCCTCCGTCTGACACCCCCCGTCCCTGTTCGGGCACTAGATGGTCACCCTCTTGGCACAGTCACGCAGGTCACCACCCCTGTTAAAATGATGCTGTCTGGCAACCACACTGAAACCATTCAGTTCCACCTGCTCCACTCCCCGGGCCAACCTCTCATCCTGGGCTACCCATGGCTCCGACGGCACAACCCTCACCTTGATTGGGCAACTGGAAAGGTCAGAGAGTGGGGAGAGGACTGCCACCAGACCTGTTTGCTTGCGGCCATGCCACCCTCTCACCCGGTACCCCCCGGCTCAGCCCCAGACATCTCCAATGTCCCGGAATGCTACCACGGTCTCAAGGAGGTCTTCAACAAGGTCAAAGCCACGTCTCTGCCCCACATCGACCCTACGACTGCGCCATCGACCTCCTTCCTGGTTCTGTTCCCCCCAAAGGGAGTCTTTATTCCCTGTCTGCTCCTGAACGAAGGGCCATGGAGACGTACATCAGCGACTCTCTTGCTGCTGGAATTATCCGCCCGTCCTCTTCCCCTGCTGGCGCCGGATTCTTCTTCGTGGGGAAAAAAGATGGAACCCTTCGCCCCTGCATCGATTACCGTGGCCTCAACAGCATCACAGTAAAGAACCGGTATCCTCTGCCTCTGCTCAACTCTGCCTTCGAGCTACTCCAGGGGGCCACCATCTTTACAAAGTTGGACCTTAGGAACGCCTACCACCTAGTGCGGATCCGGGAGGGCGACGAATGGAAGACGGCATTCAATACCCCAACCGGCCACTATGAGTACCTTGTGATGCCGTTCGGCCTCACCAACGCTCCAGCGGTTTTCCAGGCCCTAGTGAATGATGTACTGCGGGACTTCCTAAACAAGTTCGTCTTCGTTTACCTAGACGATATCCTAATCTTCTCCAAAACCCAGCCTGAACATACACTTCATGTCCAGCAAGTCCTTCACCGCCTCCTGCAGAACTAGCTCTACGTCAAGGCAGAGAAGTGTGAATTTCACACCAAGACTGTGGCTTTCCTTGGATACATTGTGGCAGAGGGAGAGATCCAGATGGACCCAGCCAAGGTCTCAGCAGTCACCTCCTGGCCGGTTCCTGTAAACCGCAAGAAGCTACAGCAGTTCTTGGGCTTTGCGAACTTCTATCGACGGTTCATCCGCAATTACAGCTCCGTAGCTGCCCCTCTCACCGCCCTGACCAGCAATAAACAGCCCTTCACCTGGACCCCAGCAGCTGACAAGGCATTCAGTATCCTCAAGGCTCGGTTCTCCAGGGCCCCCATCCTCCAGATGCCAGATGCAGATCGACAATTCATTGTGGAAGTGGACGCTTCTGATGTGGGAGTGGGGGCCGTGCTCTCACAACGAGCTGCAGAGGACAACAAACTCCACCCGTGTGCATTCTTCTCCCGTCGCTTATCCCCATCAGAATGCAACTACGACATAGGGGACCGTGAGCTGCTCGCTGTCAAGCTGGCCTTGGAGGAATAGCGTCACTGGCTGGAGGGGTCCACCGTCCCGTTCTTGGTTTGGACGGATCACAAGAACCTGGAGTATATCCGCTCTGCCAAACGTCTGAACCCGAGACAATCCCGCTGGGCCCTATTCTTCACCAGATTCAATTTCACCCTGTCATACCGTCCAGGATCACGTAACATCAAACCAGACTCACTCTCCCGCCAGTTCCAGAAGGAGGATGCCCCTTCCCAGAACCCTGCACCCATTCTGCCCAGTCCCTGCGTCGTAGGTGTCCTGACTTGGGAGATTGAGAGACAAGTGCGGGATGCTCTCCATGACCAACCTGGCCCCAGTGCTTGCCCTGCTGACCGTCTCTTCGTTCCTGAACACCTGAGGTCTAAGGTCATACAATGGGGACACGACTCCCGTCTGGCTTGCCACCCTGGATCCACTCGCACCTGCCATCTGCTTTCTCAGCGATTCTGGTGGCCATCACTGAGGAGGGATGTGCGAGACTTTGTCCTTGCCTGTCCAACCTGTAATCAACACAAATCATCTAACCAGCCACCTGCCGGATTACTCCAACCTCTGCCCGTACCAACACGGCCCTGGTCCCACATTTCCATGGATTTTGTCACAGGACTGCCCCAGTCCAATGGCATGACTGTAATCCTCACCGTTGTGGACCGTTTTAGCAAGATGGCACACTTTGTTCCCCTTCCAAAGCTGCCATCTGCCAAGGAAACTGCCCAGCTGGTCTTGAAGCATGTTTTTAGAATACATGGACTACCCAGAGATGTCGTCTCGGACCGGGGCCCGCAGTTCACCTCCACTTTCTGGAAGGAATTCTGCCATCTGCTGGGGGCCACGGTCAGTCTAAGTTCTGGTTTCCACCCCCAGTCCAACGGCCAGTCAGAGAGAGCAAATCAGGAGCTGGAGAAGGCACTCCGATGCATGGCATCTCGCAATCCTCCCACCTGGTCCCAGCAACTGCTATGGGTGCAATATGCCCACAACTCCCTGACCTGCTCTGCCACCGGTATGTCACCCTTCCAGTGTGTCTACGGCTACCAATCACCCCTATTCAACAGCCAGGAAGGAGAAATCACTTGTCCATCTGCCCTTGCCTATGCCCGCCGATGCCGCCGCACCTGGGCCCAGGCCTGTGCCACACTCCTCAAGTCCATCTCCAGCTACACCACTGGAGCCAACCGTCACAGGACTCCTGCACCCGCTTACCGTGTTGGACAAAAGGTATGGCTGTCGACAAGGGATCTACCACTGCGGGTGGAATCACGAAAGCTGGCACCTCGCTTCCTCGGCCCATTCCCCATTCAGAGGGTAATCAGCCCAACTGCTGTTCGGCTCCTTCTGCCCAGGTCCATGAGGGTCCATCCCACGTTCCATGTCTCAAGGATTAAACCGGTTCATGAGAGCCCGCTGGTTCCAGCCACACCCCCCCGCCTCCTCCACGCCTCATTGATGGTGGCCCAGTCTACACTGTCCGGCGTCTGCTCCGATCCAGACGTAGAGGTAGAGGCATCCAATACCTTGTCGACTGGGAAGGGTATGGTCCTGAGGAGAGAACCTGGGTGCCTGCCAGCCGGATCTTGGATCGGACCCTCATCGCTGACTTCCACCGGCAGCATCCAGACCAACCAGCCATTCGTCGGGGTCGTCCTAAAGGACCCCGTCGTTCCACCCACCCAGTTTCTGACCCTGCACCTGGCCTGGCCCCTGGTCCTGATCCCTGCTGGGGGGCTCTCTAAGGATGAGGCCATGGACTCCGACCGCTCTGAGGAGTTCTGACCCTCCGCCGGCTCCCCCTCCGCCCTCCCAGTCTTGGCGGTGTTTCTTTGGGACTTCTGGGGCCGTCCCTTGAGGGGGGGGTTCTGTCGTGAGCTCCCTCTCCCTCTGCCTGGTAGGAGCACTAATTATCTGCTGATTACTCTCACCTGTCTCTGCTGCCACTCCCTCGTTAACCAGCCAGCTGCTCCTCATTTCCTGCTAACCATGCCATGTATAAAGAGTCCTGTTTCCCAGCACACATCGTCAGATCGTCTGCTAAGCCCGCGCCTGTCCTGCCTGTTACCTGCTACTACTCTGACTCCTACCTGCGATCCCGGACCTGCCCGACCACCCTCTGCTCTACAATCCCGGTAACTTGACCTGCCTTCTGCCTTTTTGACCACGATTACTGCCTTGCCCTTGTCGGTACTACTGCCCTGGAGGTTTTGCCCTGCCACTCCTCTCCTGCTGTGTGTGTGTGTGTTCCCCCAGGACTTCCAGCCCCTTTCGGCGAGAGAGCCTGGACCCTCAAGCCCCGTCTACACTCTACGCCTCTCAGCCGCTGGGACACACACACACAATGACTCACGCCCATTCCCCAACCCCTTCAATAAACTATTGAAACGTATTGCTCGTGTGGTCCTCGTCTGTCCAGATCCCTGACACAAACTCCATGTTTCTCAGCGACAGCCCAGAAACCTGACTGATCTAGAGAAGATCTGTGTGGAGGAGTGGGCCAGGATCCCTCCTGCAGTATGTGCAAACCTGGTGAAAAACTACAGGAAACGTTTGACCTCTGTAATAGCAAACAAAGGCTACTGTACCAAATATTAACATTCATTTTCTCAGGTGTTCAAATACTTGTTTGCCGCTTTATCACACAAATAAATCATTAAAAAATCATGCATTGTGATTTCTGGATTTTTCTTTTTAGTTTATCTCTCTCACAGTGGACATGCACCTACGATGACAATTTCAGACCCCTCCATGATTTATAAGTGGAGAAATAGCAAAATAGCAAATACTTGTTTTCTTCACTGTACATAGGGCGCACCGCACATTTTGAAGAAAATCTAGGACTTTAATGTGCGCCTTAAAGACTTGGAAATACAGTAGCTTTAACTGAAAGCTTCTTTGCCTGCATGGATGCCAGGCATGGAACCACTTTTTTCCCTCTCTTCAACACCAAAGAAGACACACTCTGAGAGGCCTCACCAGATGAGCAGGATGATGATGAGGGCAGCTCTTCAATGGCGGCTCCAAAGAGGAAGAATCCCACCTACAATCCTGTAGAGTCCATCACTAAACAGTCCCAGTATTATTTATTTATTGTTATAGGGTGTATTATTTTAAATAAATGGTTGTGTTGACAGAAATGGCTCCTGAATTTACCACCTTTCAAAACATGTTAATAGAAAATACATAAATAACACTACATACATACTACCATTTGTCTTTGTCAGGTGGCTGAGAGGGAGATTGTTGTGTTGTGCTAGTGTTGCAGCAGTTATTGGTGTTTGTCCAGAGTGTACTAATTTTAATAAATAGCCTGTTTCCTGGCCAAACTGAGTTCTGCTGCCTCCTGTCTCCACTTCCTGATCCCCTTTGTTGGGAGGCCACGTCGGTCGCCCACAAGGATCATGTTGATTTTATAGCACTGAATAGGGTATTTGTTTTCATTTCATCCTATTCCTCAAAGTTATCACTTGATCTATCAGAACTGATTTCTGTTTTGAAGTAACTCTTAAATTGCTCATTTAATTTTCTGCAGGTTAAATTTCTTTGAGATAGTGGGCAAACCAGAAAACCATTCATCCAAACTTCTTTCGAGTATCTCTACAGTTTTTTAATGCACTTACAACAATACAATACGAACAATACTTTCACAAGGCACTGTATGTATATACCACAAATACAAATAAATGAAGACATCATCATTCTACAGGTGTTATGGATCTATCAGTTTGACATAAATAAATGTTTGATATTTTAATTTATTAAAATCTAAACCCGCAGCAAATGTTGCTAAAGATTGTCAGAGCTCTTGCTTGAGTAAAGTAGAAGTTTTTCAACATATATTCATGTCTATAAATTTTAGATTTCTGCAGTATAAAAATCTGTAATTATATTAATAAACGCACTAATCTCGATGGGCTAAATTTCAGTTGGTCAAACACACACACACACACACACACACACACACACAAACACACACACACACACACACTCACACACACACACACACACACACACCTACACACACACACACACACACACACACCTACACACACAAACACACTGGAGCTGTCTGTGCTCTGGCAGGCTGTTTCATGAATTTGCCGTAATGGCTAAATTCTGGCTCACCATGGATTTTAGTTTTGACTTTTAGAATAATTAAAAGGCAGGTGCTAGAGGACCTTAGGACCCATGAACTTTGATGTGATATGATCAAATCTGAAAGATAGGATGATCTACATTGACAGCAGACAAACTAGTAACAGAAAGAAATCTAAAAAACACATTTTACTGATAGTACCTTACACCAGTTTTAAAACTGGAATACTATTCTTCCATCCTACTTATCAGCCCTTTGAGCAGTTGAGTTTTAAAGCATTTGTAGATTATAAATTGAATTACAATAATCCAGGAGACAGTAGACAAAAGCATGCATCAGCACCTCTGTGTAACTTGAGAGAGAAACAGGCTATATAGACACACAGACATAGATATATAAGCTATATTTTTAAGATGGTATGAAACCTATCTTTGTTAAATTTGGAAAAAAAAAAAAAAAACAGTTTCTTGACACATTTTGAAAAGTTTATTTTCTCTTAGTTTTGGTAAAAGTTTCTCTCTTGCTTTCAGGGCTGATGATTGGAACCTGTTTTGTTCTACTGCCATCCATGATATGGTATCTAAAATGCAATTTAAAAGGGAATCAAATCAGCGTGACGCAGCTACGTGTCATCACTATAGCTGTGAAAACTGACACCATGCTTCCTGATGATCTCCCCAAGGTGACGCATGTAATGAAATGGACCTAAAAATTGACCATTGGATTACATGAATACTGAAGAAACATGTATCTATACTTCAGAGAGATAAGAACTGAACTAGTTAAAAACAGTACCAGGGAGACCAACTTGGGTAGTTAACATTTTTTTCAGTGATGTGACTGTGTTTTGGTGTTTTGGCTGAGTAGCCTGCTGACATCCACGTCAGAGCCCAGAAGGAGGGTGGTGGAAGGCTAGAAGCGATGTCCACATACAGGGAAGGCACAGGGAAACCCTCTCACCCAATTGGTTGCAAATAATGTGCTGGCTTGTATTTGAGAAATAGAAAAAACAAGTCTTGTCTTCTTCCTCTTTATCCAAACTCAAGTTGCAGGGGCAGCAGGAAAGCCCAGACCAGAAAAGACCTTCTCAGTGAGCCGGAGAAGTGTGATCCCCCTTGACACCAAAGAGCTTTTTGAGTATCTCTGGTGGTCCAGAACCACCTTGATGCCGTTCTACAGTCATTTTCCATGGCCTCATGGAACTTCTATAGCAATATGACTGTAAAGCCTAAATAGAGATTAACACTCAAGAATTTGTGTGTTACAGACATACAAGCTCTGAAGTACTGAAAAAAGTGGCATCATACAAATGACATACATACAAAAAGACTTTTTTATCCACTTCTGCTACCCTAGTTGACATAAAAGGGACAGGTTACTGATCCACTCACAGACACAGCCACTATGCTAAATTAACGTCACCAAGCAGGCTTACCACTTGTAACAACTAAAGGAAGTGAACTCTCTACCACACAGTTTCTCAACTTTGTGACAGTGTTTCTATAATGGTAATGTTTGCTTCTAGACAACTGTAAATGTGAGGAAACCAAGCCCTTCCTTGTATTAACAACAACTAGCTGAGAAACACCTTGTGTTGCAGAGCAAATCCAAGAGGCGCTAACAATTTAGCCGATTAGCTTACAAGTAATTGATTATTATGTACCAACTGAGCTGAGTCTATTCAGTCCATTATAGCACTGGTGGGTGGGTTTGTAGAGAGGTGTGGAACCCTGTAGCTTTTAACATTCCAGGACTCCTGTTTAAATATGTAGAAAACCTTAGAAAAACACGTTTTTCATAATGCAGGATCAATAAAATCTAAATTCACCTTTTATTTTTGACTCAAAGAACAACATTTACCTGCTATTTTTTCTTTGAAATTTCTTAAAATTCTCAATATTTTTTTATTTCTGGCAATCTAGCCAATTAATATCTCTGTCTCCCCCCTTGAGTTGATACATTTATTTTCTCATATTCTTATTTTCTGTGTTTATTGTGGGGAGATGTTTGCCTGATTATGAGTTTTATTTCATTTATTTTCTGTCAATACAGTATGCGTGTACATCTACTTATTTGATTTGTCAATTGGATGTTTACTACAGAGTGGGTGGGGTTTTTGGGAAACATGTTCTGTACCTCTGTACTCTATTATATGTTTGCTATTTCAAAATAAAAACAATTGTTCACAAAAAAAAATTCTCAATATTTTTTAGTTAAAGTTAAAGTTAGAGTTCACATTTTTTTGTGAATAGAAGTAAACATTTTACAGCTGAGTTTTTTTTTTTCTGAAATCTGAATTTGAAGTATGAATTTTGACTCATTTTCTATAAATAATAAAAGAAAAATAGCACTTAAAAATGTTTTTCACTGGCCCTAAGACTCTTTTGTAGGTGACACTTCAGTCATCCTGATCTTGCCTCTTCACTCTCCACTTGATTACAGCTCAACACTGAGCAGCGGTGTCTGGAGGAGGGGGATTAGTCTGGGTGGACTGGGCCTGATGGGGAGGGGGGTGTTAAGGTCACGCCTCTGGCCTAAAAAGGCAAAGCAGATACCAGCAGCAGCAGCTGCTCTAAGAATAACTCACGGCCTGAGGCTCACAAACATGACGTGAATGTGTCTGTAATTAGATTCCAACTTGTATTATCTTAGAAAAATTAGCACCAAATAAAACTGACTGATAGGTTTTGATTTGATGTGCTTGATTTTTGTGAAACCACTGACCCCACTGAAGTCATGTGACTGAAGTTAAGGGATAAAGTTTCCTGTCTTCCCTCATTTCCTTCCCAATGTCCATCAATCCCCTCGATCTAATTCTGTCAGAGCCAGTTGAGGTGGAGCTGGCTGCTTGATCTGCAACTTCTGCCTCAACCAAGCAAAAGGGCAAAGATCTTGAAATCATACTGTAATCTTTACCTGTCACCCTGGCCTCTGAACCACCTCGCTACCTTTCCAGGACCTTTAAGGAGTCTTTTTTTTTCTTCTTTTAACTCGTTGGAACCAGGCAGATGCAAATAGAGGTGTAGTGTTACTGGTCCCGTTTTTTCCACATATAACACCACCGGATTGGAATTAACCACTGGGATTTGAGGATCTGTATCATGAACATACTTTTTTCATGGCAATTTAATCTGCACAGAGGATTAACCGCTGGAACTTTTATTTAGAAACAATGACTGAAGGAGTAGAAGGTAAACTATCATCATGTTATATCTGGCTTTCTTAGTTTCTTTACAGAGGGACTCTTGGTGCATGTTCATGTTTGTTTTGCACATAAACTCTGTCATGGTCTGTTTGCTGATTTGAAGCATCTATAACATCTATAATTATGCCCCTATCATGTATCGGCAAGTTGCACTGCAGCTTTGAGGCTGTTTGACAGATACATTTCTGTATAGGATCAGGCGGCATCAACACTCGGCCTGTTGCATGAAATCTCATCAACTTCTGTGTCGTGGTTTGCTTTTGTGTGTGTTTTTGTTTTTGTGTGTGGATAATGAAATAAGACCCAGTGTAGAAGCAAACAGCTGCTGTGGTGTCCTATTTTGAAATTCAGTTGAATTAGTGGAAAGTTGAATAGAAGTCAATTTACTCTAGTACTATTTCTCTTATTTTAAAACATTTCAGAGGGATTTCTACTTTTTACTGCACAGTTAAAAGCTTTAGTCACAATTATTATACTTCATATTCTATTACCTATTAAATGATTGTACTTTTCTTCACTTGCACCTTTAAGACATTTTGACATGTGTTTATGTGCAGGTCCTTAGAATGAGACAATGGGATAATTATAAACTTGGAATCTTAAATAAAGTATGTTTTCTCTGCATTAAAAAAGATAACAATTATCTTTTCCACTTTTTATCTTGGCTCAGCTTTTCTCTTTTTTTCCAGATTCTACCAGTCTTCATGAAATAACAGATTCTCTTTTGTGTACAATTAAATTGTCAGTTGAAATGTAATCATGTTTTCTAAATTAGTTTCACAATTGTGTCATCTTATTATATTAAGATAAAAAAAGGTTTAGCTTCTTCCAAGACCAGGAGAGCAAGGGGGTCCAGGGCATTCCAGGGGGGCACAGCTGCCCCAATACATCAGATATATGATATTATTTCCTATTTATTAAGCAAATACAGCTCTTGAACCAAGCAGCTGCCTCAGGATGTGCTGTGGGGACAGGGACTATTCTAACTTTTAGTCTCTGACATAGTGTTTATTCTTTATTTATTGATGTATTTTTGTAAGCTTCTAACATTTGTTTAAAAAAATCTTGTAAAAATAAAAAAGGTAGCTTAATAAGTTAATTTGTATAACTGCAAACAGCGGTTGATGAAGTATCTACTACATCACAAGTATGGTCCTGAATTGACATCGTTATTTAAGTATGAACATTATTATCAGAAAAATGTAGTATCATAACAGTACTCATCATGCAGACTGTGGCATTTTATTATAGTAGAATATATTACTTGTTATACACATTAGATTATTTAATTGTTTATACTTAATAAATTTCACATATTTTTAGAAGATAGGAAAAGAAAATACAGCAACAACAATTTAAAAAGAAAAAAAATATATATCATATAAATATAGTAGACTAAAACATAATGGAGTGAAGTGGAAGTATAAAGTAGCATGAAATGGCAAATACAAAATGGCTAAAGTAAAGTACAAGTAGCTCAAACTGTACTTAAGTACAATGCTGGATTAAATGAATTTAGTTACTGAGTTTCTTTGCACCTCTGGTTGTGACTAGACTAGTATACTAAAGTAGTAAACTAAATAATGCTCCAATGAAATTATTAGATGCCTTAAGGTGTATTTAAATTTACTTTTTGAGGAAAATGATCTCACAATATAAACATTTTTGTAGATTTCAGATAACAACATAATGACATATAACCTTTACGATTTTAAGAACTGTATTGTGAAAGAGAAGAGTTAAATAGACCCAAGGGTAAATAATGAGTAAGAGCTCCGGCAGTGTAGAGAATGTCAACCACAGAACACAGCTGCACTGCAAAAAAAAGTCAGAGAATCATCTCTGTAGAGCAACATCGTAGCAATTCCAGTCAAAAGAACAAAAATGAGGCCTTCCTGTCCCCAGTAGGTGGTGCTACGACTCAATATTCTCACATTGTTTTTAAATGTTAAATTCATGTAAATCAGATGATGTTTGGTGCAGAATGGACAAAGTTGCTGAATTTATAGCACCTTCCTGTCTCATGATAAAGTAAAGAAATTTAGCCACACCCTTTATTAAAATACTCACGATTTTAACTCTTCAGTACAGAGACTCAATTCAACTTAAATTTTTCTGATTAATTCACTAAGAGGATTTTGTTCCGTTTATCTGTAAATGGTAATTTTCTATAACAGTGGATTAAAAACTGCAGATTTAACGTGTCTGACACATGGACTAAATTGTGTTCATCTACCTTAAAGTTCAAGGAAGAAGCATGTATTTGTTGTTTCAAAGTTTTTTCTGTTGCCAGTAGGTGCCGCTATGACTCTGAATCAGTATGGTGTGGCAAGTGTTTTCACAGCCAGATGTGGAAATCGTGGCATCGTCATGGCAACCATTAATTATGTAGGAAAAAGCTTTTGATAACATGATTCATAGTTTTCATTTGAAGTTGTGATAAAATCCTTACTAGTTAAATATGATGATGTGTGAAAATGGCAAAAAAAGGAAATCATTTAATGATTTGAAGATGGTTAACCTCTTGTTGTTGTAAAGTGTTGGTCTAAGAGACTTTGATGCATTTTGACATGTTAAACATGTGCAGCCAATTTTATTTGTAAAATCTAGGGCAAGGGGCTCAATTTTTTTTCTTTTATTTTCTCAGTGCTGCTACAGAGACATTTAGTCATGGCCACTAACTGGGAAAAAGCAATATTCCCAAGTTTCATTTGGAATTTGGAAAATTTGGAAACTTTTGGGCATATTTATGGGAAAACATGCTTCATTTATAGAGAAGAAGATGAAAACGTTACAGAGAGAATAAATATATATGTCAGATCAACCTTTAGATTGTAAATTCAGGGTGAGCTTCATTACGTCTGTGGACTTGTTAAGTAAATAAAAGTTATGAGGACAGGTCCCTTTGTTCTGCACACAATCATCATGGATACTGAGTTTATTTAGGCAGGTTGGCCGTAAAAGGAAGAATTTTGCACAGATGGGTGATCAAACTAGAGTTGGTATTAAAATGTCAACAGAGGCTTGGAAGTGTAAGAGAAGGAAATTTGATGGTGTCTAGATATGGTTTTGTTTTAATGTGGAACATGTGTCACTTGATATCATCAGATCTTAAGGTTTTATTGGAAAATGTTACTCGCTTATGAATATGTTCAATATAGACAATCTAGAGGTTTTTATTTTTATGTTTTCTGTGTATAATTGGAAATTGTTGGAAAAAACAAAAAGGTTTTTAAACAGCAAGAAAAATGCCCAAAGTTGTCTAGCTTCTTTCAATGGGACAACACTGATGATTATGACACTTTGAATCAATGTAAAGCAGTCAGTCTACAGCTTGTATAAAAGTCTATATGTAGGTTACCCTCAAAATAAATAAAGAGCCATTTCTGGCTCAAATGTTGGCAACAGAAGTGAGGACATTCCTAATTAAAGTGATCAAATTATGCTCAAAGTTTCATTTTTTTGTGTTTTTACCCATTTTTTTCCAGCACTGCATTAATTGTCTTGGGCATGAAGTTAATAGAGCATCACAGGTTGCCATGGAAACCTCTGCTGTCCAACAGACATTCTTTGGGGATGGGTTTTAGCTGTGGAGACTTGTTGGACAGTCCATCAGCTTTACCCTCTGTGTCTTTAGCAAGGAACTGGTGGTCTCGGAGGTGTGTTTGGGGTCATTAGCATGTGCCCAGTTTCTGAAGGGAGGGGGGTCATACTGGAAGAGGCAACCTGAGTTAAGTCACCCCCCCAAGTGAACTCCATGTCCAAGACAGTTAAAGCAGAGATGGAACAAAAAGTGGTAGAACCACAAAAAATAACACTTTAGGCACAATTTGGACAGTTCCACTTAGGGGTAGACTCACTTTGTTGGCAGCAGTTCTAACTTTAGAGGCTGTTCTGTGCTGATTTATTTTGAGGAGACAGCAAATTTATTTACCATTATACAAGCTGTACATGGACTAATATACACTGTATTAAAGTTGATATATATTAATGTTGTCCAATGAACAGATATTGCAAAATATTTCCAAAAATGTAAGGGGTGTACTTACTTTTTTGAGATTGTGAAAATACAAGGTTGAATATTTTCCATTTGATTTTATACTTCACTTTACTACATTCCAGAGTGAAATATTGTACTTCATACTCATTACATTTATTTGACAGTTTAATAACTTTTTCAAAAACAGATTTTACATAAAATAATATATTTTACTGTTTAAATTGTTCTTGTTTTTTATATCCTATTTTTTTTCTTTGTGTAATGTGCTTGTTAAAGTGTATTAAACAAACAAAATATTTCTACCCAAGTATCTAAAATTGGCCCCAAACTTATAAAAGACATCTATTCCTCTAGCGTTTATTACTGATAAAAAAATAACACAGTCTGCATGATGAGTACTTTCACTTTAAGTACATTTTTTCGAATAATGCCTATGTACTTTTACTTAAATAATGATCTAAATTCCGAGCCTGTAATGAATGATTTTAAGATAGTAGTATTTCTACTTTTAAAGAATTTAAAGGATCAAAATTTCTTATCTTATTACCACTCAACTCAAAGATTAAAATAAATGTATAAAATAAATGATTAAAATAATGTATTAAATGATTTAAAATACACATTCGTATATTTAGTACTACTAATAATACTTTATAATCATTTTGCTGAACAGTAGTGCTTACAGTAATTTTTAATTGTTTAATGTTTATTGTATACACTTTTTTTTAATCTACGTGACCTGAAATAAAAGTTCTGCTTTGTTTTTCATATAACAGTCTGGATTCAGAATTGTCTCTTATCTTATTTATGAAATACACATAATTAACAATCTGTGTTATTTTAGGTAAATCATCGCACTTATTAAATCTGAAAGCTGCTAGTGTAAATGATAGAGTTCCTGTTTTCCAGCCTTTTAAATCATTTCACGCCTTTTAAATTATTGTTATTTATTACTGTGGTTATAAGGACTGTTCTGCAGGACAGTCACAGATCAAGTTTCTTTCAGTAATCATTTATTTTAGTTAAAGTTCAGTAGGAAAACAACATTATGCTTGTTGCTTAACATGTTTTCTAACACTGTTATACTTTCAACATTTACAGGTCATTTTGTCATTATATTGTGTGTGTGTGTATGCACACGTGTATTTTGTGTGTGTGTGTGATCACTTACTTGCTGTCCTACAATGGACAAATATGTATAAATATATTTTTTTAAATTTTGAAATAGTTTTATTTAAAAATATGTGTGAATTAGTATGTGTGTGTGTGTGTGTGTGTGTGTGTGCGTGCGCATGCATGTTTTGCTAAGATAAGTTCGAGTCAGCAGTAACTTAGTAACTCACAGCAGCTGTCAACACTGAGCCGAAGAGAGTCAACAGGTGGTCTGAGCTTATAAACCACACACACACACATACACACGCACACACATACACAAGCACACACACACACACACACACACACACACACACACACACACACACACACACACACCAGTGTAAGTTTTATAATAATAATAATAATAATAATAATGATTATGAGAATAATAATAATAATTAATAATAATATACTTGCTAAACTATCAACTATGTTTCATAGTTGATAGTTTGCAGATTTTAGCAAGTTTATCAAAAAATATCTGGTACATAATCTACAACCAATGGAACCTGCTTTGTGTTTTCACCTGATTTAAAGGGAGATTTTCTGCAAAAATAACTGGTTAATTACATGTGTTTTCAACATTTGTGCAAAGATTTATGTAATTTTGTCTACTGACCTGTATGCAGACTCTGACTAAAACAATGACATATATAATAAACATAATAATTATTATTATTATTATTATTTTTGTAGAAAATACCCCTTTAAATCAGGTGAAAACACAAAGCAGGTTCCACTGGTTGTAGATTTTTTACCAGATACTTTTTAATAAACTTGCTAAACTCTGCAGATATAACAGTGGCTGGAATCCTCTGTGTTTCCTGGAGGCCAGGTTCACACTCTTCACATCTAAAGGATTTACTCTGATAAGAAATGTAATTTGAAACACTGATAGGTACTTAAAATATCTACATACTGTCAGATGTGCGTATATACTACTATATTATACTAATAAATAAACTATCATCCAATTATTATAGTAAAGCAGTTTCTGGTCACTACAAGGCATATACTACAAGAGGTTAGCAACAAAAAGGCTTTCAGAAGAAAATGTTTAAATGATTTATTATTCATAATGTATTTATTTTACTGATTCATCTTCAAATCATATTCACAACTAGTTTATAAAATGTCAGTAAACACTTCCTTCTTATAATAAGTTAAGTTTCCTTTATCTCCTCTTTGTCTTGATTATTTTTGATAGTTTCATAGTTGATAGTTTGCAGCTTCTTTTGGTGTGAATCTTTTTAAGCTCGTAGATTTAAATGTGAATCCGTTTGTCCACAAACAGTAATAGTCTCTCTTCTTCTCTGTCCTCAGCCCGGTCGTTGGCCTCCTCCACGACCACGACCATGGTCATCGACAGTAAGAATGTAGACGCCGCTTCGCCGCCCGGCCGGTCAGCCAAGAAGAGCTTCACAGACGACATGTACTCCACGTTCAGCTCGCCACTCGCCTGGATCCTGGTGCTGGCTCTCATCATCACCTGGTCCTGTGTCTTCGTCATCGTGTTTGACCTGATGGACTACAAAACCATCTCAGGTGAGCAGAAGTTTGTTCCCTGTAAAACAGAAACTTGAGAAATGCTGAAGTCTCCGCTATTTCTTAATGAATCTGTAAACAGTATCTACACGTTGAAACTGTCAGTTATGAGGGTAAAAACTTGACTAAATTTTTGCTCCTGTTTTTTTTACAAAAGTGAGGTTTAGGCCTAAATCTTAATGCTGCCACATCTGGTAAAATCACCTTCATCCTGACTTTAAGAATCAGACTCTTTGTATACTATAGGACAATGGGCATTTTAGTTATTCTTTATGACAAAATGTTGGTTATTTAAAAAGATGATCCTTGAATCAATTTCTTATTGTGAGTAATAAGGTTTAGTCTAAATTTTACAAGTTATACTGTTTATACTATACTGTTTACTGTTTTGTTTTAAGTTAACCAAATATAAAGAAAAAAAGCAAGTCACAGGATCTTAGTTCCAATTACACATGTGTCATCACTTCATTGAAAAAGTGCCATATCTCAGGTTTAAAAAAGTCATCATAACTGGATCATGGAGATAAGTTACGTTTAATAAAAAACAGGCAACGATGACCTGGGAAAGAAACCTGGGATGAAAAAGGGACCTGACTAGTTTAATTTAACTCCAGTTAATGTCAGTTTAGAGTTTTTACTATGGAATGAAAAGACAGTTTAATCAAGGTTTAAAGTTGCCTAAAGTCACATTAGAATGTTCAGAAAGTCACTTTATTCTTTATTTTTCACATTAAAATTACAAAGTTCTATGTGTGTCCACAGGCATCCACTCTCAAGGCCTTTTTGGATTGAAATGATATATAAATGTAATATTCTCAACATCTTAATATCTTTCATCAGTATTTTTTTTATCTATTTTTCATATATATATTTAAATATTTCTGTAGTGTCTTTGTTCATATGTTTCTATTTAACAAGCACTGGTTTGATTTATTTGCATAACATTAAAATAATTCAGTAACAATGCTTCAAAAACCTAAAAAAAAGTTGTTGTGGTCAGTTTTCTAACTCTAACAACATCTTCTTTAATTTTCACTTTTTACTTTAAAGATAAAACCATCAACCAAGTGAAAACCAAGATTTTAACACTCGCAGTGTTTTAGTATCAACAATTGCTGCCATGAAGTAGTAAGTAAGAAGTGTAAAAGTTCAAAATAAAACTAATTAAAAAATTTGTTTTAAAACACACATACACACACATTCACTCACACACTCACTCACTTACTCACTCATTCACCCACACAGACTAAAAAATACAGTGAGTGTGGGTGAGTGCACATCAAAATACAGAAGCATTTCTACATATTATAGCAAACAACACACACACGCACACACACACGCACACACACACACACACACACACACACACACACACACACACACACACACACACACACACACACACACACAGACACAATTTAAACAGATGACAGAAAAAGATGTACATAATTTTAAGAGAACCTATTTTTTCTTATCAAATCCCGCACAGCAGTGAGTTGAAATTAATTCATCCTGGCTCGTGCCTCCCTCCTCCTCTCCTCCTCTCCTCCTCCTCTCCTCCTCTCCTCCTCTCCTCCTCCTCTCCTCCTCTCCTCCTCCTCTCCTCCTCTCCTCCTCTCCTCCTCTCCTCCTCCTCTCCTCCTCTCCTCCTCCCCTCCTCTCCTTCTCCTCCTATCCTCCTCCCCTCCTCCTCTCCTCTTCTCCTCCTCTCCTCCTCTCCTCTCCTTCTCCTCCTCTCCTCCTCCCCTCCTCTCCTTCTCCTCCTCCCCTCCTCCTCTCCTCCTCCCCTCCTCCTTTCCTCCTCTCCTCCTCTCCTCCTCTCCTCCTCTCCTCCTCCTCCCCTCCTCTCCTTCTCCTCCTATCCTCCTCCCCTCCTCCTCTCCTCCTCTCCTACTCTCCTCCTCTCCTCCTCTCCTCCCCTTCTCCTCCTCTCCTCCTCCTCTCCTCTCCTTCTCCTCCTCTCCTCCTCCCCTCCTCTCCTTCTCCTCCTATCCTCCTCCCCTCCTCCTCTCCTCCTCTCCTCCTCTCCTCCTCTCCTCCTCTCCTCCTCTCCTCCTCTCCTCCTCTCCTACTCTCCTCCTCTCCTCCTCTCCTCTCCTTCTCCTCCTCTCCTCCTCCTCTCCTCTCCTTCTCCTCCTCTCCTCCTCTCCTCCTCTCTTCTTCTCCTCCTATCCTCCTCCTCCTCCTCCTCTCGCCCTCTTCTCCTCCTCCCCTCCTCCTCCTCCTCTCCTCCCCTCCTCCTCTCCTCCTCTCCTCCTCTCCTCCTCTCCTCCTCTCCTCCTCTTCTCCTCCTCTCTTCCTCTCCTCTCCTCCTCTCTTCTTCTCCTCCTATCCTCCTCCTCCTCCTCCTCTCGCCCTCTTCTCCTCCTCCTCCTCCTCTCGCCCTCTTCTCCTCCTCCCCTCCTCCTCCTCCTCTCCTCCTCTCCTCCTCTCCTCCTCTCCTCCTCTCCTCCTCTCCTCCTCTTCTCCTCCTCTCTTCCTCTCCTCTCCTCCTCTCCTGTGCTTGTGTTTGTGTCCAGGTCCTCCTCCTCTGATCAGGAAGGTTTTAAAGGATTCAGGGCGTAGAGGCAAGACTTACTGATCCCATCTACTAACCTACCATTGACAGTTATTAACTTTACCTGACAATGTTGCTGGCTTTTATTCCTGCTAGAAACCTCAGTTTAGTGACTGCAGTTATTTGCTTTCAGTAGCTTATCTACAAATGTTCAAATATTAAAAAAATGCAGCAAATGGTTTTGAATTCAATCAGGAAAAAAATTATGCTTTTCAATATTTGAACATTTGGTGAGTTAGATTTGTTTACAAACCGAGACAACTTAGTTCATGATTGTTGTTTTAAATGCATCAAAAATATGTTCTCAGATGTTTGCTGTTTGCATAGACATGAACATTGACCCTCCCTTGTCATTTTAATAAAATTCAATCTCATAAAGTGGTATTATTGTTATGGTAAAAGCAGATTGGAACTTCTCTCTAATAACTTGATAAATGAGGGTCAGTGTGAATTAAATAAAAAGCTCTTTGCACAGCAATGTGTTGCTTTGTTAAGGCCTAAGCAGAAGGTGGATGAACAAAATTCAATCAAGATTTTGTTTTATGTATGTTCCCCACCTTGATTTAACCCTTTTTTAAAGACACTTTTCATTCTGGTTCTGCTGCACAGATATATTCTTCTCTCACATAAATATATTTTCACTCTCACACATATATTCAGAAAAAACATGTATGAATAGAAGAATATTTCTGTATGAGAGTAAAAATATATATGAGAATGTAAAATGTCTTGTACAGCTCCTCATTCTTTTTTGAACAAGTTATGTTTGTTGATGTCTCCTCAATGCAGGTGAAGATTTTAATGCCTTGCATTGACTGAGAGTTTAATAAACTGAATGAGATATGTTTGTCTCCATCGTTGGTGCAATTTTAACAAAATGTGTGTGTGTGTATGTGTTTGTGCTGGACCAGGAGGCCTCAGCAGAGTCGGGTCCGACCCCATGAAGGCCGTAAACGATGCCGTGGAGGAATCCACGCACCTCATCAGCTCCATATTAAAGTTTGCTGCCAACCTCATCGCTCCTGAGGAAGACCTAGGTACCATGGCTACCTGAAGCAGCTTCATCTCATTTATCTGATCAAAATGATGATGTTTCAGCATGTTTATTCTTCTCCGCTCTGCTCTTCTGCAGGAAATCTTTATGCAGTGAGAAAAAAAGGTTTGTACCGATGCAACGTTTGATTTTGTTTCTTTTGTTTCCTTTTGCAATAATCAGTCATGTTATGGACGATTGAAACTGCCAAAGTTAAAATAAATAAATTAAAAAATTCCTAAATTTCCCACTTATTTTTCCATGTAATTCATGTATGTGTTATCTTAAGTTTTTCATATTTAAATTACATTTTTTTTTAATTCATTTAATTGTAATAATTTAAATATTATTTATTTCATTTGCCTATAAAGGTCTTTATTAATGTATTTTCTATTTTTTTATTCTACATATTATTTTTCATTTGCTATATTAACATACAATAATTTAATTTCCCATTTACAAAATGTATGTATTACTTTTATATATTATAATTAATTTATTTTTGATTTTGACAACCCACCATATTTCAGCTGCTGTTTAAGAAATGAAAAAGCTTTGCTGGCTGCTGTTGTATTGTCTTCAATTGTCATGTTTCATATGTTTGTACTCTACCTTGTCATTATTATTCTTTACATGACTTTATGAGGCAAATTGTGGGAATTTAAGCAGTGGATAAAGAAACTAGCTCCTTTACATGGAAGCTGTGTGTGTGTGTGTGTGTGTGTGTGTGTGTGTGTGTGTGTGTGTGTGTGTGTCTGTATGTGTGTGTGTGTGTGTTTGTGTGTGTGTAATGGACTGTAAAAAAACACTGAGGGTTGAGTTATGTTGCTAGTTTCAATATGACTGAATATATGAACCATCTCAAAGCTTCAAGATGGTTGGAGAAGGAGGAGGAGGAGGAGAAAGAAAAAGGTATTTTGTTATTGATATTTTTCTATGACTGTGAAGATTAACTAGATCGATAGAAAATAATATTAGATAAATCAGAGATAATCCCAACCGTGTTCCTCACCCTCAGTAACAGTAAAGTCATTTTCAACAAAAAAATTCTTGTGTCTGTGTTTGTGCTGCTGCTTTAATATATTAACTTTCTCCAGAAGCTTGTTTAATTCTAACTCATATTAACAACTTCTGTAATGTACTTTATGTTAATGTGACAACTGCAGCTAAAAAACTGAAACTTGTTTTCTTTAATTGCTGATCACTATTTCTCATGTTTTAGGAGAATTTCTACCATCCCGAAGTAAAGGTAAGTCATTCTCATCTGAAAATATCATTGTTATTGACTGATTTTCCGCATCCGCTTCCACTACAGAGACGATAATAACGTTGCATTGTTAATTTGGCTGTGAAATGTGCAGTTAGTGACTGTGTTGAAGATGATAATGTTTCTCTAAATGATTATTACAGTAGCTGTATGTTTTACAATGAATCACTAAAAATAAAACACACACCTATAATACAGGTAATCACCCAATACTGAAATACAGCCGAAAGCACAGTATTTATTTGTAACTGTTTTCCAGTGTACAAACTGTGCAAATAACATGATTACAGAGCCAAGATTTCCTATTTAGTATTTTGCAGGTTTGTTTTAAGTAAGGTTGATTAAAATTTACCAAGAACACACTACATTTACCACTATGCATTTAAGGAAAAGTTGATTTTCAGGTCAGTGAAGTCTGGACATTAATTATCCTATTTTACATGAACAGCAGCAATAATACAACAAGAACAAAATCTGCTCCAGCATTAATATCATACCTGATTGTTGTTTTAAGACAGATTGTAAAATTCCAGTGTGAGATTTATGTATATACAGTATGTATATATCACGTACTGTGATAATTCAAATAATTCAACATTTCTGCAGTTATAGGGATGCAGGCTGTGAAAAATTTACCAGTGGTTGAAGTTGTGGAGGAGGAGGAGGGGGAGGAGGAAGAAGGACAAGAGGGAGATGAAATGGAGGCTGCTGAGGAGGAGGACGAGAAAGAGGAAGAGGAGGAGGAAGAAGATGAGGAAGATGAGGAATACGATGAGGAAGAAGAATATGGGGAAGATGAGGAATATGATGAGGGAGAAGAATATGAGGAGGAGGAAGAATATGAGGAAGATGAGGAATATGATGAGGAAGAAGAATATGAGGAGGAGGAAGAATATGGGAAAGAGGAAGAATATGAGGAGGATGAGGAGGAAGGAGGAAAGGGAGAGAAGGAGGAGGATGAGGAAGAGGTGGAGGCAGAGGAGGACACTGCTGAAGTGGAGCATGTTGAAGATGAAGAAGAAGCTGAAGAGGAGGAGGAAGAAGTGGTTGATAAAGACAATGAAGATGATGATGAGGAGGAGGAGGAGGAGGGGGAAGAGGAAGAGGCGGAATATGATGATGAAGATGTAAAAGACTCTGCTGAGGAACCTGCAGCTGAGGATGATGATGATGATGATGATGATGAAGATGAGGATGAGGTTTCTCCTGAACCTGTCTCCACCTCTGAGGATGAAGAGTCACCTGTTGACACTGGAGACACCGATGATGACCTGACTCGGCCAGAAAAAGAGGAAGATGATAATGAAGATGAGGAGGATGATGAAGATGATGACACCAGTGACGATGCTGACAGCATGGAATCTGAAATCTCATCACTTCTCTCCAGTGATGAAGAGGAGGAAGATGACGAGGATGACGAGGATGACTGGTTAGCTGAAGGCGTTGCTTCAACCGACAGCGATGACATCATCACAGATGACCTGGATCTTTCTCCTGTTGCCATTGGCACTGAGGATGAGGATGATGATCATAAACTTGCAGAGGAGGAAGAGCTCCCTCCATCGCCTGCCACCGTAGACTATGATGATGATGACGACGACGATGATGAACATCTGGAGGAGGACGCCAAAGTGGGAGAAGACACTCAGGATGATGATGAGGAGGATGAAGATCTGGACCAATCAGAAGAGGTCTCTGTCGCCTCATCCGACCACTTTGCAGACGATGAAGACGATGAGGAAGACAGCGAAGATGATCTTGTCAAATCAGAAGCAGAAACAGTTTCTCAGGAAAAACCCAAGGAGGATGATAAAGATGATGATGATGATGATGATGATGATAATGAAGATAAGGAGGACGTCGTGGCCCCCCCCTATGAGAGCACAGACAGCGGTATCTTAGGCGACGATGATGACGATGACGACAGTGCTCTCAAAACAGATGAAGATTCCATCTTCACTGACACAACCGATGAAGATGATGATGACGATGATGATGATGATGATGATGATGATGATGATGATGATGATGATGATGATGTCATTAGCAGCGACTCAATCAAGTTCACACTGGCTCAAGAAGACGGAATAAAAATCTCTGTTTCTGTGGATAAAGACAAACTGAAGGATGAAATCACAGCCGATTTCACTCATTCTACCGAGGAAGACGATGATGATGATGATGATGATAATGATAATGATGATGATGATGTCTTGCTAACAGGTGAATTCTTGCTTAAATTACAATGCAAAAAAGTGAAGACAGTTCAAAAGAGGAAAAGTTAGGAAATGTTTACAGTGTTTAAATTTTTTTGGAAAAAAACACCACACATTTTTCTCTAAAAACACTAACATTGAAAGATATTCATTGGATCTGACCTATTTAGCTTCTTTTAGATTAACTTTCTTCCATCACTTACACTATAGCAAGAAAAACAGGGTTTACTGTTCATTAAAAAAATGAACCAGTTTATTTAGCAATTCATACATTCAGGTGTAAAGACTCTACCAATTAATAGATGTGTGCAAACATAAACAACATAAAGTTTTATTTTTTTGATTAAAGTAGGATGTATGTTTCCTATTTGCTGCATGAGCTGTTTCCACCCATTTTTAGAGAAAACACTGAAATTTACTTAATCCTTTTACCGAAAATCTGTATTGTTCAATTCAATTCAAATCAATTTATTTGTATAACCCAGAATCACAAATCACAGATTTCCCACAATGAGCTTTACAGTTTGTACAAAAGCAACACAACATCCTCTGTCCTTAGACCCTCACATTGTACAAGGAAAAACTCCAACTGTTGTATTGATATGACTAGAGATCCAATATATAAATAGAAATAGAAATAAAAATGGAAAATAATCATGTTATTCTTTTTAAAATTAAATAAAATGAAATAAAAAACAAAATAAAAAAATATATATTTTGCAGCATCATTCCAATAATCAGATTGGAATTGGATAATTCACCATATAAACTGCTGTTTTCTGTGTTCAGCCTCCACTGCAGCAGCATCCTCTGCCCACAAGGCGGCAGCACAGGCCGAAGCAGCAGATGATGATGATAAAGATGATGATGAAGAGGAGGCTCAAGATGTGGCCTCAGAAGAAGCTGGTGGGGAGACTTTTACATTTTACTACTATTATTAGATGGATGCATTAACTGATGTTTTGTTACCCGTCCCTTACATGATTGAAAACTGAATTTGTTGAAGTAGCTCGTTTCTTTCTCCATCAGTCAGTCAGACCCCTGAGAATGATGAGGATGATGATGAAGATGAAGAAGAGGATGAAGAGAAGCCGGCAGCTAAACCACAGACATCTGTGGATGAACCTGAAGATAAAAAAGAGGAAGATGGTGATGAGGATGATGATGAGGAAAAGGCAATGGTCGATGTGATCAAACCTTTGCCTGAACCCGAGGAGGAAGCAGCAAAGCCTGAAGCTGCAGGTCAGAGAATCAATGACCAATAATCAATAATAATAACTGCTGCTATATTCACAACAATCAGTAAAGTGGTTTCTGTGTGTTTCAGTGTGTCCCTGCATGATGGCTACACATACCAAAGAGCCTGAAGAGACCAAAAAAAAAGGTTTGTGTCACATCATCTAATCTTCATCTTCACAGGTTCAGTCAGTAGGAAATCTTCATTTTAAAGTTTGAACTGTGTATTTTATTTTCAACATTTACAACAGGGAATCAAAAGAAGAGTTTCTGTTAGGTGATCAAACAAACGTACCATCAGTTCTATAGCACTTTTAACACATATTTACACTGTTTTCAAAGCTCTTATTTTACAGCCTTTTACAACATTTTTATTATTACTTTCAGACGTATTTTATACAGCTTTTTACAGATTTAATTTTACTGCCTTTCTAACAACATTTCCAAGAACAGAAAAGAACTCGGGTTAATATTAAGACACAATTGACTATTAATATTAAGGTTTCTGTTAGAGTTTTTTTTTCTAAAATCATGTTTCATATCAGCAGGTAATGTCTAAAAAATAATAAATCTTTGCACTGACACATTTAGAGTTAGAGTTTCATCTGTGGGTTTCTTGTTTTTTGCGTTTCTACAGATTCTCCTAAGAGGGTTTCAGCTCTGAGGAGGAGAAAAGGTACAAATAATACTCAGCTGATTCTCTGTACGGAGCAGAATTATACTATAGGTGCAAGCACATTTGAAAGTGTGACTAAAAGATATTATTGGAGTTATATTACTAATAGAAATACACATATGTCTATACAGCAGATTCAGAACTGAATGAAAATAACATCTGATAGAATCAGAAATATTAGAATATTTAAACTTGAAATTCAGAGGCCAAGAAAATAAATTCCTTATATCATTTAATTTAAAGATCCAAGTTCCTTCAACTTCTACCTATATTGTTTTATTTTTAGAGCTTGTAGCTGTAAAGACAGAGGAGAAGTCAAAGAGGAAAGGTAACACAGTTCCATCCCTATCAATTTTGACGGAAAAAAATGTTTTTATTAACGTTTAATCTCTTTGTGGTCACCAGCTCTTCCCAGGATTACGAGTCCGGTGCCGAAAATGAGGAAGATCGGTAAAATTCCTGCTTTTCTAAGAGGTAATTAGACTTACTGCTTAAATAATATGTGCTGTCCTTTGTGTTGACATGTTACATGTACTGTACTTTTTTATTTATTGGGAATTATAGATTGTCCTTTTAAAATAAAACAAAGTCTAACAATGAGTGCTAAGGTCTAGTTTAAAGTATCTATATACTATGATAATATGAATAATAGCACAAGAAAAGATGTGTCATTGACAAACATGTGCTATCATTTTTTTTACATTTCTAAGTTTATTGTAGTTGTTCTTTCAAATTTTTATAAAAAGGAAAGAAAGTGGAAACCAAGACCAAGACATCCAAACCAGGTCAGTTGATGCTTTCATCCAGGTATAAATCACACACTTTATTCTGTGAGAAGAAAACCAGTATAAACTACTCATGTGTTGTCATTGTTTTAGACTGATGAATGAACTTAAAGAGGATCCACACATTAACATTAAGTTTAGTGTGTTTTTAGCCTCATTTCGTTTGAGTGAACAATATATTTTATAATTTTATTATTTAATAGCTTATTCTTAATGCTTCTTTCTGTATTAAGCAGAGAAATATAGCTGTTAAATTCAGAAACTCTTAAGTTGACCTCTAGATCATTCACACTATGCAGCCAAGCAAGTGTGCATAAGGTTTATCAGTCAGTTCATCAGTCTGTCAACCTTTTTCATGCATATCATTTTTATCGTATGTATATTTTTATATGTCAACATTATATATCATTATGTTGATACAGAGACTGAGACCAAAAAAAAAACAGCGGCCCCAGAAACTGCACAAGACGGTATAGTCAATATTTTTTTTATTAGTAGATTTTTTTAGAGAGTATATAGTCAAATGTATAACTAAAAGTGAAGCATATGTAATTTGTTTTATGTAGAAAGCTAGATAGACACTTCTACATGATCTATGTGGACATTTATATGTGGATTTTGTTTCAGTTGGTCCTTGCAGACCATCTCCAGTCTACTGCCCCTCCCCCCCCGGCTGGTATGGTGAGTACAAAGGGACATTTAACATCTAGAGGTAACGGCTTTAAATAAATTACACATTTGCCTCCGAATGTCAAAACTTGTCTCTTGCAGTTCATCACATCGTGACAGACAACCCCTACCCTCCCCCGACCGTGTCAGGTATTTACTGCTCTATCAGCTGCAGGTGGAACAACATCATGATAAGTTTATATATATAAACACACTAAACATGAGAACTTTAATATCCTGTTTGTTCAGCTCCTTCTGCTCCTGTTCTGACTGCTCATCCCATTCACCCCGGTGCACCACCCATGCAGCCGCTCTATGGACAGTATCAGCCGTATCAGGCAATGATGCAGCCGCCACCAGCACCAGCACCAGCACCAGCACCAACACCAGCACCAACAGAACCAGTACAACCAGCAGAACCAATCCAGCCTGAAGCCACAGAACAGGAGCCTCCAGCTCAGCCTGAGGTCGCAGAAGCTGTGGTTCCAGTTAAAGGTGAGAAAGGAAGATGTTCTAGAAGTTGGAATCCCAAAAACCAAGCTTTGAACTCATTATGAGGCCATGTAGATGTTCAGTCAACAGAAATATTGACAGAAAAAGAATGTATAGATGATGACTATTTCTTTATCATTTGGTGTGTATTAGTGTTCCAAATCAAGTGGGAAGCTGCAGATTATGACTATTCAGATTTAATTTATTATTAATAATATATCAATTATTTAAATGATTAATTGATGAGTGGTTTGGTTCATAAAATCAAGTTAAAACGTCAATCACAGTTTGCCAAAGCTGAAGATTAAACCTAAAATGTCTTTTTTTGTCCAGACCAACAGTCCACTGCCCAAAGCTCATTAGTTTACTATTATAGAAAAATAAAGAAAACAGATGATATTCAGAGAAGAGAAGCTGGAGACAAAGAATTTGGACATTTCCATCCATCCATTGTCTATCCCGCTTATTCCCTTTCGGGGTCGCAGGGGTCTGCTGGAGCCTATCCCAGCGCGTTAAGGCGAGAGGCAGGGATACACCCCAGATGGTCGCCAGCCAATCGTGGGGCACACACACCATTCACACACCATGCACTCACTCTCACACTCACACCTATGGGCAATTTAGAGTTTACCAATTAACCTGAGCATGTTTTTTGTATTGTGGGAGGAAACCGGAGTACCCGGTGAAAACCCACGCAGACACGGGGAGAACATGCAAACTCCACACAGAAAGGCCCCAGACCCAGGCCCAAGGCGGTCTTGAACCTGCGACCTTCTTGCTGTGAGGCAACAGTGCTACCCACCGCACCACCGTGTCGCCCTAATTTGGACATTTTTTTATTAAAAATGACTCAAAATGATGAATTGATTTTCAAAATAGTTAACCCAGGAAAAGTCATTGAGAATCCCGCCCCAAAAAAGAGTTCCAGTAGATCATCAGTTATTGAAATACTCAGACCAGCCCATTCGTACCATGTTCAAAGTAACTGAAATCACCTTTCCTCCCTATCCTGATGCTGTGATTGAACAGCAGCAGATCATCCTGGCCATGTCTGCATGACAAATGTAATCTGGTGTTTGTTTGTTTTTTTAGCTGCTAAGAAGAAAGCTGGTGATGCAGATAAAGGTAAAGCTGTTTTACGTTTCCCCACATTGAATAAAAATAAATAATATTAATTAATAATAATTAAATATTATCAGTGATGTAACTGACACGATTAAAAAATTACTATGGTGATTTCACTGTAATTATTCCTCAGAACCAGGAGCAGGGAAAGAGAAACCAAAGAATGGTAAATCATGTTTCACAGCTGTGATTTTGTCATTTTTATTGGTGTAAATTGTTAACTGATAAATACAGTGATAGAAAGTTTTAAACATTTTAGCAACATGACTTAATGTAACACATCTTTGAATTCCAGATGTTCCCAAAACCAAATCAGTCGCTCTGAAGAAGGGTGAGTAATTGCACTTAGTTTAAAGAATAATTGTTTTATTTAAATATTTATGTAAATAAATTTCAGTTTTAGCCCATGACTATGAAGCAAAGTTTTTTAAAGGTAAAGAGCAATATTTAAAAGAACATAAATTATAGAACATGATAGTGTATTCGTTTTTTGCAAAATAAATACAATATTAAACTGAAAGTAGTAGTAGTGAAGTAGAAAACAGCAACATTTATGTACACAGACCTCAAAATTGAATTTATGTACAGTATTTGATTAAATGTTTCCTATTTATGTATTTGTTTCGTTCCAGAACCAGCAGCAAAAAAAGTGAAAAGCAAAAGTCCTGCTGTGGTTAAAAAAGGTTGAAGATATTTCAGTTATATAAGTTTCTGCTTTGTGTGAGACAAACACAAAGCAGACAAACTGTTTATTTCTTTTATAATTTTCCATTTTTATTTTTACAGAGTCACCTATGAAAGAGGAAATCAAACCTGCAGCACCTGCTAAAAAAGGTAAAACGTTACATCCTGGTTCTGCATATTAAACTGGTGATTCAGTGACTCATCACAGATCTGTGATTATATCGTCTGCAGCAGTTAAACAGAAAGAGAAACAGAAACAACAAACAGGTGAGTTCACATCAGTTCAATAATTTTCTCTTTAAATTTCATTAAACATGACTGAAGAAACGAAAAAGGAACCCCCGTATACTGCTGCTCTCCAGCAAAAGATAAATTTAATCTGATGACATTTCGGGCCTCAGGCCTTCATCGGGTCATTTTTCACAAGGAGAAGAGCACAATTTAAACATGCTACACATGCACTGAAAAAAACTTTAGTGAATTGTTTTAATTGGTAAAACCTAAGCGAATTAAGTTCATTATAATTATTGTCATAAATATTCAATTAATTTGTGGACATAAGATATCAGGAGGTGAAACAGAGCTCAGTTAAATTGTTTAAAAAAAAAGTAAAATTTCACATTTCAGTTTGTTTTATGTGTTCATTTACAAACTGAGGTTTCATGTTGCATTTCCATTGTTGATTATATCAATACAAAAATTTCCCCACCTCAGCTGTTTTCAGGATAGATTTTTTATTTACTTTTACTTGTGTTTTTATTGCAAAGAATTAAAAATGTCGATGTAATGTCACCTAAACTTAATGTTCATATTGGCTTGAAGGCAACAAATGGACTTTCTTTTTGGCAGTTTTCTTCCTGGTAGCTTTCTTCCTCATATTTTTCCCTATTTACACCAAACCACATGATCAATTGGCATGTGTATAACAGGTGTTGAGGCACATGTTTTATTTATACCCTTTATTGGAAACATCAGAGGTATTACTGAAAAATTCTCAATTATTTTTTTCCAATTCCTTGTGGGGGTATAAGTAACATTTTTTCATAGACTTCATTGACAGATTCTTGAGAGTATCCCCAGAGGATTAAACTAGATGAGGGAAAACACTGTAAGAATAAACTCATCATTTGCTAATAATCAACATTGTACAGGAGTTCTTTTTGCAAAATCTTCTTTGAATAAAAAAACTGGAAATTAATTGTTTTTACTCTTATGAGAAGTTTGTACTGTCAGGAACAAAACCAAAGCCTCCGCAGCCAACAAAAGGGAAAACACAATCCAATCAAATTATAAATATTTGAATCAGGGTATCACTGTGTTTAATGTGTTTTTTTACTTTCTTGTTACTTTTGGGTCCAGAATCGGAACTTGAACCGATCAGACTGAGGAGGAGACTGGAATCTGCAGAGAGGACGAATGTGACGAAATCTGCACCTGAACCAAGTAAATTTACCACCAAGACTTCATCAGCTGCTTCTGGAGGAAACTTTTTTAATATAAATGATAATTCCTGTTGATCTTTCATCCCCAGCCAAGACAAGATCAAAGTTATCAATGGAGAAGAAAAGTGAGTCAACCAAAAGTTTCAGGTCCAAGTTTGGAATATTTTTTTAACATCTTGCCCACAGTAAATTAAAAGTGTAACACTCAATTGTAATATATATATATATATATATATATATATATATATATATATATATATATATATATATATATATATATATATATATATATATATATATATATATATATATATATATATATAAAAGATACAAGGGTCCAACAACATAACAACAAGTGCATGTAAACTCACCACACCAACAACATTAGTGTTTTATTCTGTTTCTCACAGAGGAGCCACAGACTGAAGAAAAAGCTGGAGAAAAGAAGAAAACAGGTGAGAAAACCTACCTTACCCACAATACAACTGAACTCCATCTTTTCTCCAACTGTTCAGATTCAGCATCTTATTCTGTGCTGCATTCATATGCTCCTCTGATTTTCCTGTTTCCAGAGTTGGGGACTTTTTTTTGGCTCTGGTGTCTTTAAGTTTTACCTGATTTGACTCGCATCAGCTTCATATCATCTATTGAATACGTTTGTACAGAAGGAAGAAAGACCAACAACCAATCGATTAATTGTTTCATTATTTGATTTATTTGTAATAATTAGTTTCAGCCCTGATGGAAACTACAAAGAAGTTTTGTTGTATTTTATTCACACATGTTGATGTATAGCTGATTTAATTTGTATTTGTGTCATGACAAACACTATTTTCTGAGGTGTTGTTCAGTCAACAACTAATCTTCCTGATCATTTCAAGAGCACCTGAACGCCTCATGATCAGCATGTCTTCCTTTTTTGTGTTTAATTGATTTGACTCATAACTACTCTTCACTGTCTCCAAAGATCAAGGGTTCGAATTTGATTGTTTTTTTAAATAATAAAAAAGGAAAACATTTCTGATGTCACTTTATGGCGAAAAACTGACCACCAGCTCAGTGAAACAAGGCACATAGCACCAGTAGACTGGAGGAAGGCAATCTGGGAGTTAGCCTCTTTAAAATAGAGACATTTAAAAAAAAAAAAAAATATATATATATATATATATATATAACCACCATCAATTGGAAGCTATGTCTGATCAGAGACAGAGAAATTCAAGGCCTTCCACTGCATGAGATTAAAAATTGGAATAATGAGATAAAAATCCAAAATATGAGATTAAAAAAGACAATATTCTGATAAAAAGTCAAACAATTATTTTTTTTTTATGAAAACAGGACTAAATTGTTTAAAATCAAGAAGATTGTCTGTCAAATAAATCTACTCAATATTGGAGTAATTGTACCAAAATCAAGATTTTTTTTGGTAATTCATATTAATTTGCATTTGGATTATTTTTGTTCAGGCCAAAACAAATCTTTCTGATTATTCCAGCAGCTGCTGAATGATCTCTTATTTAATTAATCTGACTCCAAAAGTCTTTCTGTGTCTCCACAGGTCAAAGATACTTCCAGTGCGTCTATGTCCCTGGTAAAAATGCTCAGTACCCACTGCGACCTTTCACCCCGGCCGCCATGTCCCCTGTCGCCATGACGCCTGCCCTCAGGTCCATGATGGAGCAGCAGCGAGCCTCCAGGACATCGGGACAGTAACCCTCCCCCCCGCCCCCACCCAGCAAGTGGTGCTGTCTCCATTGGACCGGCAGAACAACCACGGATGGCGAACGGCCGTCTCGTCTTTAACTTTCATCGATGTATTTATTTTCTCAGTAAACGCTTCGATGCTTCGTTGTACAGTAAAAGAATAAAAAAAATCTTTATTATTCAAGATGGCAAAAGCTTTAATGACAATATTCTTAACTCAGTAATGTACATATTGAAATGATGAAATAAAAGCTAACATATTATACATTACGTAATTTTTTTACTTTAAAATCTGTAAAGATTCTTTATTTCTTCTCTTAAAATTATGCCTTTTTTGCCACTTAAACCTAAACTAAGTCAACAACTAGTAAAGAATTTTGCATTTTTGGTGCAATATTGTATAGTTGTATAGTTGTTCATGGCTAAATGTCTCTGTAGGACATTTAGGATTGAGTGCTTCGGCCTAGAGTGATGGAGCCATATGAAATTCGTGCCACATGAAAAGGTCTCTTGGACCAACACCAACAGGAAGTCGGCCATCTTAAATTCAAAGGTGGCTGACTTCACTGAAATCAGATTTCATCACATTGACTTAAAATTTTCTCCGAATCAATCTTATATGCTGGAGATGAAAAGTTGCATTATTCCTGTTGCCGACGGGTTCCCACTCGTCTGTGTAATGTAAATTATATAGAAGGAATTGACAATAAAGAAACCTTGAACCTTGTCTCGCCATGAGCCATAGCACCACCTACTGGGAACAGGACGTAACTGCAACGGTGCAAACACCTACTGCTTGCAGCTTTAATTATGTTTACAGTTTTATAGGATACTGTATGAGTCAGTTAAGATGACAGATCTTTGGATTTGTGTCTCTTGCTGCTTGGCTGCATCAGTTTAGACTCCAGGAGTTTATTTCTAGCGACTGCAGCAACAAGGGGGTGGAAACTGAGTAAAACGACTGATAGTGGATCAGCATTGATTGATACTTAAAACCGCTTTCTCTTGGATGTGATAACCTTAAAATTGTCTTTCAACTTCAACAGCCCTAAAGGTATGAGTTCATTTGGGGTCCGATTTCATCCAGTTGGAGTGGTTCAGAGACAGGACGTCTGCAGGGTTTATCGTGAGCAACTCATAACGTTATGACATCTTTGACCTTGAGTGAATGCTTCGTGTGGTTTATTTATTAGGACAAATACAACGCCGCCACAAAAAACAGTTATGTGATCAAACAGCAATTCACTGTTTTACTGACAAGAAAAGAACTGAAAAGTTTAATCCTGTTAGTTTCTAGAAATGTGGTCACAAATTGAACCTAAAACAAACATTCTGTTGTCAGTTTCAGATAAGTTAACTGGTCACAGGAAACATGTTCTTACATGGGTGCAGTGTGTAGTTTTCTGGTGACATATCGTGATGAGTTTACAGATTTCAAAGATGTAGAAGAAACTACAGTGTGTTACTGATAAAATAGTAACTAGTTAATTATTTAAATAATAACTTAGTTACTTTGTTGTTTAGTGGCACCAGAAAATGATGTGTTCCTGTCAAAAAGTTACTTTTTTAAAGAATATTATTTTAATTGATGGTATTGATGAGATTAAAGGTCCAGTCTGTAACATTAAGCAGCATTAAACAAAACAGTCTCTTCAGAAATGGAAAATAATATATAATAGTAAATAAATATGTTACTATTCACTTGATTAAGGCATTTTTAGGGGGGAGCAGGTCTCCTTCCACGCAGTCCACCATGTCTTTACAGTAGCCCTGAATAGACAAAGAAGCAGTGACTCTCTTTTCTATCATTAGAGACATACTCTGATTATTCTGTGAAGATTTGAAAAATAAAAACAGGAAATAAGGCATTTTGAAAATATTCAGCAGCGTAAAGTTGCAGCGTAGTTTAAAACACTTTAGACTTGTATTTTAATTTCTGTTAATAATTTATTGTAATAATTTTCTGGTTTATCACAATCATACAAAATGAGGTGGGGTCAAAATACTACAAATTTGGTCGAAATGTTCTTGAAAGTAACAGTAGTAGTAGAAAGTAGTTATTTGTAACTCAGTATGTATTTAAGCTACTTTTTGGGAAGTGTAACTAGTAACTGTAACTAACTACTTTTATAAAAAGCAATTTACCCAACACTGGTTGACTGAAGACGGTAGCCAGGTTATATTTATTAAGGATTATTGGAATTTGGCAGGGTTGTCTCAGATATCAGATCTGTCTCCATCTTACGATTTATTATATTTTGTGATGAATCTGTTGCATATAATTTACTTTTGCAGTCGGGTTGGATCCAGTCGGATCAGACAGGCACCGACCTCCAGTGGTCAGATATTAAACTTAGATCGAAATCTGTTTCTTTCTGAAGTCACGATAGGTTGATATTCAGCGTCACTTCAGCAGAGGCTCGGATTAACTCTGATTCACTGTGATTTACACGTGTGGATGCATTGCTGAAGGTTGATGGTGTGGAGCGTGGGTGGAGGTGTGGAGGTTAAGTCGAGCTGTGGGGGTCAGGTCAAACAGCAGAACGAGAACATGTCATCAGACAAGCATTCAGTCGCCTGCAGAGCGACGTTAAAATGGTGATTAACAAACACACTTAACAGATCTATATTTTTATATAAATTCTCTTCTTGCAGGGAGATGGAGTAGTGCTCTGGTTTTAGCTGCTTTAAGGATTATTAACAGATTTAATATGAAGTAGAATTCGAAATCAATTATTAGATTAACAAAAGATAATTAGGAGAGGGATTAATGTGAGAGCTGACAACAAATTGATTAATTAGTAAAGTAGTGAAGAATCCTATAATATTGTTCCCTATGTGCCTAAAGACGATTTTTACTCTTAATTAAAACATGTTTTTCTGGGGTAAAAACGGCATTATTGTTCTGTTCTGGGATGGTTACAAAAACATCTGCATCTACATCTGCAAAACATCTTAAAACATCAAAGATTTACCACATTAAAACCTGAAAGTAATCAGTTTCCAGTTATAGAAAACTAAAGAAACCTGAAAATAATCAGAATTCAGAAGCTAGAACCAGAGAATTTAAATATTGTCTTTTTACTAAAATCCATTGATCAAGTATCAAAATAGTTGGTGATTAATGTGATAGCTGACTAATCGATTACTAGCCTCATCAGCTCTAATGTTGATAGCAAAGTGTTTTGTGGTGACATGCTGCAGTTTTTATCAATGTTTTTGATTCTTTTTTGTGTCAGTGGTTCAAGTTTGTGTCAGCGGTTCAAGTTTGATTGTTTGGACACAGTTCCACGTATTTGTTACTTGAGGGTTATAAATCTTCAACGGAACAAGTTTAGAGGCTATAACGTAGCATGAGGAGTGTTTTTATAATATAGTTTCAATAATATAGATCCTAGACCAAACTGATGGACGTATGGAGGGAAAAAAGCGATCTCAGAGTTGGAGATTCTAACTTAAACAACCTCAATAAAGGATCAATGAGTCAGAATATTTTGCTCAAACTTTCAGTTGTCAGTCAGTTAATCAATTATTAGATTAACAAAAGATAATTAGGAGAGGGATTAATGTGAGAGCTGACAACAAATTGATTAATTAGTAAAGTAGTGAAGAATCCTATAATATTGTTCCCTATGTGCCTAAAGACGATTTTTACTCTTAATTAAAACATGTTTTTCTGGGGTAAAAACGGCATTATTGTTCTGTTCTGGGATGGTTACAAAAACATCTGCATCTACATCTGCAAAACATCTTAAAACATCAAAGATTTACCACATTAAAACCTGAAAGTAATCAGTTTCCAGTTATAGAAAACTAAAGAAACCTGAAAATAATCAGAATTCAGAAGCTAGAACCAGAGAATTTAAATATTGTCTTTTTACTAAAATCCATTGATCAAGTATCAAAATAGTTGGTGATTAATGTGATAGCTGACTAATCGATTACTAGCCTCATCAGCTCTAATGTTGATAGCAAAGTGTTTTGTGGTGACATGCTGCAGTTTTTATCAATGTTTTTGATTCTTTTTTGTGTCAGTGGTTCAAGTTTGTGTCAGCGGTTCAAGTTTGATTGTTTGGACACAGTTCCACGTATTTGTTACTTGAGGGTTATAAATCTTCAACGGAACAAGTTTAGAGGCTATAACGTAGCATGAGGAGTGTTTTTATAATATAGTTTCAATAATATAGATCCTAGACCAAACTGATGGACGTATGGAGGGAAAAAAGCGATCTCAGAGTTGGAGATTCTAACTTAAACAACCTCAATAAAGGATCAATGAGTCAGAATATTAATCTTCAGGTAAATTAAAGGATGGGGTGGCGACCTTAAAATGACTAGTTATCAATAGACTTGAAGCTTTCCGATGATACGATAAGAATCTGCGAAGCGTTTCAACAGATGTTTTTCTTCATATTTACTGATGTTTCCTCACTTATTCAACAGGATTTTATTTTGTGAATGAACTGAATAAATCAAGAATTTAAACCAGTAGGAAAAAGATGATGATGATGATGCTTTGTTGAATCTGCAGAAACAGTTGATTATTTGCAGGGTTTTTGACGTGTGTTTATATTGTATTTGCAGTAGTTTGATTTATTTTGCATGTTGGGAGTCACACACATGTTTGATTTGTAATTTGCACACAAAGCTTCATTCTTCAGTGTCATGCGGAACCTTTTTTTTTATTTGTTCTCCAGAGACTCAGCAGTGATATTTGTCTCTCACATGGAGCAGCAAAATAGATTGGAAAAGATTGCTTTGTTCTAATAAGAGATTTGTTTTCTTTGCAGATTGATGTCATTTAAATGTAACGGGCAATATTTAGAAGTCTTTGTTCATAAAGAAATGTTAAAAATACAGAATACAGAATTGAACATTTTAGTAGAAATTTACCAGCATAGATGAGAAAACCTGCATATGTCATATATAGAATATGCATGTAGTTTATGAGTCACAATTTGAATAAAAGATGCAGAAAGATAAGTTAGTAATTATTTTTTCTTTATAATTGTATTTTTGAAGCAGTACAATTTATTCTGTTCTGTTCTGGTGATATGTGTGACTGTTAATCTTTAGTTTCTCTCAATCTAATAAAAAAAAGTATAGACTGGGCAGCTTTTACCTCCTAAGAACAAATAAATCTCTGCTCTACCTAATGCATTAAGTGTTTATTTGTCAGAAAGTGTGCTTTTCGAAATACATCTTGGAAGTTTTGTAACATCCTCTGTATATATTGGGGTTTAAAGAATGAATTTTGCTTCCTGCTCAAGTTAGGGAAAGATCACATACATGCAGTGTGTCATT
Source organism: Eupleurogrammus muticus (assembly GCA_036785175.1). Lineage (NCBI taxonomy): Eukaryota > Metazoa > Chordata > Actinopteri > Scombriformes > Trichiuridae > Eupleurogrammus > Eupleurogrammus muticus. The sequence continues at coordinate 27,412,437 of JAYKQN010000001.1, read as the reverse complement.
TTCTGGTGCATAGAGTGTCAAAGATAACTGACTGACAACTGAAAGTTTGAGCAAAATTTTAAGTAGATGATCTAGATGATAGATGACACCTAAGTAGGCGGATTTACACAGCTGATTCCAACCCAGAAATCACACACACGCACACACACACACGCACATAGATGAAAAACACCACAAAAAAAACTGCTTTTTCAATTCTCGTACAGTGGTTTGGCAGTTAAGAGTCAAGTCAATTTTGTTTGTATATCCCAAAATCACAAATATCACATTCACCCTAATGGGGTCGGGTTAGAAGATTAGCAGAAAGAGCATTGCTGTGAGTTTTAAATATTTACTTTTTTTTTTTTTCGTGCAGTTTCGCTCTTGGGAAACTCGCCCTTTTCCTTATTGGCTACAGCAGGTGATCATGTGATCAGGATCTTTCCTTGTTACGCCTTTAAAAAAAATAAAAAGAGAAACGTGGCCAGTGAGAAAATCTACATGTGTCCATATTTATTTTTTGCTAATTTTACATAATGCGTTTCAGCATAATTGCCTTTGAGGACGTTTATACATTTAACACCTGCTAACTGAACAGTTTCTGCTATGATATACCTGCTCTGTTGAGTTTCTCCCTAATGCACCTACTGCAACTATACAATCAAAGACAGTGATATGAAACTTAAATCCATTTATCACCAACTGAAAGTTGTGCATTCATATAGGGAAATTAACAATCATTAAAAAATATATCATTCAGTGTCTAAACCTAAATATTTAAAGATCGGAAACACATGGATTTGGCATCATTCCAGCCTCACTAAAAAGAGAATTCACAGATTAAAAGAGACTTTGACATAGAGATTGATTCCAAAATTATGTTATAAAGAAAATAAAGATGATCGCTAAATGTACTTATGTCAGAAGTAGTTCTGGTTTATTTCTGTGGTTTTGGAACTTGTCTAACATAGATCTACATGTTGTATAAATGAAACTGTTTTTGCCGTGATTACTGCCGGTTAAACTTAAACAATTATTATTATTGTGATCAGTGTAGTTTTTGGACTTTGCTCTGGAAGCAGAAGACATTTACATTACTAAAACCAAACATTTGCCCTTTTTATAACCATTCAGTGCAAAACATATGAACCTCATGAATGCAAACACATGTATATTTTTCTGCTATGAATAAAAGGTCCTCACTTTTACAATCTACCAGTGCCATCCTGGATGTTTGTGCAAAAAATGATGAATGAAACCAAGATTTGCTGCTCAGAAACTAGTCGTCAATTTGTTTTTCATCACATGAGACATAAATGTCACCAACAGGAAGTGACGTGTCATGTTTGGAGCTTCCAGGTGTCAAATTGAAGAATCCATCTCAAAATACTGGTAACGGTTTTATCTGTTGGGTGGAAACATTGTGCTGCAATGATTAGTCAATTAATTAAGTGATAATTCCAACTAAATCAATAACTTATTATTTATTGTTTTACCAATTAATCAGTTAGTTTCCCACTATTACATTATTCACCAACTATTCTGATATTAAATTAACAGTCATTTTGATTCATTTTTTTTTTAAATGTCCAAATTCTCTGGTTCCAGCTTTACTTTTCTGATTATTTTCTGGTTTCTTTATTCTTCTATAATAGTAAACTGATGATCTTTGGGTTGTAGACAGTTGGTCTGGACAAAAAAAACAATTTAGGTTTAATCTTTGGCTTTGAAAACACCAATCAACATTTTACACGATTTTATTGATGACCAATTGATCATTTCAATAATCAATAGATGAATTGCTCTCTGAGTAATGGTTAGTAGTAGCGCTACTTAGCTGGTCTGTTAAAAAAACCTGAAGAAAACTGAAGGAAGCTGACTACAGAGTAAAAAACAACTCCCATGATGCCATATTATTTCATGTCATCAGCAATTATGTATGTTGTTATTGTTTTGATTCAGAGCAGAAAATTACATATTGTGCATTTGAGAAGCTGAAAACAGAGAAGTTTCTTCAAAATGATCCACAAAAATCCTCTGTTATCATAATAGTTGATAACACATTACTATACTATCTATCTAGTATCTATCACGTATTTGAGTGATGGATTAAATAGATGGTTTTCTACTGCTCCGATAATAATAAAAAAAACAGAGATCTGCTAGAATATTGAGAAGTAGAAAAAGAAAAAGAAGTAGAAGCTGATGAACATGAATCTTTCATGATACAGGATTTTAAATACTAAAACATACATTTGGAAAATGTTTCATGGAGAAGCAAACAGATTTAAAAACCTTTTGCTGAACACACTGAACACTCACTTAACACTAAAGACTTCTGTTTTCGTGTTAAAATGCTGTAATGGCCACTACATCCCGACTCTGCTGATAAAGGTGAAATCTTTAAAGTAAAATTTCCCCCCAGAAGTGAAAGTTCACCTTCAATCTGTTGCAGACATGAAACTGCCTTCAGATTATGCCCACATGATCACGAAATGTTGTTAAATGGTGTAAATAAGGAGAAAAAGAAGTGAAATATGACTATAGTCTGTTTACAGACATAGATAGATTTTTAAACATTCCCTCAGAAACATCCCAGAAATTGACATTTTGTTGATTTCCTTTTAAGATGTAATGATTGAGTTAAAAAAAACAAAAACCTTGATATGGCTGTCAAAAGTAATTTTGACCCTTCTCTAGCAACACTGATCCAGAACCATCAGGTTTGACATAACAACTACACAGAAAGAACATTCGAGATGCTGAAAATATTTGGAATAAAATAAAACCTCCTAACTTCTGTTTACAATTCATACAACATGTAACAATCAGTGTGATATAAGAAAAAGGTAGATAGCAATTTAATGAAATACTAACAAAAAAAAGGAACATGTGGCAAAGCACAGAGCATCACCCAATAATGTATATTTGTAGTAAAAGTAAACATCGTCACCTCTTACTGTGTTAAGTCTTTTACATACAATGCGTTTTCCAACAGAAGGAAGCAGCCTCTCTGGTCTCAGTCTTTCTCTGTACAGCAGGATGTCTCTCCCACTTACTTTAGCCATACTCAAGCAGTATACAGATATTTATTTCATGTAAACTTGTATCCTAACAACTGGAAGCATCTACAGTGGCTGTGTGCGTGTGTGTGAATGTGTGTGTCCCTGTTTGTCCTATGGTTCTGTCTTCAACATCAACTCCTAAATGTGCAGCTGCTGCCATGATGCTCCACCGGTCCCAATGGGAACTAAAGCCAGAATTTATTATAACGCAAGGATAACTGGTGAACATGTTTTCTGGTTGAGGTGAAGAGAAGTGTCAGTTTTACATTTTTGTTTGTTCATTCATTATAGAAAAAAAAACAAAAAACTAGTTTTTTGCTTAAATGAAGATGATCATCTCACGATGAAGAGTAAAAGAGTTCACGCTAAAGTCTGATGCTTCTTCATTGAAACCGTCGTCATGAGTATTTAAAATCTGTCGCTCTGCAATTAAGCAACAAGCAACAGGAGAAAATACAGACTAGAGCTGGGCAATATAAAAAAAATATATCCTAATATCTATATTCATATTCTATATCCATGGATTATGGTGAATACTGATCTGATTATTTTTAATTAAATATTTTTAATAAAGGCTGAATGTAACCACTTTATATTAAATTTGATTTGTCACTTGGCTGTTTGGTTTAATGACTGATGCATTATTAAGGGAAATATGTTGTTTATGAGATAAGAAGCAGTAGCACTAGATTGATTTTTCACACAAACCTTGAGTGAAACTACTGATATTGTGGATATTGATAATATGTATTGATATATATTGATTGTTTTATTACTCAGGCATCCATCAGAGGAAATTTGTTTGTTTGGGGTTGTCACTTTGTTCTGTTAGTGCAGAACTTAGTACCTTTTTTCAGAAAAAAAGGTTTAGGTCTATGTCTAAGTGATGACCCTGAACCAGCTTCAGTAAGTAAATCCTCTCTCTGGTATAAAAGCTGAGATATTCAGAGGCTAAAATAATCTGAGTCCAGTTCTGCTCATTGGTATCATCAGTCAAATCTGACACTGAAAACTTAGCTTTTTATCTGATGAAACCTGATTTACTTTTATCTGCAGACCTAAACATACTGAGTTAATTTGCAAAAACAGCAACAACATCTAAATCTATATGTTTAGGTGATATCTGTCAAATCAATAACTTTCGACTGAGGAGATATAACAAAATACTGTAAAAGTATTTCAAAAAAATGTGTTTGTGCAAATGAACTCTTCATATAGTGTCTGTTGTTTTAAATAAAGGTTCTCTTTGACCTCTGTGATTTTGCAGAATTAATTTTCAGCTCAATGTGCAGAAATCACCGGGAGGTCAAAGACAAGACGCTCAAATTATTTTACTATTTTTTGCTGCAGAAAATAAAGGAAATCATGAAAAGAAACTGTGCTTCCTGCTCTCAGAGAACCAGCTGATTACATTTTCTTATATACGCGTTACATGTGGCAACTGTAACCATCTGAGTGTGAAGTTCAGCAACAAGCGGCTTTGTGTGACTTGACTCTGCTGTAACCGGGGTTGACAAGTCAAGTCCGCTGGTGTGATGCGTTAACGTTCTGGCTGTCAGCTCCAGTCATTGCCGGACACTTCACACTTCTTGCCGCTGGCCTTCCTGTGATCTGCTATACTGACTGATGACTCTGTCTGTCTGTCTCCCTCTGAAACACAACGCTCATCAACCTTTTTTTTTTATTCGCATCAACACATAAACCAGGACTGAATCGTTGGCTCGAAAAAGCCTGAGCTATGTTAAATAGAATTTCACTAGGGGAAATGTGGAAAATTGTTGTTTATTGTTTATAATGTTTCTACACTGCAGCTTTTAAATCATGAAACACTGAACTTGTGTGTAAATGATAATTTTCTAGAATAAAACTTAACTTAGAGTAAAATTCCACACATTAATTCAAATAAAGGTGATTGAAAATGATGGTGATAAATAGTTTGATAAACTGATTTTATATTGATATTATATGATTGATTTATAATTTTTCATTGTTTTATTATTTTTTTGATTAATTCATTAAGTTTTGGATGTGTGAAGATTTTAGCTTCAGTCCAGTCAGTTTTGGGTAGTTTTCTTCTAGTATTGTATTGTTTATGCAAAATAATAAAAAAAAAGATAAACTATAAATCATTAATTCAAAATCTTCTCCATAGAAACTGCACAGACTACTTTTATTTTAGACCATTTACCACCAATCTGGAGATTCATCAATTAGTTTAAATATTTGTTAATTTTATATAATACAGTCCATCAGAATGTTTGAGATGATTTTCTTGACTCTATTGCACAGGAACAACTGATAAATTGTGGACAAACTTCTGTCAAAACTTAAACTTGTTTCCACCAGTTCGACTCACCATAACTCGGTTTGGTTTTGAATCATTCTGATGCTGGTATTTAAAGATGGAGGCTGTTGGGCTTGGACATGGCCCATAATGACTAATCCTGTGACACAAATCTCTGGCCAAACAGTGGCCAGCAGCCTTGTGACATTACATTAAGGTAACCTCAGAAAAATAGAATAAAATTGGGGAATTCAAGACTCTTGTGTTTGTGCGAAAACTACTACAAAAAACACTACCACCAGAAAACTGTTTAGGTTAGCCTTAAGACTGTAAGCAGAAAGCAGAAAGTTATCCTGTAAACACCTGTAAAACTCAATAATTAACAAGCGTTTGTTTGGTCTGTCTCAGAGATAAATAACTTAATGGTACATCGCAGCATTTTGGCACCATCTAGTGGTGAGTTTGTGCATTACAGCCAACTCAATAACCAACATTTGTTCTGTGAATTCTGAACTACTAGAAAAACAAAACATGGCAAACTCTCCATATAGATTAAATTATAGATTTTTTAAAGTAATTAGTAACAGTCACTGGTTACTTCTCCCAAAACATAACTCAAGTGTTTTTAGTTATGTTTTGTAAGTGTAAAGAGTTTTTTTTTTTTTGTAGTAACTTGTTACTCTTGAAGTGAACTTCTTTTAAGTAAATTGTTTAAGAATAAAACTGTGTCAAAGAATTTGTCTCCACCACATTTTAACTCTCCCATTAATGGAAATAAAAATACATTTGCTTGTTTATTTTTTCATGACAAATCTAATAATTATGTTGGTAAGGGCAATTAATACCATCAATTATTAACAGAAACACAAATCTGAGCTATTTTAATATTAACTAGTTTCAAATAGTTTCAAGTGTTTGTCTGGAATATATTAAAAAATGAAAAATGGAAAATACTGGCTAACACAAGATCTCTTTTAACTGGCATCGTTTATGAAGGCCAGAGCTGATTATTGGGCACTACAAATGTCTGTCAAATGCTTATAGCCAATTGTATCATACATACCCAATAACATGCATTATACCCAAACCTATAGCACTAAAAGGTACTAATTTTTCAAAATAAACTTGTGGTCTGATTTACTCAAAAAACGTTCTAAGGCTTCATGGAAAAGTAAATTACCAACTTCTGCAATATTAGACCTACAATTATCAACAGTCACTCTGTTTGGTCATCATCTTGCTGCACCCTCCCAGTTATGGGATTGGCTCCTTAGATGAGGGGAAAATTAAGTCCTTGGTGTCCAGACAGAAATCCATAGCAAAGTGAATTTGTGTGCTATAAAGGATGGTAAACCCAGGCTAGGAACATTATTTATGGTTGTAAAAGAAAATGTTTTATTTTGAAGTCTCAAGGAAGTTTTTTAGTGAAAGGAAAAAGTGTATGTTGAGCGTGATTTTCTCCTTTTGTTAAGTTGCATCATGTTTTAGGAATTGAAGGATAACAGTTATGGTGGACGTGTCATCCATTACATTATTATTATTATTATTATTATTAAATAATTGCTAAGAGTAAAGCTATTATCCCCACTACTGCTAATTAGAACCTACAGATGAATTCCATTTTCCAATTCCAATTCAGCTAAATTGTACACATATTGCACCCTTAGAAGAGAAGGAGCTGTTAACTGAGGAGCTTTAAAAGAAACAGCTGATTCATGATTCTTAGAGCCTCTGTAAAGGGGGTGGGGAGAGGAGGTTGCTTTTCTGAGACATAACAAAAGCAAAACTAATATTCTTTCTAGTAGGTAAAGAACATTATCTTCTGCTTAATCCTGAGCCTCTTCTTTAAATCGGCGTACAGAGAAGAAGAAAAACAGATTTCCACTCCGTCACTTATTCACTGTACAACTGTAGAAATACTGTTTTCACACAAATGTGGCACCGTCTCATCTTGACCTGTTTGTCTTCGTCTTGAAGTTGTCTCCTCCTTGAATATCTTTTTTGGGAATTGGCACTTGACAAATAACTAAATAATGTACGAGCCTGCATCTTCTTCTCAGCTCGTTTTATTTTTTATTTGTATTTTCCACGAGTTCCAGAGAAACTAGATTCCAAAATCCAGCAACAGCAGCAGCAGCGTTTTCTGAAGAAAGGTTCTTTCAGGTACAGGTACGTCAGTGTGAGTGTGCGGTGTGTATGTGTGTGTGTGTGTATGTGTGCGTGTGTGTATGTGCGCATGTGCATGTGTTTGATGTTCAGTCCAGTGATAACAGTGGCTGCATGTTGTCCTCCTCAGTCTTCACCTTATCCGGCCGTTTGAGGACTCCAGGCTCCACCACTGACTGAGACCTGCAGAAAACACAAAAGAGCAGCTTTAGCCTCCAACACCAGAACCTGGCACTGGGGGTCTAGGGTCTGTGGGTTAGAGATGTAAATATCTGAAAACTGTTAATTTAAATGCAGCAATCGATTTGAGAGCAAAATCAAGAAGGTATAGACCGGGGCTGCTCAACCCCGATCTTGTAGAGCTATCATCCTGCATGTCTTAGGAATCTCTCTACTCCAACGCTACTGATTCTAATTATCAACTGATTATCAACTCAAGTCGCGTCAGGGGTTGTTAATAATCAGAATGAGGTGTGTTGCAGTGGGGAGATTATTCCTGGAAGCAACAGGAAGTAGCAGGGTTGGACAGCTCTGCTGTAGAGTATCAATATTCACTATTGATGCATAACAGTAGCCTTCAGCTACTTGCCAAAAATCATGTCAATCACAAATCAAGTTTATGTATTATTAAAGTTATACTAAAATTTTAACACTAACATACAAGTAGACAAATCAGCTTCAGGCAAGTGTCTATTTATGTGTTATTGGAACAATGAGAACCAAATGAGCTTCAGTCATATTACCTATATCCTGAGTAAGGTGAGCCCAACTCACACAACGCATATTCAGTGATACACAACCAGGACTCTGGACACATCTGGGATGTTTTCTCTTCAAGTTTCCCTGCAGCGTTAGTGGCTTTGACATTAATTTAACTCTAAGAATTAGACATAAATATGTGTCTACTATAGACTAAATATGGTGAGTGCGGTACCTTGTTATATCCAAATGATGCCTCTGTGATGCAGAAAGTGTTTCATAATGTTTTTCAACACCTCTATTTCTTTTTCTGTTTCAAAGACATTTTGATCTCGAACCTCGTCATCCTGACAGTTTTCCTGCAGGCTCCATCTTTCTGTAGCAGAACAATGTCAATATTCTGCTGAAAGGCTTCTGTCTGACATGATCTCAGTAATTCACCCACAATAATTTTCAAACCTGCTGTAGGTCATAGGGACCCAAGTCTAATGCTGATAGAGAACTGTTTATGTTCATGACAGTGTCGTTAGCAGTGAGATAAAATCTGTACTGTTTTTTCATGAGTGATCTAATTATGCAACAATTATATAATTAGTTCCACATTATATTACTGTTTTTCCAAAACACTGATACTTTAGGGGTTATGGTGATTTTTTTTTTCATCAAACCTTATATATGTCTGGTTAATTTTATTGTGTCTTTTGATTATTTTATATTTAATATATTGTTATGTTTTAACTTGACCTTTGGCATGGCCACTTTATGGTTTAATAGACATTTTTCTAAATGATGAAGATCCACCTCTTCATGGTTTTGGGAGACAGGTTTTTCTCCAGGTCCCGCTCCAGGTCCTGAACTGACAGGGTGTAGGACTCCGGGCAGTAGTCACTCTCCTCATCATAGGCGTGTTCCAGCAGTGTCCGTGCCCACGTCCCCATGTCATACGGCGGCATCATCCCGCCAAGCTCCGATGGCAGAATCTCTGGGTGGATCAGCTGGTGGAGGCTGTTTAGGTTGTTACCATGCATGAAGATCTGCAATACGGCACAGACAAAGGCAAGCGTGACAAAGGTAAGTGTAGCACAGGTAAGTGTGACACAGGTAAGTGTGACACAGGTAAGTGTGACACAGGTAAGTGTGACACAGGTAAGTGTGACACAGGTGAGTGTGACACAAGTGAGTGTGACAAAGGGAATGTGACACAGATATATGTGATACAAGCGAATGTGATACAGGTGAGTGTAACACAGGCAAATGTGACACAAGTACATGTGACACAAGTGAATGTGACATAGGTGAGTACAACACAGATGAATATGACACAGGTGAGTTCAAGACAGGTGAGTCTGAGAAGGCTTCTTTATTTCTCTTCTATTGTATATTATAGACATAAAATGCACAGGAATTTACTACATTCATCCCGACATCTCTAATCAATATTAATAAGAAAATTGTGAACACTAATATAAATATAATATAATAGGCTGGAGGACTGATTATAAACCAAAATAAATAAACACATGTCTCAGTAAATATACTAACTACCTTAGCTAAGTAAAAAAAACAACAACAACAAAAAATGAAGCAATGAAAAAAATAAAAGGCTTGATAAATGAATAAAAGTGTAGGTTCATTTGAAAATAAATAAATATTAATAAAAAATGTATAAATAGATAACAAATTACTTAGTTTTGTATTCCTTTAATTTCTTACCAAAATACTTTTTCTGTTTACATGAATTATTTCATTTAATAATTTCATATTTATTTATGTCTGGGTTTTTTTTCCCTACAGGTCAATGAGGGGGCTGTTACCTTGATGATGTCACTTAGCAGCCATTGGTTCATTTAAAGGTGAAATTATTAGAATATGGTGAAAAGATTAGGGTTTCCATCATCTGTAAGAAATAACCCTCAAAAATACAATGCTTAGAATATATACAGTATAGGAAATTCTTACTCTCTTCCTGGTCTTGTCCTTGAGAAACGGCCTGATGACAGTGTAAAGAGCATGAATGTACCATGGCTGATTCACAAAGTGGATTCCTCCAAATCTAGCAGGAAAACTGTCCTGTAGAAAAAACACAAAGATCCACTGTAAATAGGAAGAGCAGGCATCTGTTTACTGATGTTACTGACATCTCTAATGTTCTTGTTCCGATGTTGATAACCATGAATCAGCAGTTTGAGAAAAGAAATTGATAATCCTCCACTGACGGTAGAAAGTTTCATTGAAATCCTATCTTAAACAATGATAGTCATTTTAAGGTTTATCAAAGTTATTATATGAAAAAAAAAAACATGTTGCTCTAAGCTGATTATTTTATTGTCTTAATTTGTGTTTTTCAAATAATGCTGGATGTTGTTGTTACTGTAATAAAAATCCAGTGTTTTGAACACAGCACTGACCTGTCATCACTTTTTATGCTGATTATGTTGAAAAAGCAAACAGCTGTTTATTTCCACATTCAGTAGTTACATCCAGCAATGTGATGCAGCACAAAACACGGAGTGAAAACTGTAAATCTGCAGCTCGACAATGACCTGAGACTGATAAATCTCTGTAGGTTCAGACTTGTAATTAGAAGCAATAGTGATTAGAGACACAAAGTGCAACAAAAAATCTACCAGTGAAAAAACACAAGATTTTAAAGGTGCCGTATGTAGTTTTTTTGCCATCTTGTGATGAAGTAGCAGATTGCAGCCAAATGAGAACCACAATATGTAGGAGAAACTATGTTGGCTTAATGATATGCTAATTAAAACATATTAATGGACATTATATTATATTTCTACTGAGTCTGTTTCCCTCTATCAGATTAGACACATGATTTGTTGATGCATTGTTCACATGATCTATATATGAAAATATTTCTTTATAGACTATTTTTGCAAACAGGAAGCTGCACAGAAACAACCAGGTGAATAAATTGCTCTGTTTTATCTCAGATAAAAAAGATGAGCTTCAATCAGGAGGAGCATCTCAGGGATGCCTTCAATAAAAAAAAAAATACCTCTACGAGTTTCCTGTTCCTGTCTCATTAGATTAGATTAATAAATGGCCTCTAATCTCATTGCTGATGGGAAATGGTGGACTCTGAAGTCACCAGGCAGAGGAAAGAGTCAAACATGTCAGGATGTGCCTTCTGACAGGTTGTTTAATGTTGGAAACAATTATGATAATTACAGATCTCAGTGTGTGTGTGTGTGTGTGTGTGTGAGAGAGAGAGAGAGAGAGAGAGAAAGAGAAAGAGGGAAATAGTCATGATGTGGCCGGAGTCCAGGAGTATGCTGAGATTATATTCTGACATAACAGAGGATGAATGATGAAAATGGATCACTGCAGACTGTAAAAACTGAGCCTCTGCGGGTCAGACAAGGTTTGTAATCTAAGGTTTGACCCACATGAGCTGAATCATCCCTTCAGCTCCCAAAATTGAATCCCCAGCCTCTGGAAATTCGGTACGTGAACCTGAATTCTGCTGATGCTGCAGCCAGAGCTGAAAAAGAGAATTATTTTTGACAGATGTATAAAGATTCTCCAGGTAAAATCCTGACTCAGCTGGTTCCTAAAAAAAAAAAAGCATCATGTTCATCTCAGTTTGTTTGTTCAGCTCAGAGACTCAGCAGCAGAAAAGAGGAAGAAAACAGGAGCTAATTATGATGGATTAGTGTTTCCCTGGAGGCCTGAGCGAGAGAGACGACAAACAGATAGACATGATCATAATAGTGAAAACTGAGAAGTTAAAATCACTTTTCAGCTATTTTTATTTCTTAAAATGATTAGAAAAAAAACACAACTTCCTTTAATCCATTTAATTCCAAAGGCAATGATAGTTTCCTATATCTATGACTGTCATTCTACACTCAAAATAAAAAAATCTCAATGTTACTTATACACTTTTTTTCTATGACATGAGAATACACAACTTAGAAAAAAGGTTTTTTTTTTTTTTGACATCTTAACCTTCTTCCTAAAAATATGAGGAAGACAAACCCTCCCAGAAAATGTAATTTTATTTAAATTATTATTTTCAACCATGACATGTATATATGTATTTAATTCTTTGAGCCCCTAGAATAATTAAAAAAATGATTTTATTTAAATTATTATGATTTTCAACCATGACATGTATATATGTATTTAATTCTTTGAGCCCCTAAAATAATTTAAAAAATGATTTGTAGCTGGGATGAATATTTATATGGGCACATTTGTGCAAGCAGCAACTATAGTTTCTAGTCATCAAAATGCTGTTTTAAAGCAGTTTAGAGAAAAAAGGGAAAAGATAAAATTGAATTCAATAAATCAATTTGAAATTGAAATACAATATAAATATATTTTTAATCACCTGATAGTGCTAATAAAAAAATAAATAAATCATTATTAACATGTTTACATCAGCAGCAACTGATTCTTTACACTTCAAATACTGATAATTATATTCATTGTAAACATAAATTTACATATTCTAAATTTACATTTCTTATGTACAATATTGTATGGAATAGAACATTTTACATAAAATTATGTTAAAATTCAATTTATAAATTCTGAGGCTAATCATTTGCATTTTAGCAATGTCAGTACATTTTTATAGGAAGTGATTATAAAAAACAAACCTCACCAATTACATTGAATTGAATGTTACACTGAAGCTATGAACTGTTTGCAGCACAGGGAAAATTACTGTTATTTCTTATGAGATGCTTATTTTCTGTCGTTCTACAGTGTTTTATCCCCTAGAATATTTATGTTTCACAGTGTATCAGGGAAACTGATAAACCACTGAGATAGTGGTAATTCAATCTGTAAATGGACCACAGCTCAGATTTCAGTCAGAGAAAAATGAGTCAGCATCAAACCGAGATAAAAACAACATAACCCTAAATTAAACCTGATAAAACAAAGTGTATAAATAATAAATATCTGTTATCAGATGACAGACGAGAAACAACAAAATGAACACATTAACATAGAAGAGAGTAAAACTTGCAGCAAATAGAAGGTTTTATAACATAATGAGTATTTGAAGTTGAAGCTGCAGAAATTGCATTATCAGGTCAATCAAGAGCCACTCCTTCATTATTTAGTTTATCGAATGGAGCCTGAACCAGATCCACAATAAACCGGGTTCACTTCAGTCTGTCAGAAGAACTGAGTTCATCTCAAACTATGTAAATCAAATAAATAATAATAATAAAATAAAAGCGGACTTATTAAACACCTAATCTGTGCTCACATGGATTTGTATTTTAGACCTCATTTTCAATTATTTAAATTTTTTTTTTTTTTTTTTTTTGTGGGGATGATTTTAAAACACAATTAAGGTTTATCGGTAAATGGTGATTCATTAAATATCGGTCTTGCACCAAAAACAGTGACTTAAAAAAAAAAAAAATGCCATTTGTTTCTGAAGTACCGGTATAAATAAAAACCATAGCTAAGTTGCATAAGGAGCAAACTTTTGCAAATAACTAAAGACTTTTAGTGTTAAATTTAAACAGTAAGTCATTTTCAACACATGATCAACTGCATTTTGGTTAAAATTAACTGTATTCAATATTTTAATCAGTAGTTTATGTCCAGTTATTTCACTTTATTGATACTGGACTCGAGCCACATTATGACTCACAAACACACACATACAACCACATATTTAAATGAATTGAATAAGTACACTTTGATTTTTATTTCCAAACTAAAACATATTGTTATTCTATTTCTTTCATGTATGTTCTGCCACAATGCAGATTCTTACAAACTGGCCCCTTTATTGCAGCTTTAAAAACAAATATTTCACTCAAGTGTCCTGTCATAACAACGATCAGAGAGCTGTAATAATTTAATATTCAGCTTCTGGAAATGTGTATTTCAACAGCAGACAATTAATAGTCTGCTGAGGTCTACAATTTTAACACAACTGACAAGTGAACATACATTTAAAAAAAAAAAATGATGAACTCCATCATATTGTTTCTAGAATTCTGTACCATGCAGCTTTTACATTTGTTTGTCACTCTTATTCGAGTCTTCTTATATCCACCCGTTGATGTCTGGAACGTCATCTTGCTTCTCTGTTTTTTCAGTGTGTGCAGCAGCATTCTCTCTATTCTCCCTTACGAAAATTAACCATGGCTTTACCATGGGAAATACCGTGGTTTTACCATGGTTTTTTGGGTAACCATGGTTAACCATGGTTTTTTTGTGGTAACCATGGTTATACTATGGTTTTTATGTAGTAACCATGGTTCTACCATGGTTTTTGGATACCATAGTATTACTATGGTTGGTTCATGGTACTTCCAAAAACCATGGTAGAACCATGGTTACTACATAAAAACCATAGTATAACCATGGTTACCACAAAAAAACCATGGTAAACCATGACCCAAAAAACCATGGTAAAACCACGGTATTTCCCATGGTAAAACCATGGTTAATTTTCGTAAGGGCTGCTGCTGTCACTTCTCATCACAGCAGCAGCAGTAAACCTGGCCTCCGGTAAAAGGAGGAAACGTGTGTTCGGAGGAGAAAAAAAGACGAAGGAAAAAAGGAGGACGTCCAGTCGGCTGCTTACTTTTCCAGGACGCAAAGTGTCGCCCGGGGGCTATGGTGGCTATTTGTTCCTCAGACAACTGAAGAGAGTGAACAGAATAAACAAAGACGGAGCTACTGCTGCTAACGTTAATGGCGTTTCCATCTACCTTTTCTAATTTGTGTTTTCAAAAAAGGTAAATAAATACTGCCAAAAATATGTGAAAAAGGCTTAAAATTTATATAAAAGTTTTCACTCTTGAAGGGGGTGGATTTGTCAGTGTATCACAAGAATGAAAATGTAGCTTTTGGCTCTGGAAACAGGTTTTTTAAATAAACTTGTAACTCTTTGACACCTGGAGAATGACACGGTTGTCTCTTGGTTTCAAAACCTATATCCAAGTGCCAAAGACTTTATTCACATTCTAATTTGTAATAATCAGTATTTTCATTCACCTCTCTCCTGATTGAATAGACACATAACAAAACATTTTTATCTAGATTTTTTTTTTATCCATTTTTTTCCAGGATCTGTGAACCTTGCTGTGTTTGTGACCTCAGCGTTGGCTCCAGATCAGCAGATTTCTGCTGCTAACACTGCTACTGCTGCGGCTAACACTGCTACTGCTGCTGCTAACACTGCTGTTAACATTCTTATTGCTGCTGCTAACACTGTTACACTGCATCAGATGATGATGGAAACAGCAATGTTGTAATTTTTTACTTAAATATTATTTATTGTAAAAAACAACAACAATTATTTCTATAGTTTAATCACAATCATTTTGATGTGGATCAATAGCATACTCTACATTTATACTCCTAGTACACTGTACTATATATGGACTGTGGTTTCCATTCACCACAAATCTGTGGAAATGAAAGTACAAAGCTTCTGATTTGCTCACGGTAGACAAAAATCACAGCAGAATCAGAATGAACACAAACACAGTGTAGTTTGGTTAATTAGCCTACTGAGTAACTGGTGAAATACTTTGAGTGGGGGGGAAACATTAACAAAAAACAAAAACCAGCAGGAGGCTGAGCTGACACTAATCAGACAGGCAAAACCCTTTTTTGACAAAATAAGATTTTTTTTTTTGCAAAATATGTTAGTTGAAATCTCAAAGAAGCCACTGAACTACAAATTAAATTTAAGTTGTTTTTCTCATCGGAGCCACTTCTGGTGTTCGGGTGGGGAAAACCACAGCTGATTAACATATTGACTTTCTTTGGGTATTCACTGAAATAGAAGCACATGGCTACTTATGGAGCTGTGGGAGGAGCTGGAGCGTAATATAGCAGAGTAGTGAGCGAGAGGAAAATTATACAGGGCCGACAGATGTTTAAAAGTCCAAAAACAATTTTTTACTGACAAGAAGTGATTCTAATTAGCTCCATAAGTCAATGTAGATTTTAACTAAAATAAAACAAATGTGGGCAATTTCAGGTTTACTAAACAATAGGTTTCGTCTGTGGTTGTTTGGGCAGGTCTAAAAATTGCAATGAGCAAGCTGCACATAGCTTACAATCAGAAAGAATTCTCAAGATGAAGGATACAACTGCAGTGGGTAGAAGAAGACAGGAGCTGTTCTACATTTCTATCAAAAACTAATGAATTATTGTTTTCTATCTATCTATCTATCTATCTATTATAAACTCTATCTGTTATAAACTCTGTAATTTCTAATGGAATAAAGACTAATTAACACTCTTCAAGTCTTTTAAATCCATTTCCTGTTAACTGATTTCAATCTTAATTGATTTTTTGCCAATTAATTTGATATTCAATTAATCAGATTGAGTTATTCTTAAGAAGAAAATGTCTACATTTTGTGGCTTCAACTCAAATCAGATTATTTTTGATTTCTTTAGGGAAACAGTCATGTGGTTACTTACTGAATAAATCTACAGATTGGAGACGAAACTGCAACTATTTTGTCAAGTCAAATTATTATTGTAGATTAGATAAAAACTGCCGGAAGCTCGTAAACATGGATGCAAACAATGCAAAACATTAATTTAACACTTCTGTTAGACAAAAAAGACTAAAACTAACTATAATTTTACAATAGAATCTTTGTAAAATAATAATGACTTCATGTTAATGTGAATTTAAATTACAGACCCTCCTGTAGTGATTCTGAGGACCCCCTAGGGACAGCAAACCTCTGGTTAATGACACCAGGTATAAATTAATTCCAGATGACTTTGACTCATATGGCTAATTAATTGATTCATATTACCTCGCATAAACCCTGATGTTGATGACTAATGAATAATTTATACTTTTATGATCCTGTAATCCATACTTTATTGTCATTGTAAACTGGTAATGTCTGCTTGGTGAGGACAGATTTTTACTGTAAGTGAAACTATTTATGTTTAAAAAAAAAAAAAGGTTTTTAATAAGGCATTTCATTTAAAAATAAAAATAAAAAAAAACTTTTAAATAGTTTTCTCTTATATTTGGGACTTTTTATTCTCATACTCGACATCTACATTATTATTTAAATAGTATTAAAATGTACATTTTTCATATTTTGGACATTTTACCATAAAAATTTTAACTATTGTAAAAAATAGAAAAAACTAACAATACTTTATTATTTTAGTCATTATTTTCTAATGGTATTATTTTCTGGTGTTACACTCAAACCTTTATTACTACTAGTGTGAAGCACTAGTAGTAATTTCTCAGTTGGGTGAGAAAAATGTAAAAAGAAATGCAAGAAATTACTTCACAGTTATATATGGACAATGCTATCAAACTAGTTTTAATGAATCACACGTTACACATTTCTGCCTTTTTACAGGAGTTTCTGCCTCTAACACAAAGGGAGAAAAGGGGGCAAGCTCAGGAGAGAGGGCGTGGTAGGCAACGTGTTGCCGTGGCAACGTGAGGAAGATGGGATGGATTGGCAGAAAGGAAGAACGTTGGGGGAGGGGAGGGGGAGGAGATGAAGAACATTACATCATGCAACTGGCTGCTATTAGTGAGCAAGTGAGAAATAAACAACAGGGCACAGATTCAGAAGGATTTCAGTGATTTCTAAAAATAAAAAGATTTTAACAAGAATAATCTTAGAAGGGTGTGAAGAATAATGGAGAAAAACAAAGAGAAAGAGAGAGAGAGAGAGAGAGAGAGAGAGAGAGAAGGGGGAAGGGGAAGATGATGATGATGATGATGTTAAAAAAAGAGATTAGGGGGAGGGGAAAGACAAAAGTGAAGTGGATGGAAGCTGAAGGAGGAGCAGGAGGAGAAAGGGGCGGGGCTTGAGGGCTTTCACATTATTATATCAGTCTCCAGAGGAAAACACAGACAGCTGAATGAATGAAAATGCTGCATTAGGATCAAAATGGGTTTAATGTAACACGTAGGCGCTCTGACACAAGGAACTAATTACTAACACACACTGGAGAATAAAGGAAGTAAAGGAGACACATGAAGAAACACATGAATGAACCTATTTCAAAATAAAACAAGAAATAGACATGGAAGGAAATAACAATAACACCGGACACGCCTTCATTTTTTTTTTAATTCACAAAAAATAACTGCCAATGGAGTAAGATAATTCAAGATACTCTACTAAATATTAGACTAATTGTACTACAATTGTACAAGATAAGATTTATTTGTTTGCAATATGAATGTTTCTTCTTTGTACACAGCATAGTTTTCATGTAGACAAACTATTTCAGTTAAGTATGTAATTTTCTTGAAATATATAATTTTTTTCTTGATTTTGACCAATTTAGTTGTATTTTCTTAATTAAGATAAGATTAACCTATTTGACTTAATGCTGTCTTTTTATCTAATATTTTGGACGTTTTATCTTTCAATTCTGACTTCATAAAGTAAAGAAAGTAAAGAGCACGTTCTGTTTATTAAACAGAAAGGAACAGTGGATCCAATTCTAATCAGCTGCTGGTTTGCAGGCCAACATCAAACCAGTGAAAAACAGCCAAACTAATCAGTCTGATCAAATTATTTTAAAACATTTGGACCAAATGTGAGCAGCTAAGAAATTGTCAGAATAAAGTTTTCAGATGTGTTTTCTATTTCTATTTCTATTATTGTAGCTCCAAAACAGACCTGTGGAAACCTACTGTTATGTAATATGCATAAATGATTTTTTTAAAAAGAACAACAGTAGCATGAAGCTTCAACAATTAACGAACAGCAACACATGAATCTTGTTTAAAATCCAAGTTTCCTCTTGGGATGATGATGATGATGATGTTGATTATGACGATTATGATGATGATGATGACACAGCAATGAATCAGACTGAAGACTGACAGACTGAATCAATAAGATTAGAACCAAATAGATTCAGGTCTGAAACATGAAAAATAAGACGATGACTAAGGAGCAGAGAAACAGCTGTAAAGTTTTACTTTAATTGACTGATTAATTAATAACATAACTGTGTCCTCAAGAAAATATAAGATGTTTCTTCTCTGCAACTAGTTAACTGTAATTAACCGTACATTGTTATTATCTTGGTGTTTTTTATCTCATAATTTTACATTTTTTATCTCAAATATTTATAAAATGGGAAACTATCTGTCAATGGAATTATATTTCAAGATAGTTCTGCTCAGTATTGGACTATATTAAGAAAATAAAATTATTTGTTTACAGGGAAAGTAATATAATTAGGTAATATATTTTTGCCAGATGTAAATTATAAAGTTAAAAAACAGACTATTAAGTGGAGCTGCAATGTTTAGTTGAATAACTGATTAGTTGCCTACTATAACATTAATCAATATTTATTTTTATAATCAATTAATTGATTACAGTCATTTTAAGAACAGTAACAGTAAAATTAGTTTTCAATTACATTAACCATCAACTATTATCTAATGAAATCCTTAATAACAATGTAAACTACTATATATAACAACTATATTGGTAATTGATTTATAAATCCTTAATATATCACTAATGTCTCATTTCATCAGTTAGCTGTTTATTGATGCTGTACAGCTGCAATAATTATTCAATTATTCTCTAAATTGCCAACCTTTCAGTTAACCACCAACTATTTAATAACCATTTGATGGATTTAGGGTCATTTTTGGTCAAAAATAGTTTTTAAGTTTAATCTTCAGCTTTGAGAAACATCTATTGACATTTTACACCATTTTATGAACCAAACAACTAATCAATTAATCATTTGAACAAACAATACAATCATTATTGGATGCAGCTACTGGCTACAAAAATAAGATAGAAATGACATCATTCCCTTCATCTTCAGGACAGATGCATCATGTTCACTGCTGTCAGTTTAATGTTTTTTTCTCTCCAACATTTGCAGAAAATGTTCCCGTGCCGATTTGCCTGCTGTGTTTTAGTCCCACATTTCCTGTCTGCTCCATACAATACACTGATAAAAATAAAAGAAATGCCCCAAAAACAGACCTAAAAAAAGGTTTTCTGGGTTGTTGTGAAGGTTGATGCCGCTAGGAGCCGCTGATCTGATCTGATCTGTATAGCAAACTGTGCTACAGAACCGGATCCCAGGACATGTGGCCTATATGCTGTTTGTATTTAGCTGCTGAAAACCAACATTGTCAGACCCACCAGTGATGAAGAGTAAAATACAACCGTAGCAGCTTAAATGTGGTGAAACAATAATAACCACAGTAGGTAAATACAAACACAAAACATGATTTTGGATCCTTACATCACAAAAAGAGTGATTAAAAACATTATTATATCTTATTTTAGGATCACTATAGGTCACTTTTGTTTTTTCTCTGAATCTATACAAACGTATAATTGTTAAAGAGGTGGTTGCCCTCCGTCAGTCTGTCACATGTCTCCACAGATTATATTCAATACAACTTATGCTCATCAATCAATTAATCAATCACCTTACCAAATGGGAACTGTGGACCCACACCCTAGATCAGGGGTCACCAACCCTGGTCCTGGAGTTGGTGACCCCTGGTCTAATACATCATACAAAATAATGAAACAAGAAAAACACCCTTTTACTTTCTTCACATATTTCTCTAGCTGGAATGAAATTAAAATAATCTACTGTTCAAAAAAGGGAAAATGTGATCAAAAAGTCATCACGCTTCAAATAATTAGAAGTGTTTGCCCCTGGTCAGATTTGTGAAAACGAGAAAAGAAAATATTGAAAATGGTAAAGAAAAATACTATGAATAAAAGTCCTGTAAAGCAATTAAAAAACAACAACTGGACATGAAGGTAAATGGGAAAACACTGTCTACACTTGCAATAAGAAAATTGCCCAGATCTTCATCAGGTTGTTTTCAGATAAAGGAAAGAACAATTTAAAATGTGTTTTTAGACCCATATTGACCAATCAGACCACAACAGGAACACATAATCAATTAAAATCATAGACATTCTAAGCAACAGAAAAAAAATAAGTATCTGAAACTTATAAATGTCCTTGAAAAGAGGGGGAAAACAGAAATGGAGAAATACTCATTTAGAAAATTTCATAAAAGATGAGTGTGAGCGACCGACGTGGTCTCCCCACAAAAGGGATCAGAGCAACCAGAAAAGAAGCGGAGACAGGAAGCAGCGGAACTCAGTTTTATCAAACGAGGCGATTGATTTCGACAGTGGTACTTAAAATAACGACACAGCATATGCTCACTGTTAGCGTGGCGGACCACCTCTCAGCAAGTGGACCGCACAGACAGTCCCACACGTCACGCCTCCTGTGTGCCACCCACAAACATGTCCGGGGGGGAACTCTCTCTCCGCTATTCAGTTCCCCCTTATAATCAGGTGAGAAGGGGAGGGGCCATCACCTTGTCACAATGAGTAAGGAGTAGGGAGATGCACAGAGACAGCGTTGTGTATATCACATGGTGCACCTTGGCGCAGCGCTCACATATCCACATATAATCTGAACAGGGACAGATTATATAGAGTGAGCCATGACACTAAATCTGATGATATGACTACCCAGTTGCTGGTACCAAAGAGCCTGGAAATGATTTTCCAGGCTATAACCCACCGGCTGGCCACTTGGGTTGTGACAAGACACTTGTCCATATAAGTCATTTGGGGGACGTGCACGACTAGTGCGCCTTCTGTCCCGAATATCAGTTAGTTGAGCCAGAAAACTCCTTTTTGCCTTTAATGGAGGTTCCATTTGAGCATATTGCCATGGACTTTTCAGCCCTTTTCAGCGGTGCACACACAGGCATCGCTTTTTTCAAGTCAAAACAGATTGGTTGTCGAAGGTTGTGCACTGTCTAAAGTCCTCTCCTGCATAAGGATCCCTAAAGATATAATGATGGACCAAGACACTGTGTTTATGTCATCAACACTGAAAAGCTGAAGGAGCTTTATGGATTGTTTAGCATAAGGTCTGTTAGGACCTCCGTTTATCATTCCCAGACAGATGATTTATGCGAGGGCCTTAACGGGACGCTTAAAGCCGTGATCCGTAAGTTCAATGATTGGTCACAGACGCCCTTGTATATATCTAACGCTCTTTGTTGAACGCAACTGCTGACTCCACATCCATCCTTATGGACCCATAACCCAGGCCCGTGACTTGTGACTCCAACCATCAAACGTCAACTGACCCTCCTACAGGAGTACGACCTGATCTACAGCTGGTGTGCAGACTCAGTTTCCTTAACAACAAGCTGCTTTTCAGATTAATCACAGATCTGCTCAAGATTACTGGCAGTGAAAAATTACAGTAGAAGAGCTGTTGTGCTGTAAACAGTCTGAAACGTGAATGATAAATGTTGAATATATTAATTTAAACAGATTAATAGATGAACTTTTATACATAGATACAAAAAAATTATTTATATTCCAGCTGTATGTTGTTGTGACCTTACTTTTTTATGTTCAAGGCTGAAAATAACATTTATTTTGATACTTGATTAATCTATCCATTATTAAATAAATTATTTGTTTGGTTCCATATTCCACAACATTCCTCAGTTTACTATTATACAAGACTAAAGAAACCATGAAATAATTTGATTTAAGAAGCTGAAATTCTTTTTTTTAACAATGACTAATCGATTATCAAAATAATTTTAAAGGCTGTAATTTAACAGCTGGGCACTCAGACTTTTTGGCAATGTTTCTTAAATGGGAGCAAATGTTTTAGGTGCATTTTTCTCAGCAGTCGATTAATACACTTGGTTTTGTGTTTTCACCATATATGTTTTCAATAAAAAGTAAAAATAAATGCTTTGCCATCTTAGCATTAACATGAAAATAATATTTAAATCTGAATTATTATACTGCATCTATCATATTAGCAGCCATTGATGTCAGAGGCTGCTCCGTGCAGAATGACTCAGGCCCCAGCTAATGGTTCCTATCAATAATTCAAGCTAACCTGTGTCTGGACACTGTGTTAAATATGGTTAAGCTCTGGATTGTGTCTACTGTCTGTTTGAAAATGGAGACACATTTTGCTCTTACTGTGCGAACGTATTTTACCAGCTCAAATTCAGTTGACACTGAAGAAAGCAGATTAGGTCAAAATATCAAAACATCACAATATTTATCTAAATGTTGCTCAGACAAGGTTGATTCATTAAAAACAATTCTCACTTATTCACTTCAGTTGCTTCATACTTTATGCAATTGGCTACCATAAAGTACAACAATGATAAAACTGGTCAACATACAAACCATTATACTGTATCTCTCAATATATAGTTTCTATAGTCATGATTTTATACACTACCAGTAAACACACTTTGTCCAAAGCACTGGTGAAAATTTCAAATGTCTTTTTTGGACAACAACAACATCATGGAAAAAGTGCCATCAGGCTTCAGGGCTCGTCGTGTCACAGAATATGCTCTTCTCAAAGTCTCAAATGACCTACTTTATCTTCAAACTGTGATAAATGTGCTAATGTAATTCTTTAAACATCAGAAAAGCTTTTGAGATGTCAAATTATCTCAAGCATGAGGTTAGCATCCACTGATCTCCAGGGATTTACCTCCTACTTAACAGACCAGATCAATTGTGGGGTATCTCAGGGTTCCATTTTAGGACTTATTTTACTTGCTTTGCATATTCTCCCTTCAGGCTTTACTCTTTTTACTTTCAGGTCTCTATTGATGAATGTGTTCATTTGTGTGACTTAAATTGAACTTGATAGACAGCCCTACTAGAAAAACAAGAAATATTGTATTTAACAGACATAATTGCCATGACATTTACACAACATATTCAAGTTAGCACAGTGATAAACCTTTCAGAGCTTGCACCATCTTCAGGACAGATGCATAAATTTAGTTTATTCTCAAGTATATGACATATTAAAAAAGACCCCTGCCCAGATCACTTGTTGAGAACTTCAAGCATCCATTTTAGGGCCATTTTATTTACATTGTGTTATATTCTTCCTTTAGGCTATCTTTTGCAAGCATAATATCTCCTTTTATTGATATGCCAATGACATTCAAATATACCTCCCATTCATTCCAGGTGTTTCCACTTCTATTGCATCATCTATAATTGCAGAAATGGAATTGTGCAAGGCCAAAACAGAAACAACTTCAGTTGAATGATAAAGAGGCATCCAACACTACCAGGAGCATAGGGTAACTAGCCACAACATCATATCTTCGTGCCAGCAATCTTGGTTGATTCAGCATTGAAATTTGACACTCATCAACTGTGATCTATTTTCAGGTGATGAACGCTGTTAAAGCCCCATCTCTCTGTCAATGTTATGTTACCAATGCATTAATATGTATATGTGATATGTTGACACCATAACAAGTCAGTCCTAAATGCTTCTGGTCAGTGAACACAGGTCATTGAAAAGAAATGTGTCTGAATGATGCATTCATTTTATTCCCAACTGCAGCAAGGTTTTCTGGAACCATACTGTAATCTGCAAAAAAGTACCAGAGCAAATCTAGTGTCATGTAGATGTTTGGGAAACAGCTCGAAATCTGCAGCTGACTCAACATTATACTGTAAATCGCTAAAAGCTCAATACTATGCTCAATACTATGCTTCAAATAAATGGGTCTAAATGTCCAAAATACTGAACTATCCATTCAAATGTCCTGTACAACAAGCCATGGTGAGATTGCAAGAGCGTGTTAAAAATTTTGGTCTGTTGTTTGTGATTTTTTTGTTCTCCTATTTTTGGTTAAAATAAGGAACCAGTCAGATTATTATTAGAGAAAGATACATGTAGCTGCTATTGGATTTACTCATACTTTATACCCATCTTGTTCTTCTGCTGTTGATTTTTCAGCTCTAAGACACAAATATCGGGGGTAAATTCAATCCAGAGTAATAGCAGGAGATATTGTTTGGTTCATAAAATATTTAAATCACTGTTTCCCGAAGCTAAATATTATTAATATTCTTAAAATAACTCAAATCCATTAATCGATTATCAAATAGTGACAGTTGTCAACTAATCAATTACTCAACTAATCGTT
This sequence comes from Eupleurogrammus muticus, assembly GCA_036785175.1. Classification (NCBI taxonomy): domain Eukaryota; kingdom Metazoa; phylum Chordata; class Actinopteri; order Scombriformes; family Trichiuridae; genus Eupleurogrammus; species Eupleurogrammus muticus. The sequence goes on along the minus strand of JAYKQN010000001.1, from coordinate 27,387,254 downwards.
GCAGCTCCAAAACACATTAGATCTTTTTTTAAGCCTCACTGCCTCTTACTCAACTTTCCCCTTAGATTTCACTTTGACGAATGGAGCTCAGCACAAATTGGCACATGATCTACAAGGATGTTGGGGAAGCAATAATAGCCCCCCCACACACAGGCACAAACAGAGTAACATGGAGTTGTGATTTGTTTCCACTGTAACTAATTCCAATAATGACATTAAAAGTGTCCTGATGATTGTACAAATGCGCATTTATGCCATGAAAAATCCTGAGAGCACAGCTCCAAATATAAAAAGCAACATTTCTAACTCATTTTCTGTCTGCAAAATTGGACTTCACAAGGGAAAAACAAACTAGGGGAAAGTGAGAAGTACTAAGAAAAAGATTCAGCTGCTGTTAGAAAATGAGATATAGTATGTTGAGAGTCGAGACAAGCTACAGATTTGGCTATTCCATCAGTTTTCAGAAAAAATATAAGATTCTAACTTCCCCCAGGATGATTCTGATGTGAAACATGCTTTAATTTGAGTATTATCATACCTGCAGGCCCTCAATGGCAAGCCGCAGCATGCTGGGAGTCAGCTTGGATGCCTGCTTGAATGTGAAGTTACTCCAGTCGATGATGAGAATGAATCCATTGACCTGCAGCTCAGGGTCTTCGATCATAGACTCCAGCGACAGCAGGATAGCTCTCAGGATGTCCACAAATGTGTACCTGAGAGAGAAAGAACAACAGTTAGTATTTCTGCAGCAAATTGGAGAAAAAATAAACCTGTGTTAAATGAGTATTTGGTCAGAAACAGCACTTTAACCATTTTAATTTACATAATATATTACTCCTCCTTTAAGTATTATATCCTTTCACCGATTTTTATTTTTTTTATTTTTGGGTTTTCAAGACCTGAAACACTTCAGTTGGTGTGTAATGGATCTAAAATATATGAAAGTTGAATTTTATCATTACATTATGGAAAATAATGAACTTTATCACAATATGCAATTTTTTTTAAAAGGACCTGTATACAGTGCTACCCACACTGATGGCTGTAGCTCAGGAAGAGCAGTTGTCCACCAGTTGATTGGCTTCCATACCATTGTGTCCTTGAGCAGGTTACTTAAGCCTGATTTTCCTCTGATGGCATGAGTGTATGTATGAATGATTTGTTTCCTGATGTGTGGGCGGCACGGTATATCACCGTCCCATGAATGAACACTTGTAGTGTAATGTTCTTTAAGTAGAAAAGCACTAAACAAATGCATTCCGTTTACCATTTGCAGTCAATTTACATCAGGACGCTAAGCATTCATACATATGTGTATGATGATTAGTTAGTAGTCTACCTCTGAGCAATAGCTACCCTAAGGCAAAGGTTAGTTGAGACAAACTATCAGGGAATCTCCCTTGATTCTTCAGCTTCATCGGAGAATCGCTGTAGTAGATAATTAAAAACATGGCACTGCCCACCTTTTACAGTGGTTGTTGCGAGAGTATCTCATTGTTCAGGTTAAGTCCAAATGCCCTGAAGGAACTAGGGTGCTCAGCAAAGCCTTGGGTAGATTGCGATTTGCACCACAGAATCGCTATACCCAAAGAGCCTTGAACTTCACACTTTGAACTCAAATACAAAATCCAACGAAGACAGCTCAGAGCATCTCACCATGATTCACACTTCTGTGCTGCACTTTGGACATATTTGTCTTGTTCATCATAATAAGACCAAAATCCCCGTTGGAGAACCAGGGAAGCATGTGTACACCAGTGTCTGGGGTCACCACTCATTTATGCCTTTAAATAGCCAACTGTTAGCACTGGGCCATGACATGCCGGGATCAGTTACTTCCACGGCATACATGCAACCCAATGTTGAGCCTGAGGGTACGAGGTACAGTGGTAAAATAAAGATTGTGGTGCAGGACTCTTGTCTTCCAAAAGTTCGTTCAAGATGAAAACCAATCCATGTCAAGTCCAGTGATGGTGGAACAGAACATTGCACCCTACTGGTCAAAGTTCAGCTCAGTCTGATTGCAATACCTAGGACGCCATGACTAGACATGCTTATTGCCTGCAGAGCAGCTCCAGGTCAGAGCTGGCAGAATCTAGTTGAGAGGGTGATGGCTATATTCAACGCCAGACTGCAAAAATGTGCATTAGAGAGAGACAAAACAGCAGAGGACATGGACAATTTGCTGAAGAAGTGCAATTCTATTGTAGTGATCTGCAAAGCTGAAGAGAAAAACTTACATTTGCTGAACACAGTGGCAGTACACTACAGTCAGCTAAAGTTAAAGGGAGAGCCAGTCACCATCATAGGTGCAGTCAAAAATACAGAGAAAGTTTATGTCATGCAGGTTATCACCACACTCTTCCCAGCAATCCTGCAACAGTGACCAAGCAACAAGCAGACAAGGATCCAGCCTTCACTAAGTGAGTGGAAAAATCACTGCTCGCAAGCCAGGACTTGTTTCTTATTTCCTTGTCATTTTCCTTCAGCATTTGGCAATGAAGAGTGAGCAGATTAAATGAAAAAAATAATCCAAGGCTTCAAATCTAACCAAGCACCAAGTATTACCAAAACCAATTCAGTAGTTATTCCATATTCTTGATTAGAGATAAACAGACACACGTCAACAGAAGGGTGAAAACTGCCAAACACAGGATGTGCAAAGATGTAAGAAATTAAAAGTATCAATGATATATAACAATCTTTATATCAATTCCTGTATTTACATAAATTAGAACAAAAACCATGATTATATTTATTATTATGCAAATATTAATAAAATAACAAATACATTCACACAGCAAAAGATGAATTCTTAAGAAGTGAAAATATTTATCATTTTATATTATTTATATTTATTTTAAATATTTATATTATTTAATATATATTTATATTTGGCACAAAACTAATATTTTTAGAGTTATCTTAAATTACCTTTTTGCATAACAGATCATTTATCTTATTTCAAATTTTCTTTTCTAATTTTGTTGTATTTAATGTTTTAATAAACCAGTTGTGTCTTTTTTAATCTAATTTTTGACTTTTTTAATTTATATTGCTTTTGTCTTATATTTGTTATTTTATCTGGTTTTATCTATTTTTTTTATTAATCTTGTTGTAGTTAAACAATAATGTGTTTTTATCTCATTTTAAATTTTTTAATCTCTTAATCTTTTTTTCTTGTGTAATATTTTTTGCCTTTCTAATCAACATTATTTGAAAAATCAAGGAAAAAAACTTGAAATAAGCAAAAGAAAATAATTCCTCAAATTGCAAAATTGCAACTAATTCCACCAAAATCAAGATACTTTCTCCTGATGAGATTTATTTTTTTTGCAGTGCACACAGCTCTTGGGGCGGGAGCTGCACTGACTACAACAGAAAGACTCTGAGAACAGCTGAAAGGATAATTGGTGTACCACTCCCCTCCCTGCACGATCTTTACACCACTCGGCTCAGCCGCAAGCTATCTCAATTGCCACCGATACAAGTCACCCTGCACACAGTCTGTTCAACCTCCTGCCCTCTGGAAAGAGGTAAAGGAGCCTCCACTCCCGCACCACCAGACTCACGAACAGTTTCTTTCACCAGGCCGTGAGACTGCTGAACTCTCTCCCCTCCTCCCTCTCACCCTCAGCCCCAGCCAGAAGGAACACCAGGCTGGCAGACCAAGTCTAGGTCACTGGACTCTCACCCCCCCCCCCACCCACCTAAATTGACACTCTGCACATGCAAAAATTTGCACACACTTGCTGCTGCTATATTTATATTTATACCTATATATTGTCATTACACTAGCCATTACATTACAACAACAACTACCTCATAATGCACATAGCTGGGACCATCAGTACTGTCTTGTTTTGTCTGTTTTGTCTTGTTGAATTTGTCCTTCCACACCCTACTACTTATGTCTTGTCTGGGGTCCTCATGTCTTGTCCTGTCATACGTGTTTGTTTGTTTCTAGTTTAGTAAGACTAGGAAAAAGTAGACTTAAGCTACTGCACTTTACCGTTGTAGTTTATGATTGTCTCGTCTTGCGCACCTGCGCTCTGATGTTGTACATGTAAAACGCATAGGATAGTGAGAAACGAAATTTCGATTCCTTTGTATGTCAAGTACATGTGAACAAATTGACAATAAAATTGACTTTGACTTTGACTTTTGACTCTTCTCTTTCCATTTCCTATTATACAAGTTACCAGATAAATATCAGATTATCTACTAGCTCTCCCATCCTTTGTCTGGACTTTATCTCCAAACTCTGACTGTGTGTAGTAACACACTCTAACCTCTGACTATTCTGCTGCCGACCCACTCGACTGATTTAAAACACTGTCTTTGTGTCTTTATCTGCAGTGTTGTTTGTTAATTGAGTTACAATATGATTGTCTAGATGTTTGTTTCCATGTTGTTTCCTGCCTCAGAGTGTCCACGGGTTTAATTATCCCAATTAATTTTCTTTTTCCAGCCTTATTCTCCATCAACTGCTTAATCATCTTTTTTAATTGGTTTGATTAATAGCAAAATTTGAGTTCAGACTAAAAAAAAAAAGTTATTTATTCTTTTTTTGTCCCATATTATTATTATTATTATTATTATTATTAATAATAATAATAATTTTAGATGTGTTGAAACATACAGTACATCTATTTTTATAATCATAGAAGAAGATCTGCAAATTTGTTAATTAATCAATTTTCAATCAATCCATCAATAATACATTTTACAAAGAAAATGTCCAAATTGTCTGGTTACAGCTTCTCTTCTCTCTTCTCTTCTTGGTTATTTTCTTGTTTCTTTAGTCTTTTATAAAAGTAGAAGTATAGTCTTCTATAATAGTAAACTGATGATCTTTGGGTTGTGGACTGTTAGTCTGGACAAAAAAGGACATTTTAGATTGATTCTTCAGCTTTAGGAAACACTGATCCACACTTTACACCATTTTATGAACCAAAAAACTAATTGCTGAATTGTTTCAATAATCAAAGTATTAATCCATTATAAAAACTTGGATTATTATAATTTACAGCTCTAATGATCATTATTGATCTGTAAAGTGAACTTGTAGATATTCAGCTGTTCGGCTGTTATTCTGCAACAATCATGAACCCTCTGGCTGCTGATCAAAACAATCCTTAATTCAATCACATTTTTGCCCTCATTTCCATTTTTATGACACTAAACCAAATAGGGCTTGATAAGACTTTATTTATTTGATAATCAAATGTTTCTGAACTGAATTAAATGACAAAAGATCAACTTGTCTGTAAAGAGATGTCTTGTCTGTATCATATTTCTATGAACACCTTTCAAACCTAAATCTTCAGCCAAAGAAAGCAAAGAATTTATTTCAGGAGAGTAAACTGATAAATATAGTATATCAAGCTATGTGTATAATAACATTTAAATGACGAATGATGTTAGTTAATTATCAATATATGCAACATATAATTTTAAATTGTGAATTCTTGAATGAACAACCAACAGTTATGAATATATCAACTGTAGACATTCTGGGAATAATTAAACTAATGAAAAATACTTCCACTTAAATGCAATAAATGAAGATAATTGTGATGATTTTTTTCCATTTTGTGAGATGTTTGCATTTTGATAGGACAATATTGATCTACGGGCTGTTATCCAACTGTCAAACGATTTTTTGGAATTAGATTGTGAAATTAGATGTTTTGATTACATTATGAAAAAAACATATTTGAAGATATCAATCTAGTTTGTGGTAGATTATATACATTAGTATTACTGTAATTTTGCAGGCAAAATAAATACTTTCTGAATAAATTAACCAAGATAATAATCATTATATTGCAGTGGTTCTGAATCCCATTTAGAATGAATGCACTTATTTTACTACACAATAAAGAAATGATGTGGTGTCACCAAAAAGTCAAAATCAATACCTAGTCAAATTTTGCACAAAAGTCTCACCTTGTAAAAAGTTATATTTTATATTTTGCTGTTATGTTGCTTTTAAATATCTCTGTCGCCACATGGGGAATTAAAAACATTGCTAAATTGATATAGTGAAATTAAGTTCACTGCTCATGTTCAACATAAACAAGACATATCAAAAAGTCTGGGACCAACAGCCTTACACCAGCAGGAAGCCGGCCATCTTGAATCAAGTAACTGTATATATTGTATATATATATTCATATTTGACAAAACTAGTCTCTAGGAACTTTATCATATCGCCTTCAGATTAACTCAAAATCATCCTCAGTCCTTGGTGATGTAAAGGAATAAAAACCTTTTTCCCATGTTATTCCTGGATGCCATGACAACACTGCAAATTTCTTACACTTTGACTTTTTTACAGTGAAAAAAAGAAAGCAGACTTTGTCCAAAATGCAGCAAACCTCTTCTGCTTCATCAATGACCCAGAACACCCCTGAACAACCGGACTGACCCAGAGTCACAGCGCCACCAGCTGGTAACAGGTAGCCAAACTCATGCAGCTTGAATCAGGGCCCATCCATCACTGCTGCAGCTTTAATGTTTGATTTAGATCGGAAACTGTTATTTTCTACACTGTTTTATTTCTAAGAATAGTGTGAAAGCAGATTTTAGAAAATGTTGTGATTTCAATTTTGTGTCAAGAGTCATCAAGAATAATACAAGATTTGTTACAAGATCCTGGTTTTGTTCTGGAACAACCCTGCTGCGAGATGCTTCTGCCCATGTTGGCATTGTTACCATCAGAACTCGGTTTGGTATCTTTAAATCATAATATGTGTGTGGAGCTTCACTTTCCTAGGGGCCTTCTGTGTGGGGCATTTTATTACCTGCTCTGGTCCCAGTTGGCCGCAAAGAGGACCAGTATTTTCCTGCCGTACCTGTCCAGGTTGGACAGGACACCAGGGAAGCCGTCTTTCAGTGCCTGCTTGATGCCTGGGTCTGTAGCTTTCAGGTTCTTGAACATGTCCAGGTTCTGCTGCCGGTACTCAAAGTACTGAGCTAGCAGCCGGAACGCCTCGAAGTGGTTGAACTTTCGCGCCCGGAGGAACCTGAGGATGAACGGGTCGTCTGTCCTGAGGAAACCGATGTCCGGCCGCGTGATGATCATATCCCGGACCTCCTGGATGTCCTGGTGTAAGGTCTCTGGGTTTTCTTTGAGCTCCACCTTGGCCTTCTCCAGGGTCTCTGGAGACAGACCAGCCTGTAAGTGAGTCATCTTTTGCAACAGCTGTTCCTTCAGCAGAAGGGAGGTGGTTGTTGGGGGAGGGGGGGGGGACCACACCAAACCGGCCTCGGACAAAACCGGGGAGAATATTCCCTCCAGCAACAGGGTGATGAGTGTGATACGATGTGGAAGCTGAGTCCAGGCCTGCGGCTCTGTGGCTTAATCCCCGAACCGGCACCGACGCTTAGAGGCTCCTAACGATGCGTGATTATCATTCGGGCTATTTCACCTTTAACTTAAAGGTTAATTTCCCTTCCCAGCGAATCAACTTTGTTCTCTCGGTGTTCCGGCTTGTATCTGACGGCTTCAGGCGGTGCGTCCGACTTGCTGCCGCGCGCTGGCCGAGCTGCGAGCCGACGGAGCGCCGCGTCGCTCCATGTCTTTCTCTGCGTGTCTGTGGCACAATGACGACGACAGCATCGCCGTCTCTCCCGCGGCCAAGCAATGCGGCACCAGCCCTGCAGCACCTGCTATATCACCAGCATCAGCGGCACCGCCGTCATCTTCATCATCATCATCGGCGGCAGCAGCAGCAGCCCTCCGCCCGTACGACGCGTCTCCAGCCGCCGACCGACACACCGCCGCCGACCGACACGCCGCCTCTGCCGCTACCGCTGCCTACTGCTGCTCTGTTAATACAGGCGCCTTTTCGCATCTACGTCCCTTGACTTAATCTTCATCCTTAGATTAGCGATTTCAATCCCTAATATTTCAAAAAGAGAGAAAAGAAAGAAAAGAAGGAGTCCCGCAGCTCAGGTGTCCCGCACGGTTTTGTTCCACTCCTGCCTCCGATCTGTATCTTTTTGGTTGGAGCGGGGTGGGCAGGGCTGGGTGGAGGGGATTACTATCCCTGCTCCTCCTCCTGCTCCTCCTGTTTCTCCTCCTTGTCCTCTTGATGCTTCTCCTGCTCTTCCTCCTCCTCCTCCTCCTGTTCCTCTTCCTCCTCTTGGTGTTCCTCCTGCTCCTCCTCCTCCCCTTCCTCTTGATGCTCCTCCTGCTCTTCCTCCTAATCCTCCTGCTCCTCCTGCTCCTTCCTCCTCTTGGGGCTCCCACTCCTGTCTCCTGTCTGTTCGCTGGAAAAGTGTCTGACATCAAGAGAATCTCTGGTTGGGGTGTGAGGAGGGGGAGCAGGAGCAGGAGGAGGGGATGAAAGGCAACAGATAAAAATAAAAGGGCAGAAAGATGAAGAGATGGCAGTAAAGGCCAAAATTGAACGAGGGAAGAGAGGGAAAGAACAGAGATAGATGGTTATAAAGTGTAGGTATAAAAAAGAGAGGATGGAGGGATAGATGGAGGGAGGATGCTGAAATGAGGCGAGAGAATGGCGGAGGGAGGACTGACAGAGAAGCTATAAGTAGAGGAAGAGAAAGTAGAAAACATAAAATAGAGAAAAAAGTGAAAGAAATAGGAACGATTAAGAGGTCTACAAACTGTAAGCAAAAAAGGGATGAAGGGAGGACATCGTGAAGTAGGATTTAAAGAGAGGTAAAGAATTGATGAAAATAAGAAAAAAAGATAGGGTTATTTAAAGGCAAAGGTGGGGCGAGGGATAAGAGAGCATAGGATAAAGGGAGTAAGAGAGGAGAAAGAAAGAAGAAAGATATAGTGAATGGATGGATGTGGTTCTTCACCCTTATTTCCTAAAAAAAACAACTTGTTTTAAGAAAAACAGGACTAAATTATCATATTTGACTTTAATTTTATATTTATTCAGATCATCAGATAAAAAGTTTTTATTTGTTTTTATTAGTTTTTTTAATGTTTTTAAATAAACTGACATGTGTTAGTACAGTTTATTCTGACGTTTCAATGTTTCAATGTAAATATTGTGTTGTTTTCCATTAATTTTCCAGAGAAAATAATCAACTTTCACTGCATGTCGGACCTTGTAATAATTTACACGACTCAACAAAGTTTTAAAAGTCGTATTATTAACCTTCAAACAAACAGAACAATATAATAAACGTTTGAAACAGAACAACATATGATATGAAGTGACGAATACTGAAGATTTGATATACTTTGGGAAACACACATATATATATATATATATATATATATATGTGTTTCCCAAAGCAGAAGATTCCAACTAAAATGTCTTTTTTTGTCTAGACCAGTGCTTCTCAAAACAAACATCTCCCCCCGCACGACTATATATATTAACATTTGTCTATACAATATTTATAAGTACACCTCTGCATACCACTGTATCCTTATTAACGTATAAGAGAATAAAAAAGAAATAAATATGGACCAACTTACAACAAAGAATAGCTTTATTAGCTGTAACAGAAAATATTATAGTGCATCTGATATTAAAAAATAAAATTAAACCCTTAATTGAACTATGAACATTTTTTGACTGACCATGTCAAACCATATGATACTGAAAAATAAAATTAGATAAAATCTGCTTATCAGCATGATTGTGGTGTAATTTCTTTATTTTATTTGTCTTCATGCCGTACCTGATGGAACCACTGGTCTAGACCAACAGTCCACAACCCAAAGATCATCAGTTTACTATTATAGAAGAATAAAGAAACCAGAAAATAATCAGTCCTATCATTTCACATTAATTTACTGACAACTTTCACTGCATGAGTGTTTTCAGCATGTTTTCTCTTCATTCTGTTTTGTGACCAGATCACAGCTGCATGTTAAACAGCTACAACCATTTTATCACTGTAACTGTTTGCTGTAAAACTGTAAAAAAACAAAAACAAATTATGAAATTGATGAAAATGAAAATGGTGGCAATCAGGAAAGAGCTTTTACTTTCCTCCTTCACCCTGAAGCCACTCAGAGATCAGAACACACAGAGGAGGAGGGGGAGGGGCGGGGAAGAACCTGCTCAGTAGTGACCAGACAGCTGTCCTCTGCTAACATGCTGCATTCATTACTATTATATGTGCCTACTTATCTCTCTCTGGATTTAGCATTGAGCCCTGTCATGTGACTGCAGAGTGAATTTAAAGGAGTTGTAGAAAATAAAATAAAAATCAGATTGTTCACATTAGAGTAGAAGAAAAAGCTTATTTTTATCCTGCATTGTTGCTGCTCATGATTGTCTTTTATAGATTAAAACTCTTTATTAATTTTCTATTTTAATTATTTAATACTTTTGCCCCCCAGAAAGAGGTGACTGTTTTATTGTAATGTACGTTCAGTATGATTATTAAAAAATACAGCTTTCATGGTTTTATCCATGTTGTAGCTTTAAAAGATACAATAACTATAATAATATTATTTTTTTTAATGTCGCTTGAAGCTGTGTTGGTGACATTATAGCATCACTATTATATCCCTATTGTTTTAAATGGGGAACTATTTGTAGTGAACATTGTAGGTGTGATACATGAGACAAATCAAACATGATCATAAGATAAATTGTTAAAATCAAACAATAGATTATTAATGGGATTAATGTAATAGTTGACAACTAACCAATTAATCGACTAATCGTTGCAGCTCTATTTGATGGCGATCTGCAAAACCACTACAAGATGTCAGCAATAACTGCACACTGTACCTTTAAAAGATGAATGCTTTAATGCCAATTTTGGAATTTATTTATTCATTCATTCATTCATTCATCCATTTATGTATTTATTAGACCTACAACTGTTGAAAGATTCATTTTAAAATTTTATTTTTTTGTCCAGACCAACAGTCCATAACCCAAAGACCATCCTTTTACTATTACAGAAGTCTAATGTAGTCCATGAATAATGAAATAGTTGGTCATTAATGTAATTAGTGGATTGCTTGACTGAATGTAGCAGCTCTGCAGCAGACTAATAAATTACTGAAATGAGACATTAGCAACATAGTGAGGATTGAACAAGTTCACCTGCGCGTTTTAATTCGACTCTTCCAATCACAGAAGCAGAAAACAACAGCTGCTCTATTGAAGAATCAGAGGTCATTTCTAATGCATGTCCACAATTTACTTACTACACTGCAGCACTGAGAAGCTGAGGACCATTACCCCTGGGACCCCAGAGGGTTGGGGGCGGTGATTGCAGCTCTTCGAGTTGTTTCTCTGCACTTGAAGAACTGGAAATGCCTCCTGTCAGGTTAATTAGTAGTTTTTCCAGGAAACTGAAATGATGGTTCACAGACACAATCCACTAGTTTATTCATAGTTTTTTTTTTTGGTCATCTAACTGTTCATGGTATGTATGTTTTCTATCATGATATCACTACATGTCTTAAAGTCAGCTATTGTTTATTTGAATATGTTTAATTAATTTTTTCAGGTAGCCTGGAATTTAAGAAAAGAGAATCAACCAACCACTGTTCTCTGGATGTAAACTGTTAAATAAAACATAAAGATATATGGAGCAGAACCAAAGAAAAATACTGATTCTGTTTTTCACCTTGTATTCAGGTTTCTCGGTAGAAGCAGCTGCCCAGATTACCCACAATGCAACCCAACACACTTAACTGTGCAGATGTCTGCTAATCTCGTTTATTTCTAACACCAATATGTTTTTCCTTTTTTAATTTATCTTCAGCCCACACGAGCACAGAGTTAATAGAAATATGCAATGAAGTCACCATTTGCACCCAGAAATTTAAAGAAATAAGTAAAGAAATATAATGTGTCTGACCTGATGCGTTCTTAAGTTTTAATAACGTAGAAAAAGTGATAACAGATATAAAGAAAGTTGATTAAAAAACAATTGACAGATGGTTGCCATGGAAACTTTGGACACCATGGTTGGTCTGGTAAATACTAATATCAGAAAACTGTATCGTTGTGACCAGCTAGTTAATCACAGGCTGCCATTTTTTCTTATCTCTATATACTATACTGAAACTCCAAGATGTGTTCAACACAAACCCAACATTATTGTTTTATGGATAGATGGATAATAGACAAATTGTTGTGAATATTAAAACTATATGAAAACACAAAAAATCATCACCATTTACTACACATACTGCGGTCATCATCAACAAATTCTGCGAATTTGTACATTGTGTTGTGTGTTTTTTATTTTTATTTCTTTATAGTTTTTTTATCTTCAGCTTTATTTTCTTCTCTTTATCTGTAACGCTGCAGTAACACACAAATTTCCCCGTTGTGGGATCAATAAAGTTTTATCTTATCTTATCTGTTATCAGAGCAGTGTGTGTGACATGAAAAAAAAAACAATCGATATACTTTTCTATATGAATAGAGGCTTCTATGGGCACTCTTACTACTTACCTACTTTACTTAAACTAAACGTAAACATACTTAAAATAACAGAATTACTGTTTACTGAATTTAATAAAACTGCCAGCAAGATAGTGAGCAGGTGCAAGCAACAAAAGTATGTATTTTTTTTTTTAAATAAGAAGCAGACCAATGTATTCTAACGGTGGGTGACCTTCAGGACGAGCTAAAGGTTATATAAAATACAACATAAAAGGGTGCTTGGCATATTTTCTAATGGTAGCAAAATAGGATGACTCAGGAGCTCAATATCTATTAATATTGTAGATTTTGATGTCAATGGTATTGCAATAAAATCTCTTCATATTGAACATGCTCTGGACTGTTCGTTTTTTGCTTCTTCTCTTTTTATATATGTGATCATATATGTTGCATGTATAACTGTCGGTCTTAATGTTCACACAACTACTAACAAAGTAGGAAAGTAGGAAAATTAGGTCAGTCTAACAGGAGCGGCCGAGGAGACCAGTGCTTTTCACTGGTCCAGGAAGTAGGGCTAAAACTTGCAAGCAAATTTCTTGATTAAGGTAACGCTATGCTCAAATGAAAAGATTGTTTGGAGAAAAAAAGATAGAAGTGAAAAGATAAGTGAACAAACTCAAAGCTGTTGAGGTACTATACGAAAAAACAAATCTACTGTAACAGATTACAGCAGAATAGAGTGTGTAGGTTTATAGGTTTTGTTCTTCTTTAGGCTGTGTGCAGTTGTGTAGAGTGCCAGTGCAGAATGGCAGTGAATAAATGGAAGACATAAAAACACAAGGTATTAGAACACACTTCTGTCAAGAAATGAACATTTCCAAAATGCTACATTAATCAATTTAAAATTGTGGTGACTCATCAAATGGTTGAATCTAACACAGGTGCAAGTTGAGATTCAAGTCAGATTCTTGTGTCAAGGTCTTACAAGCTTGGACTCAAATGCAGATCTTTTCTCGGCTCCGAACAGTTCTTTTATTTATCTCAAAAGTAAGCTAAAGTAAGTTGGTCGACCTTAAAGCCAAAAGGCACCAACAAGGTTCCAAAACGGTCAAAAGCAAACAGCTAAAAACTCAGGAAATCCACAGAGAATCCCCAGCAGAGAATCCGCAGCAGAGAATCTCAAAGCGAACAGATGAAGTGGTGGGCCGTAAGTAGTAAAAAGACTAGATAACAGGTGAAGACAATGAACTGATTGACTGTGATGAGACAGAAAAACACTCCTGCAGTACCATGAAAGTCCAGTGGGGGTGCTAAGTCCACCCTAGGGATCTGACATGTTTAGCAGCCATCACTTTGTAGAACAGGGATGGGCAATCCTGGTCCTGGAGGGCCGGTGTGGCTGCAGGTTTTTCTTTCAACCAAGCAGTAACACAACTGATTCTACTAATGAATAAGGGTTCTAGTGCTTAATTAGTAGAACCAGGTGTGTTACTGCCTGGTTGGAACAGAAAACCTACAGCCACACCGGCCCTCCAGGACCAGGATTGCCCATCCCTGTTGTAGAAGGTAGATGTGATGACAAGCAACAAACATTGCCACCCTGTAGAGAACACCAAGCAGCGAAGTATTGTGGAGAACTGCAGGGACAATTCAGGTTGACGCTGACAGCAGGGCAATAGAGTGGTTTAATTACTGCTTCTCTGAAGGACTGTGGTACATAGACAGATAATAAAGACATAATGAGCCTTTCCAGCAAGAAAGTGCTAATCAAAGGAAACAACACTTTTAAGCAATCCTGAGTATAGGGTCCAGATGACAGGTTGATGTTTTGCATGAAGGGATTAATGAAGCTAGTTCAGAAAGGATGATTGAAGAAAATTAGTCTAGATATATAGTCTACAACACATATGTCAAAGTCAAGGCCCGCGGGCCACATCCGGCCCGCGAGAGGGTTTTTTCTGGCCCCCGGGATTATATACATTTATTATTAGAACTGGCCCGCAGGCAACTGCACGCCAGCAGCATCCAGGTACTTTACGCGCACTAACGCACTACATTTCCCACAATTCAACGGTGGCGCTCCGAGCAGGAGGCCACTTCCTTTCATTATTCATCAGCGAGCATTAGCGTCACTTCAAAAGTTTCAGATAGCCTACCCTTAAAAAATGGCAAAACGGAAGGTGGACACTGCGAACCGGACTTTTAAAACAGGGTGGGAATCGGAGTACATGTTCACGGAGGTAGCTGGAGAACCTCTGTGACTTTTGTGTGGAGAAAGTGTGGCGGTGATAACAGAGAATCTGAGACGGCAGCATGAGACAAGACAGAAGAGATCGCTAAATTAGCCCGGACATTGATGAACTTGTTCAATAGAAGAGACACCACCAAGTATCAGCCACAGCTTAAAAAAAGTGAACATTACTGTGCAACGTATTTAGAGTTTTTTACTCAGTTAAAGTTTAGAAGTGAACTACTTGTTTTCACACCACATGTGACTTTTCATTTTCCTCATGTTTATAGCTTTTTGCACTTTATTATTGTATTTCAATCCAATTTGTTTTGAAAATATTTCAATTGAGTGAATTATAGAAAATTGCTGATATTATGTATTTATTTGAAGTAAATTTAGGCCATTTTTGCTATATCCCTGAGAAGTAATACTGATGGTGCCTTGAATAATACCGCTTCATTCATTTAATGTTCATGTTTTGGGGATTTTTACACAAAGCTTTTGTCTCTGTTGAAAATTAAAATTTACTAACAGAGCCATAAGAAATTATTTATTTATTTGATCATATAGTAATTATTAATATGTTATAGGCATTATTTTTAGGGTTTCAGTCTGTTTAATGGGGATCACTAGACTATATGCGGTCGTTTTATTATTTTTTTTTCAATGAACATTCGATCAGTCCGGCCCTTGGCTTGTTCCTAAATTTTTCATTTGGCCCCCATGTCCATTCGACTTTGACACCCCTGATCTACAACCTTTGTTTCTGAGGTCAGAATTTTGTCATTACAGAAGCCCATGAAGTCATTACTGCTGAGGGTTGTAGGAATATGTGGAACAATAGAGTAGTTACATTTTCTCAGTGAAGCTAAAATGCTGAAAAGTAACTCATGGTTATTTTTTGTTTTTTTCTATTAGTGGTGGTCTGATAGTAGGGAATTCTGTTGGAAGACAACTTCAATACGGTACATCTGAACAACGTTAAGGTTGTAGTCAAGGCAATGGGTGGGCACGTATACTCTCTGAGAAAAGTTTATCGACTCCAGTAAAGAGAGAATAGCACTTTACTCAGCTAAACAGACACAGATTTTGAAGTTGTGCTCACTGAATACACCTATATGTTCAATAAGGAAAAACTCTACATCTACAGTGGGGAAAATAAGTATTTGAACACTGCTATTTTGCTATTTCTCCCACTTAGAAATCATGGAGGGGTCTGAAATTTTCATCATAGGTGCATGTCCACTGTGAGAGAGATAAACTAAAAGAAAAATCCAGAAATCACAATGCATGATTTTTTAATGATTTATTTGTGTGATATAGCGGCAAATAAGTATTTGAAAACCTGAGAAAATTAATGTTAATATTTGGTACAGTAGCCTTTGTTTGCTATTACAGAGGTCAAACGTTTCCTGTGGTTTTTCACCAGGTTTGCACATACTGCAGGAGGGATCCTGGCCCACTCCTCCACACAGATCTTCTCTAGATCAGTCAGGTTTCTGGGCTGTCGCTGAGAAACACGGAGTTTGAGCTCCCGCCAAAGATTTTCGATTGGGTTCAGGTCTGGAGACTGGCTGGGCCATGCTAGAACCTTGATATGCTTCTTATGGAGCCAGTCCTTGGTTTTCCTGGCTGTGTGCTTTGGGTCGTTGTCATGTTGGAAGACCCAGCCACGACCCATCTTCAATGCTCTGACTGAGGGAAGGAGGTTGTTCCCCAAAATCTCACAATACACGGCCCCAGTCATCCTCTCTTTAATGCAGGGCACTCGTCCTGTCCCATGTGCAGAAAAATACCCCCAAAGCATGATGCTACCACCCCCATGCTTCACAGTAGGGATGGTGTTCTTCGGATTGTACTCTTCATTCTTCTTCCTCCAAACACGCTTAGTGGAATTATGACCAAAAAGTTCTATTTTGGTCTCATCTGACCACAAAACTTTCTCCCATGACTTCTCTGTATCATCCAAATGGTCATATGCAAACTTAAGACGGGCCTTGACATGTGCTGATTTAAGCAGGGGAACCTTTCGTGCCATGCATGATTTCAAATCATGCCGTCTTAGTGTATTACCTACAGTAACCTTGGAAACGTTGGTCCCAGTTCTTTTCAGGTCATTGACCAACTCCTGTCGTGTAGTTCCGGGCTGATTCCTCACCTTTTTGGTCACACTTTCTTAGAATCCTTGAGACCCCACGAGGTGATATCTTGCATGGGGCTCCACTCCGATTGAGATTGACCGTCATGTTTAGCTTCTTCCATTTTCTAATGATTGCTCCAACAGTGGACCTTTTTTCACCAAGCTGCTTGGCAATTGCTCCGTAGCCCTTTCCAGCCTTGTGGAGTTGTACAACTTTCTCTCTTGTGTTGTTGGACAGCTCTTTGGTCTTCGCCATGTTACAAGTAAAAGTCTCGCTGATTGTATGGGGTGGACAGGTGTCTTTATGCAGCTAACGACTTCAAACAGGTGCATCTGATTAAGGATGATACATGGAGTGCAGGTGGACTTCTAATGGGCTGACTAACAGGTCCTTCAGGGTCAGAATTCTAGATGACACACAGGTGTTCAAATACTTATTTGCCGCTATATCACACAGATAAATCATTAAAAAATCATGCATTGTGATTTCTGGATTTTTTTTTTTAGTTTATCTCCCTCACAGTGGACATGCACCTACGATGAAAATTTCAGACCCCTCCATGATTTCTAAGTGGGAGAAATAGCAAAATAGCAGTACTTATTTTCCCCACTGTATATACAGTTAAATAGTGAAAGAAAAATTAGGTATTCACAACTCTCTTTCCTCCTCCACCCTCCCTCTGTCTCTCTGGCCTTGTCCAGAAACTCACCATCTAATAATCTATTGTCTCTGATGTCTTTAAACAAGGAAACAAGGATATCCATACACTGATTGTGTAGAAAGCACCCTGGTATAACTCTCTCACCTGTAAGGCAAGGCAAGGCAAGGCAAGTTTATTTGTAGAGCACAATTCATACACAGGGCAATTCAAAGTGCTTTACAGTTACACAAAATCACAAAAGGAGAGCAAAACATACATAAAATCACAAAAGGAAAATCATAAAACATAGAATTCATAATTAATTTAAAAAAGAGTGAAGAGTGTAGATAAAATACTTTCAGTTTCCTATGCACGGTTAAACAGAACTGTGTTCAGCCTGGTCTTAAACATTGTCAGCATTGAGGCCTGTCTCACATTCTCTGGAAGACTGTTCCAGATTTTAGCTGCAGAAAACAGGAATGTAGCTTCACCATGTTTAGTCCTGACTCTGGGCAACTGCAGGAGACCAGTCCCTGAGGTTCTCAGGGTCCTAGATTGCTCGTATGGCTCTAACATGTCATAGATGTATTTTGGTGCTAGACCATGAAGAGACTTGTACACAAATAAAGCTGTTTTAAAGTCTATTCTCTGAGTGACAGGAAGCCAGTGCATAGACATGAGCACTGGATTAATATGGTCATATTTTCTGGTTCTAGTCAGGACTCGAGCTGCAGCGTTCTATATGTAGTTGTTTAACAGCTCGTTTAGAGAGACCAGTGAGCAGGCCATTGCAGTAGTCTAACCTGCTGGAGACAAATACATGGATCAGTCTCTCCAAGTCTGGTTTAGACACTATATTTTTGATTTTGGCAATGTTTTTTAGATGGTAAAAGGCTGTTGATATTGTTGACTTTATGTGGCTGTGAAAGTTCAGGTCTGAGTCCATTAGCACCCCTAGATTTCTAACCTGTGTTTTTGGTTGTAGAGAACGAGACTGAAGGTGACTGATTACACGTTCTGTTTGCTTCAGTGGCCCAAGGACGATTATTTCAGTTTTTTCTGAGTTTAGCTGGAGAAAGTTGTTTTGCATCCACACAGTGATTTGTTCAATACAGCGACAGAGTGAATCCACAGGCCCATGTTCACCTGCTGTCAGAGACACATAGATCTGAGTGTCGTCTGCATAGTTGTGGTAAGACACATTGTTGCTGCGTATTAGTTGGCCTAATAGGAAGCATGTACAAATTGAACAGGAGGGGCCCCAGGATGGAGCCCTGGGGAACACCACAGGTCACAGACATTTTGTCTGAAATGCAATTTCCAATTTCAACAAAGTAAGTTGTGTCCTCAAGGTACGACTTAAACCAGTTTAGAGCAGGACCAGAGATTCCCAGCCAGTTCTCCAACCTCTGTAAAAGAATATCATGGTCCACAGTGTCAAAGGCAGCGCTCAGGTCCAGCAGAACTAAGACTGAGACTGCCTGCATCTGTGTTCAGGCGGAAGTCATTTATCACCTTCATCAGAGCTGTCTCGGTGCTGTGGTGAGGTCGAAAACCAGACTGGAAAGTATAAAAAGCGTTGTGAGATAGGAGAAAGTCACTTAGCTGCTGATAAACAACTTTTTCTAAGACTTTACCTAAGAATGGCAGGTTTGATATGGGACGGTAGTTGTTTAAAACTGTGGCATCAAGACTGCTCTTCTTTAGGAGAGGCTTAATAACAGCGGTTTTCAGGGCTTTTGGAAATGTTCCTGTCTCCATCTCTAAGATGTTAACTAGATTAGTAACTTTTACTAATAAGCTGTTCAACACAGACTTTAGAAATCCAGTGGGTAACTCATCAAGGCAGCATGTGGATGAACTCAGACCTGAGATGATCTCTTCGACTGTTCTGTCAGTAACAGGAGTGAAATGTGTCAGCTCGAAGTGTTTCGGTGGATGAAGGGTTGTTATCTGTTTTGTGGAAATGATTGCATTCTTAATACTCTGAACTTTATCACTAAAGAATTTCGCAAACTCATTGCACTTTGATGTAGAAATTAGTTCCAAGGGCAGTAAAACTGGAGGGTTTGTTAATCTGTTTACTGTAGCAAACAGAACTCGAGCGTTACCATTGCAGTTGGTGATGATTTCAGAGAAATATCTCTCCCTTGATTTTTTCAAAGTCTGGTTAAACATGCATAACTTCTTTTTATAGATCTCTAGATCAATCTGGAGTTTTGATTTGCGCCATTTCCGCTCGGCTCCCCGGCACTCTCTCTTTTGTGCCCTGACTGAGTCATCATTTCTCCATGGTGCCTTTTGCCTGTTTTTAACCTCTCTAACCTTGAAAGGGGCAAAGATGTCCAAGACATTTAAAACACTCGATGTATAGGAGTTCCACAGATCATCAACATTAGAACCAGTGGTATTTTCAAAAGCAATCATTTCCATAAACTGTGCCCTTGTTTTGTCATTTATGAGTCTTCTTAGAACTTTATTTCCGTAAAATAAAGTTAACCTCTCGGAGACATGAACGAATATGGCGCTCCAGCAAATTGGAAGAAGCTTTACATGCATGGAAAGAGAGTCTCAGAATTTACAGGAAGGCCCTACGCAATGCCAGAGCTGCTTATTACTCCTCACTGATAGAAAAAAAACAAAAACAACCCAAAGTTCCTCTTCAGCACGTTAGCTTCACTGACTATATGTAACTACACTATTGATCCAGGTATTCCTACAACCATCAGCAGTGATGACTTCATGGGCTTCTTTAACGACAAAATTCTGACAATTAGAGACAGAATTTATCACCTTGTTCCATCCTCTGGCACTAATCTGCCCTCAAATGCAGTAATTGTAGAGACAGATGAAATAGCTAATATTCACCTCGACACATTTACTTCAATCAACTTCACTGAACTAGCTTCACTGATGTCTTCATCTAAAACTTCAACCTGTCTCCTGGACCCTATTCCATCCAGATTGCTAAAAGACATTTTCCCTTTGATTAGCCCTTCCTTACTAGAAATACTTAATATGTCTTTATTTTCTGGCTACGTACCACAGTCCTTTAAAGTAGCTGTAATTAAACCTCTCCTTAAAAAACCTGCCCTTGACTCAAGCATTTTAGCCAACTATAGACCCATTTCCAATCTTCCCTTCCTCTCTAAGATTCTGGAAAAAGCAGTTGCTAAACAGCTGTGTGACTTTTTACATAACAATAACTTATACAAGGATTTCCAGTCAGGTTTTAGAATGCATCACAGCACAGAGACGGCTTCAGTTAAGGTTTCAAATGATATTCTCAATGCGTCTGATAGAGGAATATTTTCATATTCCTTGTTCTGTTAGATCTTAGCGCTGCATTTGACACCGTTGACCATCAAATCTTTTTACAGAAACTAGAGCATCTTATTGGTACAAAGGGACTGCACTAAACTGGTTTAAGTCCTATCTCTCAGATCGTTCTCAATTTGTCCATATCAATAATGTTTCTTCTATCCATACCAAAGTTAATCATGGGGTTCAACAAGGTTCTGTGCTTGGACAAATACTTTTCACTATCTATATGCTCCCATTGGGTAAAATCATTAGGAAACACTGTATCTATTCATTAAGCCAAATGAAACCAATCAGCTAGCTAAACTTCGAGCTTGTCTTAAGGATATAAAGTTCTGGATGACCTGCAACTTTCTGCTACTAAATTCAAACAAAACAGAAATCATTGTACTCAGGCCTGAAATACTGAGGAACTCAATATCCAGTGATATAGCTATCCTAGATTACATTTCCCTGGCCTCTAGCTCCACTGTGAAAAACTAGGGAGTCATTTTCGACCAAGACTTGTCATTTTCTGCCCACGTTAAACATATGTCTAGGACTGCTTTTATTCACCTACGCAACAATGGTCAGACACTTCCTGTCTCTGAAAGATGCAGAAAACCTTATCCATGCATTTGTTACTTCTAGGCTTGAATACTGCAATTCTTTACTGTCCGGTTGCACCATAAAGTCTCTAAGGACTCTCTAGCTGATCCAGAATGCAGCTGCACGTTTATTAACTGGCACTAGAAGAAGGGAGCATATCTCACCTGTATTAGCTTCTCTACATTAGCTTCCTGTGAAATCTTGAATAGAATTCAAAATCCTGCTCCTCACCTATATGTTGTGTTGCTTTTGTACAAACTGTAAAGCCTATTGGGGCAAATCTGTGATTTGTGGGCTATACAAAATAAGTTGAATTGAAATTGAATTGAATTAAAAACCCCACTGACTTTGGAACTGGTGATTGGTGGTGCTGGCTTCCAGTACTAGCCTGCCAGAGTACTGCCCCACCGGTGAGGGTCTAGGGCCTAGACCCTCACATCATACAAGGTAAAACTCCCTAAAAACCCCTTTAACGGGGAAAAAAAAAAAGAACCCTCAGGAAGAGTAACAGAGGAGGGATCCCTCTTCCTCATAATTTAACCAGGACCATAAGATCACAGTACCCTTTAAGTTGAGAAAGTCCCCTACCAGGTCATTTTTTGCAGATGTCTCTCACTTATGTTAAAGCCATGTCTATGGCCAGGAGCTGATTTAATATCTTTATATGTGACATCAATGTCATAATTTAAAAAACAATAATTAAAATACTAGAAAACTATTGCAAAATCCCACAAAAGTTCACCATTATTTTTTTCATCCAAGTCCCTTTAGGAGCTCCACAATTAAAACAAGTTCTCAGTGAATTAATTATACCTTTATAATATAAACATGAAAATAACCTAGGCAGCAGATGGCTGATGATAAAAGACAGAAAAGAAGTGGAGAAAATACACAGTAGAAACATGAAATTTGAGGCTTGATGAACAGGAAATCCCAGCAGATGGCAGCAGCGACAAGATTAATGAACCGATGCAACGTGAAGCAGAAACCTGCAACTTAAAAAAAATAATAATCATTTTTACAGTATAATTTTCTCTTTTTTCCTTTCAGTTCATCTTGTTAATTTTCCACTTTTAATTTAACACCCTTTTGGATTTTTTTTTAGGAAGAAAGATCAAATTGACTGTTTAGATAGATGCTTTTTTATTTTATGTAGTGTTTTATACTGAGTGAGAGATTGGCACACAAAAAGTAGATTAATCACAAACTATTTAAGTAACCCAATATAAGATTAGAGTCATTTTCTTAAGTAGAAAATGTCCAAATCCACTTGATCCTGCTTCTCTTCTCTGATTGTTTCTTCGGTCTTCTATAATTATAAAATGATGATTTTTGTGTTGTGGACTGCTGGTCTGGTCAATGACAAATGACAAAGGTTGGATCTTCAGCTTTGGGAGACCCTGATCAACATTTTACAACTAATTGATTCATCATTTCCTTAATGAATAGATTAATCTAGTATCAGAATATTGAAAGTTTTTACTAGTCTTCAAATTGATCCAATTCTCTAACCTTAAGCAGCAGGTCAATATGACTTTTTGATGGTGCTTTTTATTATTTTATTCAAAATTTTGTAAGTAACAAATTGAATTTGACAATGAACTATTAAGCAAGGGGAAGGGGGGAAATTGGGATTTTTTTGTGAGAAGCTTCAGACCACAAGGTCAGTACAGTGTTGATCAGGTGGAATAAGAAGAGGGTTTCACCCCCCGTGGTGATCAAAGACACTGGTCAACACACTGCTCGACCCGTCTGAGGCAGAACCCACTGAACCTGAAACTCAGCACACACAGGGGGGATGGAGAGGCGGGGGACGGAGGGATGGTGGAGGAGTGATGGGGGACATAGTGAGGAAACAACCAGAGATTAAGCTTTAAACCACTTAAGCCCCAGGACTATTTTTCAGTTTTCCTTCTCCAAGCGACATGTCCATGGCTGTGAACTTAAATCTACTATCAAAATAAAGCTACAATACGTTGGTGACTACAGAAGAGTCACAATCAATTCACTGTTATTTACTGTCATTGTTAGAACAGAAGAAACCAACTTAGTTTAGTTTATGGGACACAAACAGCACAATTTGATCTCAAGTGGGTTGGACCAGTAGAAATTAAACATATATATATATAAATAAATTATATATATATATAAATAAATTATATATATATATATATATATATATATATATATATATATTTCTATTATTTATTTATTTATTTATTTATTTATTTATTTATTTATTTATTTATTTATTTATTTATTTATTTATTTATTTATTTATTATTATATTTCTCCCCTTTTTATGTAAAGAATTACATTATGAATACCATATTTACAAGATGAATTATCCTTAATTTTACAAACCAGTGATGACATAAGAAAAAAAATCTTAATTAATTATTCCACATTCAGTTATATTACAGTTTCATTTCAATTCAAAACTTTTAGTCACTAAAATATATTTAGTATTTTAGCAGCAGAGGATGTTATCTCTTGCATTGCAAACCATTTACTGATAGAACTGTAAATACTTTACCCCTTGAGCCCTGTAAGATTCTCACTGACACATTTCTGTGAAGATAGGAAGTGGACCACTTTTTGTACAACCATCCAATGAACCTGAATGGACCCTTGATAGGGCTGGTTCTCGGCCCCAGGCCACATGTTTGACAACCCTAAGATAAAATATTGCAAAACAATAACATGATAATAGTGTTTTACCACAAATAAAAAATACATTATTTAGTGCTGGAGCCAAGGTTTTCTTTGTTTTATGTATTGGACGTGATGATCTGATTCACAGATCAATGTTGGATTGGTTTAACAGATTAAGGATTACCAACCAGATTAACCTCCTGCTCTTATTTAGAGAATTACTGCTCCTTATGGGTCTTACATCTAACCTCGCTGAGGAAGCAGTTTCACAGCTTGTCTTTTTCTAATACAACTAGGTGGGCGACACTAGATTTTGGTCTCGGTTGTACGTTCAGCTGTGTTTGTGTTATTCAAGTCATTTATTTCCCAAATTTTGGGGAAAACACAAAACAATGTATCAGATGTAGAGAATAATACACATATTAATCATTTTAATTAAAAAGGCTTTGACGGAGATGACTGTGGACATACATAGAATGTTGTGTGTTACTTATGTAACCATAGGAAATAATGTGACTGGAGAAAAGTTCTAAACATTCTAGTGTGACTTCAGGCAACCTTAAACAAGGCCAAGGGAATACAGGTGGAAAAAGCCAGAGTCTGTAAACTGTCAGTTTTATGTTTCATTAACGTTCAATGATATTACTATTACAATGTCTGTTAAAAAAAAAGTTGAAAGTTGCAGAAATAAGTGGGCTAGCCAGGAATAGGTAAAATAACTAGAAACATGGAAGTGTAACATGGCAGCTTCAGATAGGGAGACCCACTCCATATGTCCAATCTAAGATCATAAAAACACAACAGTTTTTATTAGATTGAATCATATACAAGTTAAACACACACACACACACACAAACACATATATATATATATATATATATATATATATATATATATATATATATATATATATATATATATATATATATATATATATATTATATATACAGTACTACTCGGAAAATTAGAATATTGTGTAAAAGTTGTTTTATTCATGCAATTCAACATAAAAGGTGAAACCAATACATTTTATAGACTCATTACAAGCAAAGTGAGATATTTCAAGCTTTTATTTGTTTTGATTTTGCTCATTAGGACTTGCAGCTTCAGAAAACCTCAAATTCAAAAACTCAGAAAATTAGAATACTGTTAAAAGCTTCAGTATTGAAGGCTCAAAGTGTCACACACTAATCAGGTAAGTAATCCAAAACACCTGCAAAAGGGTCCCGAGCCTTTAAAAAGCCTGTGTCTTTGGTTTAGAAGAATTCACAATCATGGGGAAGACTGCAGATCTGACAGTTGTGCAGAAAACCATCATTGACTCCCTGCACAAGGTGGGTAAGACACAAAAAGTGATCGCAAAAGAAGCTGGATGTTCTCAGAGTGCTGTGTCAAAGCACATTAATGGACAGTTAAGTGGAAGGCAGAAGTGTGGAAGAAAACGGTGTACAAGCCGGAGGGATGACCGCAGCCTGGAGAAGATGGTCAGGAAAGGGCCATTCAAAAGTGTGGGGGAACTTCATAAGGAGTGGACTCAAGCTGGAGTTGCTGCTTCAAGAGAAACGACACGCAGGAGGATGCTGGACATGGGCTTCAAATGTCGTATTCCTGTTGTCAAGCCGCTCCTCACGAGCAAGCAACGCCAGAGGCGCCTTAGCTGGGCTAGAGAAAAGAAAGACTGGACTGTTGCCCAGTGGTCCAAAGTCCTCTTTTCTGATGAGAGCAAGTTTTGCATCTCATTTGGCAACAAAGGTCCCAGAGTCTGGAGGAAGACCGGAGAGGCGCAAAATGGAAGATGCATGAAGTCCAGTGTTAAGTTTCCCCAGGCTGTGATGACTTGGGGATCCATGTCAGCTGCTGGTGTTGGTCCTCTGTGCTTTATCAAGTCCAGCATAAACGCAGCTGTCTACCAGGACATTTTAGAGCACTTCATGCTTGCTTCAGCGGACCAGCTTTATGGGGATGCAGATTTCATCTTCCAGCAGGACTTGGCACCTGCCCACACTGCCAAAAGTACAAAATCCTGGTTCAACAACCATGGGATTACTGTGCTTGATTGGCCCGCAAACTCACCTGACCTGAACCCCATAGAAAATCTGTGGGGCATTGCCAAGAGAAAGCTGAACGGGAAGAGACCAAACAATAAAGAAGAGCTCAAGGCCGCGATTGAAGCATGTTGGTCTTCCATAACACCGGAGATGTGCCACAACCTGGTAGCATCCATGCCGCGCAGGATTAAGGCAGTCATTCGTTCAAAAGGGGCCCCAACCAAGTACTAAGTACAGATGCAACATTTTATTTTCAGAGGCCTGACATTTTTGTATTTAAAATCCCTTTTTTAAATTGATTTCAAGCAATATTCTAATTTTCTGAGTTTTTGAATTTCAGGTTTCTGAAGCTGTAAGTTCTAATGAGCAAAATCAAAACAAATAAAAGCTTGAAATATCTGACTTTGCATTTAATAATACTATAAAATGTATTAGTTTCACCTTTTATGTTAAATTGCCCGAATAAAACAACTTTTACACGATATTCTAATTTTCCGAGTAGTACTGTATATATCAGCTGTTTGTCTGTACACGCAGACAAATTCCACAACTCTACTATAATGAGACATTTTTACTGTCTTTTGTCCCCATTCACAAAGCCATCGCTGTAGCACAACAAACAGACCTTTGCACTCTGACACAATAGGTTCACTCCAATGGGAAATGTACAAGGCTCGTTTCTGGGTGAAATTTTTAATTGGAAAGTGTTAGAGACTCAACCGTGATATCAGTACGTCAATAGCGGGCCTCAGTCCAACTATTTCATAGTGAAAACACAAACACACACACACACACACACACACACACACAATCAGGCACATAGTGCCTATTAGACAGCAGCTGTGCTGCTTTAAACTGTAAAGGGCAGTGGTGCAGTTCTGTGACTTGTAAATAATTAAAGGGTTCCTTAGACATCAGAGTTTCTTTGGGGTCTATGGGGAGTGGATGTTGCCTCGGCGAGCCTGGACACACTCACACACACACACACACACACACACACACACACACACACAAACACACACACACACAATAGCCAAAAACTCCTCAATTTTCCAGGAAAATAAAACTTTACCTTCAAAATGATGTTTGCAAACACAAACAATCATTACAAATTTTTATAAAATTTTTTAAAAATCAGTTGAACACTGATGTGCCCAATGTAAAACTATGATGATGGGATGGGAATGGGAAGCTCTTCTTCCCCTTTCAGACTTATACTTACAATAGACAGTACATACTGTAGTGTAATATATAAAATAATAATATAATGCATATAATAGAACAGCAATGTGTTAAGACACATTCCTTCCAAGAAAAACAGTGCCCTGATATTATTTAACTTTATGTAGAGATTATGACATCAAGAATAGGAAATATTATCTGCAACCGTGATTCAAAAACAAAAAGCTTTTTTGAATTACAGTCTAATAAAGTACCAAAAGTATAAAACACTTTTACATTATTTTGACCATGTTTGTATTGGGACCAGATTGACAAAGACAGAGACGAATGAAATTTTCTGCATGTAAAAGTGTCTTTAACAAACACCAACATTCACCATTTTCACTTACTTGAACAAACAAGTCCTCTGAATTTTGTTACCAGCTTTAGAATATGCTCTGAAACATCTTCGGACATTGGAGATGAAGAGTTTTCAACAGTTTTTTCCTACAATATTCCTGGTTGATGACGTCAAAGAAAGTTTCCATGTGTCTCACAAATGAAACAGGAAGTTTTGCATTATCAGTGACCTGCACAAACAGATTTACTCAGTCATAGCGCCACCTCCTGGGAACAGAAAGTTACTGAAAATGGCAAAGGTCATCCGATTTACATGGCATTTACACAATGTGATCACACATCATTTGCAACAACATGATATGTGATCCATAGTTGTTCTGTACCACGTGGACACATGCACTACTAAAGTGTGAGGGCTTGTTCATCACTGCTTGCAGCTTTAATCAGGAACAGTTTGAGCGACTTTATCATCAGCTTCAATTTTACTCCCACATGTCGTGCCATTAATTAGAAAGTTGCTGTAACTCCAGCAGACTTTGTCCAATTTGCAGAAAACATCAGTAATGCTGAACGAAGCAAAAAAAAATCACATTAACTCAGAGTCAGAGTGCCACCTACATAGAGCAAAAAGTAACTGCAACATGGAAAACATCATCCAATTTACATAATATTTCATGTAATTTCATTTTTTAATCAAAAGTTAGAAAATGCAAATATTTATTTCAGTCAGTCTGCTTCAATAGGGAAGCCCAGACTTCCCTGTCTCCAGCCACTTCGTACAGCTCTTTCAGTGGAACCCCAAGGAGTTTTCAGGCCAGCCAAGAGACATAGTCTCCCCAGGATGTCTCCTGGAGGGACATTGCCAGAACTCTTTACCAGAGAGGTATCTAGGAAGCTCCTCACTAGATGTCCAGGCCACTTCATCTGGCTCCTGTTGATGCAAAAAAGCAGTGGTTCAACTTTTGACTCCAGGCGGATGACCAAGCTTTTCATCCTATCTCCAAGGGATAGGCCAGCCCCCCTGTAAAGAAAACTGATTTCGGCCACTTGTATTCGCGGTGAGGGTAGGATCATAGATTGACTGGTAGGGCTCCTTCTTCACCATGACGGATCAGTGCAGAATCAGCATCATGATCAGGATTCGCACAGATTTGCCTGTCAATCTTCCGTACCATCCTTACCTCACTCATGAACAAGATGCAGAGATACTTGAACTCCTCGACTTGAGGCAGGATCTTATCCCTGACCTGGAGGCTACACTTTACCCTGTTCTGGCTAAAATCCATGGCCTCAGATTTGGAGGTGCTGATCTTCATCTTCATCCCACAACTACAAACCCACCTGTCAACACCCTTTGCTGTGCAAAGAAATGTTGTCTATAAAGGTTATGAGCATAATCTTTGACAAGGGGCAGTTCTGGCAGAATCCACCCCCCACTGGAAATAAGTTGGACATGTTACTGGCAACACAGGAATGGCCTGTGTCAGCAGGTCCGGAACCCTGTACTCCCAGAGCACCTCTCACAGGGCTCCCGGAGCAACACCTTCTCCTAGTCAACAAAGCACATGTAGACTGGTGGGGGCGAACTAGGACAGCAAAAGGGTATAAAGCTGGTCCAAAGAACTAATCCACTGGTTCCATGACCAGGATGAAAACCATATTGCTCCTCCTGAATTCAAGGTTTGACTATATTACAAATACTCCTTACCAAATCCCCTGTAGTTGGAACACACCCTTCAATTCAATTCAATTCAATATTTTTGTATAGCCCAGAATCACAAATCACAGATTTGCCCCAACGGGCTTTACAGTTTGTATAAAAGCAACACAACATCCCCTGTCCTTAGACCCTCACATCGTACAAGGTAAAACTCCCTAAAAAACAGCATCAGACCCTCCAACATCCGTAGATTCCTCAGTGGCTGCACTGCAGCATGCTCTGTGAATGAGAAAACACAGGGCAGGACTCCAGGAACACAGCAGATTTAAAAGTACAATAGTGGTTCATCAGTATCACAGGTGGAAGAAGAAAAAGAAGCCCAGAGCATCTCATGAGGACCCGGCAGACTGACCTATCACAGCGTAACTATGACTAGGACAGCCAGGGCCTACCCTAACTATGCGCTTCCTCGAACAGGAAAATGTTTAACCTATTGTTAAATATAGAAAGGGTGTCTGCCCCCCAGACTGAAACTGGAAGATGATTCCACAGGAGAGGAGCCTTGAAGTTGGAGGCTCTGCCCCCGTTTTAATTCTAGAAATTCTGGGAACCTGCAATAAGCCTGCATATTGGGAACGTAATCCTCTCGATGGGTGATATGAGACTAAGAGATCCCTAAGGTAGGATGGCGCCTAACCGTTCAGTCCCCCTTTTTGAAGAGAGGGCCACCATTACAGTCTGCCAGTCCAGAGGTACGACCTCTAATGTTTATGGGATGTTGCAGAGTCATGTCAATCAAGACAATCACACAAAATCCAGAGCCTTGACAAACTCAGGTAGATCTCATCCACCCCCAGGGCCTTGCCAACATGGAGCTTTTTGACTACTGCCGTGATCTCAGCTGCAGAGACAGGCACCACTGCATCCACAGACTCTGCTTTCTCAGTGGAAGACGTGCTGGTGGGATTGAGCAGGTTGAGGAAGTATTCACCCCTCCAACCCAGTACGTCCTGAGCTTCCCCCTCCTGAGCTGCCAAATGGTTGTCCAGAATCCCCTGCGGTACCTCTCGACCTCCTGCAAAAGGCTCAGGCTCTTTCCCTGGTAGAGAGTTGATGTTCCATTTTTATTTTAAAATCATATATTTGTCTTTTTTCATATTTGTGACATTACCATATTTTTTATTCTTATCCAACATTTTTGTCTTTTCAACGTTCAAGCACATATGTTGGTCATTTTCTATGCCAACTTATTCCTCATTAGGGTCACAGGGGTCTGCTGGAAGTAATCTTACCACATTACAGGTGAGAGACAGGGATAATATAATTTGTATAATATAATTTGTATTATATATATTTACCATTTGACCTACTATATTTGTATTTTCTAATAAAAAAAAATGTATTACATTTTTATACCTCAAATTTTATATAATATTTTTTGTCTTATATTTTTCACTTCAGATCAAATTCAAATATAGTGTTATATTATTATCTGCCGGTGAAGAAAATAATTTAATATAATTCTACTCAATATTGGAGTAATTGTGTTTTATTTACTTTTTCAGTGTATTAACCAACAGATATAAACTTATACATTGATCCAACTTACATTCTAGATATAAACCATTGATGTGATTCTAACTTATTTATACATATTGAATGGAAAGAATTCTTCTTTTCTTCTCCTTTGTCCTGTTCTGTTCAGATTAGCATTTTTCTGGATGGACTCTGGCCCCTTCCCAGACAGTGATGTAATGGGCTCTGAGGACTCTGATTGGCTGCCTATAGTGGGCCCATTAAAAAGGAACGATGTGGGCTACAAGAGGCTTAAACTCCATTCTGAGGCTAGACCCCCACTAGTGTATACACGTACACACACACACACACACACACACACACACACATAAACACACAGCCCACAGATTGCTTGTCTCCATCAGTGATGAAGGAGCTATTCATGCCTGCTGACAAATTATTACTGAAGCATGAGACTACAGACTAAAGAGACCCCCCCCCCCCCCATTTCCCGTCCCCCTGTCCATTATTGAGTGTGTGAGAGAAAATCACATCAATGAAAGCAGCCTCATGTTTAACCACACAGGCTTCGTCAGCTCATGTAAATATAGTTACTATAGTTACTACTGTTAGTTAAACACTAAAATTAAGTTCAAGATTTTCTAAACTTTTAAAAAGTCATTTTAAATGATGGAATGAAATAAAAAAAAGGGGAGGGAGTAAAGGTAGAGGGGGGAAAAAGAGACAGGATGGCAGGAAATAAGGAAAGAAGTAGGAAGGAAGGAAGGAAGGAAGGAAGGAAGGAAACACTACTAAAGCATGAGAGTAGAGTCTAAAGAGACCCCCATCCCCCATCTTTGTCTCTGTTCATTATCAAGTGTGTGAGAAAAAATCACAGCGATAAAGCAGTTTCATGATAATGGCACAGTTCATGTAAATATACGGACACTTTTACTGCAATTTTAACAATTTTATTTATGCTGAAAACAGAAATAATAAAAAACAAAACTGTTTTCAAACCAAAGAATGACACTGATTTAGTGTAAGAAGATTTTCCTCTATAATCAAATGCATGTTTTATTAACACTGACCATAATTGTTACTAAAATTAATACAATTCTTCAAGCTGACAACCCTTTAAAACTGTTTAAAAAAAGAAAGAAAAAAGGAAGAAAGAAAGGAGGAAGGAGAATGAAGATTATGTTGGAGGAAGAGAAAGGCTAGATGCTGGCAGGACTTATCAAATAATACCAGGTTTATCATTTCATCTCCTAACAGCATTCATTGAGCAGTAAAAGTCCCTGTGGTTATTCTAAAAGTTACAAGAAGAGAAAAGTGAAGAGATCAAAGTGAAACAGATCAAGAAATAAAGAAAAAAGGGAAGGAAGGCAGGATGAATGGAAAACAATAAATGACATAATGTGGGAAGGAGAAAGAAAGTGAGGGAAGAATGGAAGGAAAGAAAAAAAGATGGAAGGAAATGAGGAAGGAAGGAATAAATTAGGGAAATAAGAAAGGACAGGAAAATAAGTAGGAAGAATGGAAGGAAATAAGAATATAATGTAACGAATGAAATGAATAAAGAAGGAGCAAAAGAAAGAGGAGGGATGGAGGAAACTAAAGAAGGAGGGGAGGCAAGAAGGAAGAAGGAAATACTACTGAAGCATTAGACTAAAGACTAAAGAGACCCCCTTCCCTGTCTGAAAAAAGAAAAGAAGTGGTTAAAAATTGTAAATGATAAAATAATAAACAGTGGAATTTTCTTTGTCTAGGTTCGACCTTCATGAAGAGGACATATGAAGCTTTAGGAAAGTAGATCCTTTAATGAGATCAGCAGACCACTGATTAGGAAGTTATGCTTCACACATGATTTGCTGCTGAAGGGACACAGGTTTTATTTTGAAATGCAAAGGAAGCAGTTCTTGAAGTTTCTATTCAGAGAGGATTTGCAAAGATACACACACGCATACACATTTTATATGTGTGTGTGCGTGTGTGTATTCCAACTATGTGCAGAGTGTTTTTGATGTGTTATTATTAGGATGATTTAAGAATATATAATATCAATGTATATGAATACCAACTATATTGATAATGAAATAGTCAATTTGAGTCTTTTCTAGTAACAAATGTTTCTGGTTTCAGTTTCTCTTTTTTTAATTATTTTCTGTTTTTTAATCTTTGGGTTGTGGACTGTTGGTCTGGACAAAAAAGACGTTTAGGTTTCCTAATAGCAGATAAGTTTACAGCTTTTCATGGTGTGGTTAATAATTGATGGACTGCACATGCTGGCCATTGATGGATCTTCTTTTTACAACAGCAGCATCAGGTCTGATCTCTAAGCTGCTGCTCTGAAGAACTAGCAGTAAAACCTTTATTAATACAGAGGCAACCATTTTAATTGTTAGATAAGTAAGATTTAAGGCTGCATGCAACCAACAACTATTTTAATAGTTGATTATTGAAACGAATCACTAGTAAATCAATCAATTTTCTGGTTCATATAATGGTCACTGTTTCCCAAAACTGAAGAATTAATCTAAAATGTCTTTTTTTTGTCACCGTGTTTGTGTATCATCAGTTTAGTATTATAGAAGACTAAAGAAACCAGAACATAATCAGAGAAGAGAAACCAGAGAATTTGGACATTTTTTTCCTACTTAAAATTAATTGATTGATTATCAAAATAGGTGCCTACTAACCGATTGATCAACTAACTTTGCAGCACTACAGCATAAACCAATGAAATGAAACATTAGTGACATATTTATTTTAGCAAAATAGTATTATATTAATGTAAGATATAATACAATTAATAACTGTATTGTTGTTTCTATTGTTTTGTTTTTTTAAACGTCTATTAAATAATCCCATATGATCATAGACAGAAGATGTTTAAAAACAGGAATTATAAACTTTCTAAACTGCAGGTTTGTACACACCACATGCCGCACCACACACACACACACACACAGATTCCTGCTCCCCAGGAGTGCTCTGCTGCATGGCTGCAGCGCCCTGATCCTGATTCTAATCCTCAACAGATTAACTGGATGTGGGGCTCCATCAGACGACCAGGAGGAAGACCCATATGTAAACCCCGACTTGTGGTCAAAATCACACAGCACAGCATTCAGCAAACGTTGACATACAAGGGTTCATCAGATTCACTCCATTCGTCTATAATAATTTCAGTGAAGGAACTATAGGCAGAACACTTGACCCATTTTCAACAAAGCCCATGTTATGAATTCTAATGATGCATGTTTCCATCTCAAGTATCTCCTTAACGACATCTTACCGGCTCCTTAGCTTAGGAGGTCTTTTTTATCTCATGTGATTTGCCTTTTTGGTTGCTGCAAGTACGATTTTTACGAAAGAAGAATCCTGTTTCTCGAAATTACAAAGGTCGGTTATCTGGAATGTCTCAGGCATTTTTTTTTTGGCATGTTTTTTTAAAAAACATTTTTTAAATTTTATTTTAAGCACCTCATCCCAGTTTTTGTTTTTCACATTCTTGAAAAGTGTGTTGTTTGAACCACATTTTCTCCAACAACTGTTTTGAGAATATTAACCTTTTTATGTATTAAAATATCTGATATCTTTCTTCCAGCAAAATTCCCTCCACATTCTGTTTGAAGTAGATTTTTGTATTTAACATGTTTTTTATTACATCTTTTTCCCCATTTTAAAGTATGGTGGTTTACTACTCTTTACCAGGCCTTTATGTAGTTCTGATAGCATTCCTCTCAACAAACCAGGTTCAATCTTAGTGTCATTACTTGATTTGCTGTACACCTTATTTCATTACTACAGAAGAGCCAATGAAAAGGGGTTATCTTAATGTTTTTAATCATGTTTCGAGAATAGAATCTGATAGAAATATAATTCAGATTTTAATACCAGAAAACAGATATTAAAGTTAGAATTCTTTGCAGTTCTAAGAAATGTCTCACTTTTTAGAATGAATAATTTATTTTTTCCAGTGGCCCAAATAGTCTTCCGTATAAAAGAACATCCATGATCAGTCTGTTTTATAATGTAATAATAATTTTCTATAATAACATCACACTTTAAAAGAGATGTTTGCATTTTGCATAATGAGAATTTTGCACATTCATTTAATGCATTAATTATAATTCCTTGTAATGGTGTATTCTTAGATTATGGTATTTCTGTCATTAGTTTTGCAGGAGATTTTTCCTGATAAAGGCCACTTGGTTAAAAAGTTAAAGAACTTCCAGAGTTATTATCATCCTGAGGGGACTCTGGACTCATTTCACTAACAGTTTTTTTTAGACCTTCAGCTCAAAGCCACAAATGTGAACTTCATGGTGCTAGAGGGAAAACTCAGGGCATCACCAAAGTCATTAGGATTCATCTGTAAAAAACATTGTGCCAATATTCCATTAAGATGTTTCACTGAGGTTGATGCTAGAGTATAATCACAGTCATGAGGAATTCATTCAACAGTTGTTGAGATATTTCAGTTTGGACCATTTGACATTCATCAAACCAAAAAAAGTAGCATGTCAGGTGCTGAACAACCTCACTTTTGTGTAAGATTTAATGGAATTTAGTGACAGCCAGTAGAAGAGACTTGGCAGAAATAGAATGAAAAATTCACAAGTGTTTTTAATTAGTATATAAGTCAATTAAAATAAGAATAGTGTAGAATAGAATAGAATGTTTCTTGGATTGAGCTGTCTTTATCTATATTGGCTATGAAGCCATGTTTATTGTCTGTTGATTTATAAAAAACATAAATGTCAAACCTGTTGTCACATAAAGAGAAGCTATAGTGTGAAATCTTATTTATAATTAATACATTTTAGGGGGCACACTGTGTTTGTTGTGTGACTTCAGTAAAGTTGAAAGTGATATTATCTTTATGTCTGTCTCTGATGTCCTGTTCGTGAGGACATCAGACAAACCTTAGTCAAAAAGTCTTCATCTATGCTGTCTTTTTTTACATGGACGATGAAAACTTTGAAATGTCCTTAAAGCTTTTTTAGAGCAGATTTTATTTGCCGAGCATGAGAGTGGAGACTGAATATTCAGTTTTAAGATGGGAGCTATATAATGATCTAATTTTGTAATAAAATGTAATGAGATGTTCAATGCCACAACTGTACTTTTATTGTCTCGTAAAACCTGAGGTGGGTTGGGCACTTCATGTGCGTGACACAAAAATGAAAAGAAATCAATCACTCACTCAAGCTACAGTGCCCAGAACAGACAAACCAAAGAATGGCTCTAGCAGAGAGACTTTTGCACTTTCCC
Organism: Eupleurogrammus muticus; assembly: GCA_036785175.1. Taxonomy (NCBI): domain Eukaryota; kingdom Metazoa; phylum Chordata; class Actinopteri; order Scombriformes; family Trichiuridae; genus Eupleurogrammus; species Eupleurogrammus muticus. The sequence goes on along the minus strand of JAYKQN010000001.1, from coordinate 27,351,296 downwards.
CATTTTTTTAAGTCACTGTAGCTTTTCTTTTTTGTGTTGAATACAACCTCACCACTAGACGTTGCCAGGAAATACACACTGTATCTTTAAGTTATTTTCTAGTAGTATATAGTACCAACATCATACATAATACCATAAAATACTGAATGATACGTTTAAAGCAACTATAAATTAATCTGAAACAGATGTCAAAGAAGTCGAAACTTCCAAAGAAACTAGTGTTATAGACAAGATCTGGACAATATAAAAGATTTAGGGCTGCAACTAAGGACTGTTTTAATAGTTGATTAATCTATTAAAGATTAAAATTATCATTTGATTAGTTGTTCATAAAATGGTGTCTCTTAGGTCTATTAAAAAACAATCCCATTGGATGACAGAAGCACACAATTCTGGGAAATTCCCAGAAAGGAAAAAAGAGAGAATGGAACAGACATTACCAGTTGAACAAGTTAGAAAGAAGAAATTAATATTCTAGTGGAGATCGGCTCCTCATTCAGCCACACACTGATTTATGAGCCGTGTCTCTCTGGCTGGTGAATAGTTAAAAGAAACAGCCACTAACAGTGACCTAAGACTTGGATCCAAAGAGCTGGGAGCTCTGCTGCCGTTACTGTGGAAATGGAAAGGCCTCGCCACCGACTCGGTCTCCACAGCAACGGTCCGGTATATCTATGGCATAACACAATCTCATGAAATACAGATCCAGAATGAAACCTCAAATATTCTTTATCCGAGTTTCCTTTGCAGCTTTGGCATTTCAAGTAATTCTGGAGGGGTATTATATTTTATCTTGTGGACAAAAAAAACATATTTACAAGATGGTTTTAAAAAGGTATAGTTGTGTCATTTCTACTATAGAGAACATATTTTAATTTATATAAAAATGTTTGGTTTAGTGCTTGTTTTTGGTTCGCGTCAATGTATCATTGCTGCTAGTGAAGCTTTAAGAAAGCTGTAATCAACAGTCTGTGAGTGGACGAAAGGACACAAAGGAGTCAGGAGGACAGAGGGGCACATGCTTGAAGTGGTGGCTGAGAAACAAGAGAAAGTTTGAACAGGGGAAGAGTGAAATGGGGGGGCACAGGGGGAGGGAGAGACATTGAAGTGAGAGGGTCAGAGGAGGTTGGTCCCCTGCAGAGACAGACCTTCCCATAACAGGACTGTACATACATATATATCAGTTTCCCCTTTAACAATCTGAAAAGCAACACCTGCCTCTAAAAAAAGACAAGACAATCTTCGAAAAAAAATCTTTATTTGTAGAAAAATAAGCAGCAAAATTAACACCAGTTAGCACAGCAACACTCTGTTAGCAAATCCAGTCTGTTGTGTTTGTTATAGGGTTATGCTGCATGTTGTGTTTTAACATCACACGTGAAAGAGAGTTTTCAATCTTGACATCCTATATGTCCTATATGTCGAAAAATATCAAGAGTGCTCAAAAATATGAGGTTGAGGTTTTGTTTCTTTGCAGCAGCCCAAAAAGTTTAAGATGTATTTCTGATACCATTCACACATTCTCTCTATTTAGTTATAACAATGCAGACAGTGTATTTTAAAGGGGCCCTATTTTCTCAGTGCTAATAATAATAATAATAATAATAATATGAAAATTTCAGTGGTCTATTTATAAAAGAAAAAAAAACAACTTTGTTTTATGGTCCAAAAGCTCCAAGTTAGACCAGTAGCAGCAATGCAGTCTGCCTTCATACACACCCACTGCAAAAAACCCTGTTCCATCCCCTCCACTCCCAACGGACACACCTCCTTTATTGTAATGGTAGAGGACCGTCTGAATTGCCCCGCCCCTAAATATGGTGGGGTCGATCAGAGGAGCAGAAGTCAAGTACAAACACTCAGAAAGGTGGAAGTGGCCACATGAACCCAGGGGTAGTTACTGTTAACTTCCTGCTGTAACATCACAACAGGAGCCAGGGCCTGACCTCCTCTGTAGTGCTACTGTACACAAGTACAGTAGCACTACAGAGGAGGTCAGGCCACAACAGAATGAATAGGTGGTCCTATTTCACAAGAGGAACACCAGAGACTGAAATATTTACACACAAAAACACAAAGGTGTTCTTTTTTTCATTATAGAGCTCCTTCAATATTCTTTTTTGACCAATAATCACACCATCAATTCCATTGGTGATCAGCATTGTAGCGATTAGATCATCCCAGAGATTAAGTAGAATCCATTAGTGCAGCCAGTGATACAGGAAGAGCTTTGACTCATTTTGCAGAGAAGATTTAAGTTTAAAGAGTAGTGTACCTCACTCTGTTTATCCTGCTAAAAGCTGCAACAAGACTGATTCCCTGTGGTCTGCAGGGCTGCACTATTAGTGAGGAGAGCAATGTATTTCCTCATATTTTAACCAATTGTTTTACTATGGAATTGTGCTGTTTATAGGCTGGATTGCATTTGGATGTGTTAAATATAGCAAAAGACCAAAATCTAAAATAGGATTTCACCTTATGAACAACCTGCTTGGGAAAAAAATTCTTTTTGGCAGCAGCAGAAGCAGTTGTTCCTTTTCACAAGTGAAATGGTAAATGGCCTGCATTTGTATAGCGCTTTTCTTGTCATTTCCACCCCTCAAAGCACTTTACACTACAAGTGTGCATTCACCCTTTTATCCACATTTATACACTGATGGCAGCGGCTGACATACAAATTGTCACCCACATCAGGAAGCTAATCATTCACACAGATTCACACACAGCAAGGCACAGCCATTGGTGGCAAATCGGATTTAGGTATCTTGCCCAAGGACACATGGACATGTAGCCCAGAGGAGCCAGGAATCAAACCACCGATCCTCTGACCACCGATGCTCTACCTCTGAGACACAGCCAACCTTTAAGTTACAAGATATATCATTTAAACATATAAAATCAATGTTTAAATGTGCATTCACTTTAATCAGTATTCATGCTTCCATTCTCCCTAAAAACGGATGCAGATTTTTTTGGTTATATTTAGTTGAGGTGTGAACTTACCTACAACAAACAAACCTAGAACAAACCTGGAGAAATATGTGTTTTCAATCAAGGCAACAGGACATTTCACCAAGCAATAAAAGACCACAAGATGATCATCTTAGTATAGAAGCATACATTTACTTTTTATCCAGTTCTATGATGCACGTTTTATATCTTAGCCATTTTAAACTATAGCTTCTAACTGGATGAAGAATTTGAGGTTTTGGCCATCAGCTGATTTAGCTTCAGCTCAGGAATCAGATCAGAACAGCGACAGAGAAACACATTGTTAATGTGAAACTGTTTTATTTAGTGTTTTTTAGTAGTTTGAATTAGTTGGTTCATTTATTTTGGAGAGAAAGATGTTTGAAGATAAGAACCTGATGAACAATGAGGAACACAACCTCCTGATCAAGGACAATAACCTCCTGAAGGAAACTCCCATAATCCCTTGCTACTTCACCACATCATCAAACTCTGTCTTGTGCTATTATTGATGAGTTAGTTGGAGCGCAGGTATCACAGTGATGGAGAAACACTGAACTGTTTTATTAGTACTTTTAGTGGTTTAAATTAGTGGGTTCATTAAGTTTGGAGAGAAATATATTTGAGGCTAAGCACCTCAGCCATGATCTCTCACTACTTCACCACATCATCCAACTGTTGTTTAGATTAAGAGGTTTAGATTAAGTGGCTTCTAGCTGCAGAAAATTATATATAAGAGCAGTGTGCAATTTGATATCAGAAATCCAAATCTGGGTTAAACCAGATCGTTAAAAAAAGAGTAAAAAGAATAGTTAATATTAGGGAGCAGCAGGATTAGTGCAAAGCATTTCCCTTTTTCATGAGCCAAGCATTCAAGTAAACAAATAAATTATATTTTAAGAATAAAACTGAGTCAAATCCCTTGAGGATCCTTCCTTTTTGGTCCATATTCTTGCTACCAGTCTCCGTCTAAGACACACTGGGAGTAGGAGAGGTGGTCCAGGTAGAGCATCGCACACAACTGGGTGGCCTTACAGTATCCTTTACAGGTGATGCTTCTGTTGTAGCTGACCATGTAGTGGCTGAAATACCTGTCAAAGGCTTTGGTGTGCGGCCGTCTGAAGCTCAGGGCCAGCTGCAGCAGGCTTTGTGGCTGCAGGTCAGTCAGTCCAAAAGCCTCCGTCATGATATATTCCAGCCTCCAGTCAGATCTTTGTTTCTCGTTGGCTTCCGTCAGATTCAGAAAGAACTGCCAAATATCCTTCAGGGCGAAAAAAAGGCACCCAAAGAGAGAGATGGAGTGGAGAAATAAAAAGAATCTTTCTGAATACCAGAAACAGTGTTTGTGTTCTGATTGACACTGCGACTATTCACAAGGGAGACCTTTGTCTTTACATTTGTGATCAGGGGGGATAAAAGTTGGAGTAGTTGTTTGAGAAGTAGACAGTTTCACCTGCATTTGTTAATATGTTTTCTAGCTCAAGTAGTTCTCATTTCTGCTATGCGGCTTTTCAAATTTCAGTTTTTTTCTTTGCGCTTCTGAGGCTTTATTGTGAAAAAGGTTTGGGGGGGGGATCAAAGAAACCTTACAAAAAGCATCTATACATCTGGTGAAGCTCCAAATTTGTCACACCTCCTGATTTCAGTTTGCCTCAACAAACAATCTCATGATTACAACCTCTGCCTAATGTTTTTAGTGGTTGAATTGTTGGTTTCCTGTATGTGTCAGATTCATTCTGTGTACTTTTGTATTTTATAAGTTTTGAACTTGGCTGTTTTGGTCCAGTAAGGCTGAATAGAAAGAAAACCCTGCAGCCAGGTTTAAAGGTTTAGGGACTTTTTTTGAGCTGCATTGGCTCTAGGCAGATTTGTAGAATGCAGGTCAACTTGCCTCCTGGCTTATACAGTACAGTGGTATGCTGATTAAACAGAGAGCACATGATACGTGTTAAACATTGAGCCGGTTATGTTGCAGGAGGGTTCTTACCAACATAGCGTAGTCCTTGGTGTTGTACAAGTACATGCGGAAAGATGGATTGTTGGAGTAGCTCTCCAAAACACGTTTGATTGGTGTAACAGCCGGGGAAACAAAAACAGAGTTCAGTGGTTTACCTGCAGAATAATCATCAAAATTTCTCTATGAGAGTGTAACATTGCAAATTTATTTTTGGTTTTGACCATTTATCTGTATATTTACTAACATTGTCCTACAAACTGTACTACATCACTACAGGGTCTGTTCACTTTTCAATGACATGTGTTAACTCACTTTATGGTTGAAATCTGTTGAAGTTTAAAACTATTGGATGTGGATCTGCCATAATCAGTCACAAACATTCGGATGTGATGTATGTCAGGCAGTGGAAAACAACTTAGTAAAGGTCATTCTTGCTCCGGCTTTAACTTCTGAATATTCTGCAACACTGCTGAATATACTATAATGGAACAGATAGCATTGCCACTAGCTTTCTCTGCCACCATTATTGAGCTACAACCAAAGACCAACTACAACTCAAACTAGCACAATGTTATCATCATCAGCCACGTCCCCTGTTCTCTGATTGGATAGTTAAATAGAACCCACAAATATACCAAAAACCAAGACAGATTCTGAAGGAAAAAGGAAACTGAGTGGCAGTACTCAGGAGGGTAAAGCCAGGCTAATTAAGAAATTGTTTTGGTGGTATCTTTTTTATGAAGCTTTTTTATTCTGTGTACATTTGGACATGGGGGGGCAGAATCAATTTGTTTCCCATTCTTCAGACCACTGATTTTCATATTGTTTTCCACAAGAAAGAATTAACAGGGTCTTCCAATAGCTACCACACCTAATATATATATTGGAGCAATTATATATATATATATATATATATATATATATATATATATTTTTATTTTTTTTTTTGAGAGGAAAAACACTATAAAGTTCCACAAGCCTCAAATTTAGGTCCACTACATTTTAAATACAGGGTTGATTTTCAATGCTATGCAGATGACATGTAACCTTGTATGAAACTACTGCAGCTAGGGCAGCATTTTAGCAATTACACAATTAGCTTTTATCTAAACTTATTATTTAATTTATTCTACGTTGGTGTTATTCTACATTTTCATGAATAAAAAATTCTTTAACAACCAAGACAGAGTTTCATGTATCCATTATCATAGCTTAGCATAGTCGCTCTTACTCTGGGAGGGTTAGAGTTTTTACCTGCCTGGTCCAGCAGCACCATGATGCTGTCTCGATGGGTGTGGCCATAGAAATGTCCGGCAATGACATGATTGTAATCCCTGAAGATGGAAACCAGCCTCTCATTGTGGATTTTTCTCATAGCAGTGACATTTCTCGAAAGGGGCAGGTAACCCAATGGTACATGGGCTATGATGAACACCTATACAGTAAGGAAGAAGACACATATCTCAACTAATCTTTTGGGGTAAACAGAAGTAAAACTATTAGACATACATACTTAACCTTTGATTTATATACGAAAAAAACAGAAATGTTAAGACCTTCTGCAGGTTATGAGCGGCCCCATCCAGAGTTTTCTCCAGCCAGTCAAACTGTCCAGCAGGGTCAGTCATGTTAGCCGTGACTTTATCGGGTCCATAGTAGAAGATAGTGTTGAGACTAACCACCCGCAAATCAGGTTTTATCAGCTGGGTGTAGAAACCACCTGCAGATACAGAACATAGCACAAAGGAAGGCTGCTGATGCCCATGTTAACCATAAATTATGTCAATGTTACATACTATGACAGTACAACAACATGCTGATTATCTAAGAGTGTAAATGCTACATGTAGACAGTCCTAATATTCAATACTACAGATTAAGTTAAACAGAGATAACATATATAGGTTGCATTTTTTTTAAATAATCCATATTAAGGTAACTGCAATGGAGCAAATACTGGAAAAGTGTACAGAAAATGATTACTGTAGGTAGGTAGCAAATGGTAAAAGATCTGTGGAAAGGGTTGGTATTGATGGAATACAGAGGGAAAAAAGAAAATAGATAAGACCTTAAAATAACAAATTTAATATAATTTATACTATTATATTTTTAAAAAGTTCTGCTCCTGTAGGTCTAGGAGGCCACCATCACCTTGTGCGAGCGTTCTCAGGGCTTCAGGTTGCAGCCAGGGCTTCCACAGCTGGGCAGCTGCTTTGAAGATGGCATTAGGGGAGGTCAACATCTGGTCCTGAAGGAAAAGACAATCACGCTGAAAATAGCATTCATCATCCATCCAAAATAATTCAAACAATTGGGTGAACTCAAGATGCAAGCTGTCTTTTATAGAAAATAAAACAATTTAAACAGATAAATACATATTATTTTATGTAAATGTAAAAATTGCATGTATATTTTCCTAAAATAAAGCCAACATTTTTTACAGAATTTTGCATATATCTTAAATACCTGGAAAACGCAAATGTTACGAAATACAGGTATAAAATAGCCTATAACCACCAAAAGAAGTTTAGAGAGCATAATAACAATATTATTCTGTATCCATCATTAAAATTAAAGTACCTGCGGCCAGTAGTCATGGTTTCCCAGAGTGGGATAGACAGTCATGTTGGGGAAGTGTTGCATGATGATTTGGGTCATGTTGCTGATCACCTGGATCACGGTTTCTGTAGAGAGCTCATCCACAGGGAAATGTGGGGGACTGTCACTGGGGAAAAATGACAAGCAATACAACCAGTATATTATTATTATTATTAATATAATATTCAATCAAATATAAATGGTATATCTAATATCATATTTAACCTAATATAACCAGTCTATTTGACCACATACTACAGGTCAATGCTGTTTATAAGTACTGAAGCAGTTAAATCCAATAAGTGTTTTTGCTTTTTTCCAGTTGTTCCGTGTACTAGAATACAAAATACAAAAATGCAGAACTATCACTTTAAGACAGATGTTTTTCAGGTTACAAATTTGATCCAGATTGAAATAACATGACACATATCAGATGTATTTTTGTATGAACATATACGGACAATATTGACAAGATATATCACAATATTCTGATCAAATATCTTGATATCAATATTGAGACAATCTCACATCACCATACATCAAAGTCAAAGTCAATTTTATTGTCAATTTCTTCACATGTACTTGACATACAAAGGAATCGAAATTGCGTTTCTCACTATCCTATGCGTTTTACATGTACAACAACATCAAAGTGCAGGTGCGCAAGACGAGACAATCCTAAACTACAATGGTAAAGTGCAGTAGCTTAAGGCTACTTTTGCCTAGTCTTACTACACTAGAAACAAACAAACAGGTATGACAGGACAAGACATGAGGACCCCAAGACAAGACATAAGTAGTAGGGTGTGGAAAGACAAATTCAACAAGACAAAACAGACAAAACAAAACAGAGCTTTAACTACTGGCCAATTATTCAATTAGTCACCAACTAATTTTTCAAAAGAAATGTACAAATTCTCTCGTTCCAGCTTCTTAAATCGAATTATTGTCTGGCCCTACTTGTATTTCTATACACACAACTGCTTATCGTGTGTCGTCCACTGTTCTCTTTCTAAGTCCCCCCCGTTACTTTGTCATGTGAGGTGAGAGAGGCGAAGCCTATAGAAAAGTTATTGTCTGGTTCTAGGGCTACTCTAGAAACACAGCGGTCTAAACTCCCAGGTTTTTAAAACGAATAGTTTTAGGTAAAATACACTGCAGTTTACAGACACATAAAGCTCACTGAGAAAATTACTGACAGTACTCATCTATATCTATTTTATCATCATAATATAAGCCAGACAGATAATAAATAATATTATTTCCTGAAGGTTTATCTGAAACAGCAGGTAGCATAGTTTATATATCAGCTGTAACAGGAGGAATCAGATAAAACCTGGATTAGATAGTTGTTCCTAAACCTTCAACTTGTGCTACAAATCCCCCGAAAGGAAATGAAGAAAGGTAGGAAGAAAAATTAAAAAAAAAAAAAGATTTAAAAGAAACATCTCAGGAGAATCTGGTGGAATTATTGCAATATTTCAATAGATCAAAAATCATTTAAACCTACATTGGGAGGTACTCAATAAGTGTTAAAGGAGTTAAACTAACTTCTATTCTTAGAATGAGTTTATTAATAAAGTCAGTATATGCTGCTCAGAGAGAAAAGAGCATGTTTTTGTGTTTGAGAGGAATCACACAAAACAGGAAGTTAAACTTCTGCTTCTAAACCACACATCACAATATTCCTAAAGGTCCAGTTCAATATTTTGGACATTTAACCTCATTTCCTCAATTAATTTCTGTCATATATTTGAAGCACAAAGAAGCACACATTTTCTCCAGTATCAACCTTTGTATCCGGATTTTCAAAATAGTAGTTTCAAATAGCAGATTATTTCAGGTTTGGCAACTGTTTCCAAACATGAAGTTTATACTTTAATCTGACTTGTCAACATGTTTTCCTGCAGTTTCTAGACAACTTACTGACTGAATATACAAAGTAAAAGTACAAAATAACCTCAAATATTCCCATTAAGACAGAAGATGACAAAATGCACACAAACAGGATGAGAAACCATTGTAAAAGTTAGTCACTTTAAAGTGAGTCATAAAGAGTTTTTGGCAGCATCATCATCAGCACCATCACCCTCTTCATCGTCACCACCATCATCTTCATCACCACCACCCTCACCACCATCACCTTCTTCTTCATCATCATCATCATCATCATCATCATCATCACCAACACCATCATCACCATCGTCCACCAGTCGGAGGATTGGTGGTTTGATTACCTGCTTTCTGGGCACCATGTCCATGTGTCCTTGGGCACGTACTTACACACACTACTTGATACTTAGCCAAGATTTGTCTCTGATGGCATGTGCCATTGGTGTGTGTATGAATCCATTATATTCCTCCTCATTTGTTTCCTGATGTGTGGGAGGCACTGTATATGTCAGTGGTCGAGAATACTAGAAATGTGCTATACAAATTCAGTCCATTTATTTACCATTCACCAGCATCATCATCATCATTATTTTTAACGTCATCAGCAGAGCACTGACCCAGTCCAGATGATGAAGTCCTGTGGCTGTGTGAGTAGGGCCATGTTGGTTAAGGCAGACTGGATGAGTCGGTAGGGGGAGTCACACAGGTAGTCCCCGAACACGCCGGGCCGGGCGGCGTGGGCGCCTTTGGATGAGAAACACACCTTGGTAGGGTCACGGGTCAGGTGGTACGTGGGGTCCAGGTGCAGGTCTGTGATGTGCCAGAACCTGCCAGGCTCTAAAAGGAACAAAATCTGTACATTAACACTCTCAATATATATATATATATATATATATATATATATATATATATATATATATATATATATTCATTCCTGATGCAAGAAAAATATGAATAATAAAAAATTAATAATAATAAATCAACACCACTATTCATCCTCGGTACAGGAAAAAGGCTTCTGGCTAAACTCAGAGGTGTCACACTCAATTTAGTTCATGAGCCACATTACATTAAGAGCAACTTGAACATGTAATAAAAGTAACTAAAGTATGTAACTAAATTTGCTCTTTTTTATTTAGTAAACATAATATGCATATTTTATATAAATAGTCAATAATAATTGTTAGATATTACATAATAAACCTTTACAAAACAGAGATGACATAAAAGAACCATATTTCAACATTTTGATGTTTCAGTTATTCCATATGCAGTCATATGGATTTTTTTAATTAAAAGTTGTCCATTAGATCAGATCGGACCATTTATACAGGTCCCTGGGCCGCATGTTTTTGACACCCGAGTTAAGGATTCTCAGTCAGTTCAAATAAAAAAAGGAAAAGAAATACATAAAATCTAAATGAGAAAAGTCGACAGTGAACTAAAGTTATGAACTCTGAATAAGGATATAGACTCAACTTAGTTTAATTATCTTCTATCTTATTATGAAGAGATTCTCTCTAAATCAGATGTCAGTGAAGAGTCATGTTTTAAATCAAACTTTGTCCATTAGAGCGGTTCTGGCCCCCAGGCCGGACGCATCTTTTACAAAAAGCAGCTTTCACAACAAGATCGAAATTTCCTGCAATTCCTCAACGTCTTTAGGTTAATTAAATATGCGAGACATGCGTTTATAATAGTTATCCGTATAAATATAGAGATACTCACCTTCACCTGGTTCCGGCAGGTAAACACTTCCGACTGGAGCCGCTAATAGCAGCAGCGACGCCAAACACCACCACTGATCCATCATATTCAATACCAAATCAATATGTCACACACACATAAAGATAGACAAATACACAGCTGGCAACAGCCGCTCCACTGGGAGTAAACAGGAAGCACCGCGGCCATACGGTCATGTGACTCACAGGAGGGGGCCGGGGGAAGGAGGAGGAGGAGCACGTTCATAAGAAGATATTTTACTTTAGTATAATAGTTTAAATTATCTATTTTTGAAATGATTAATCAATTAGCTGTTTAGTTCAGGTGACAGTGTAATCAACTACAGTTAGTCTGACTGCACATTAAGTAAAATAAGTAACTAATAATAACTGCAACTAATGACTATTCTAATAGTATATCTATTGACTATTGAAACAATTGATTAACTTGTTCTTTGGTTCCAAAAAGGTGTAAAATGTGGATCAGTGTTCTCCTAAATAATTAGATTTGAGAAACTGGTCATTAAGAGAATTTGGATATTTTCTTCTTAAACTGATTCAAATCCATTAATTGAACATCAAAATTGTCAAAAATGAGTGCAACAGTGGATTACTGACTAATTGTTGCAGTTCTTATGTATAAAATATTACAGACAGATGTATGTTTCTTTTTTTAAAGTTTATTTTATTTTTGGAGTTTAAGCTACACAAAAGGCAACACATTGGTTAATCCTACTGCATCACGTTCTCATCTTAAAGCCTTTATATGTAAAGGAAATCACTAAATTAGATTAGTGTAGGATTCCATGTTGACTTGAAAAAATCTTTGCTGCCTCTCTTTCTCTTTCATAGGAAGGAATTTCACAATTCACCTCACTTTAAAAGTGTTTTTTATCAACATTTGAGCTTCAGATTTAACATTTTTAAGAGGACAAAAATATAACACACACAGATTCTTTACAAAGTTTTTATTTTATTGTTTTTTACTTTTTAATATGCTTCAATCATTGCATAACAATTGAGCTACAAAGATTGTGACAAGATAAGTGAATGTTGAAAACCTATAAAAGTGAAAAAAGAGAACTGAAGAGTTGTTTCGGGTCTTAAACAATAATTCACCTTCTAAAGTTCCCTTGCATTAAACTTTTTCTGAGTTTTATTTGATGTTTTAACAAGATGTGTCTGCATTTAACTATTCAATAAAGTTGAAGCTTCTCTCTGGAAATCTAGAAACAGCAGGCCAGTTTTTCCAGTTACAAAGAGTTAACAGCTGCTTTATTTGGCAAAACACTAAAAAAGACATCATATAGAATCAACTTAAAAAAATATGGAGATTTCTACCTCTACTTCTTTCTATTTCTAATACATCAGGATGGAATTACTTCCACTTCTTATTTTGTCATGCTCCGGTTAAATATTTGACTTTTCCCTCATATTTTATGTCTGGTCCTGTCTAATTTTGTAGCACTCACCTGTCCTGTTGGCCCCGCCCCCTCTTCGTCTGTCTGCACCTGAGCCCCCCAGGTGTCTCCCAATCCTGTCTAATCACACCCAACCATCCTTATATATATATATATATATATATATATATATATATATATATATATATATATATATATATATATATATTTCCTTTGTTTTTCTGCTCTCTGATCACAGCCTCAGATATACAGTGAAGAAAACAAGTATTTGAACACCCTGCTATTTTGCTATTTCTCCCACTTAGAAATCATGGAGGGGTCTGAAATTTTCATCGTAGGTGCATGTCCACTGTGAGAGAGATAAACTAAAAAGAAAAATCCAGAAATCACAATGCATGATTTATTTGAGTGATACAGCTGCAAATAAGTATTTGAACACCTGTGTGACATCTAGAATTCTGACCCTGAAGAACCTGTTAGTCCACATGTGTCAAACTCAGGTCCTGGAGGGCCGGTGTGGCTGCAGGTTTTTGTTCCAACCAAGCAGTAACACACCTGATTCTACTAATGAAGAAGGGTTCTAGTGCTTAATTAGTAGAATCAGGTGTGTTACTGCCTGGTTGGAACAAAAACCTGCACCGACCCGGCCCGCCTTTGACACCCCTGTGTTAGTCTGCCCATTAGAAGTCCACCTGCACTCCATGTATCATCCTTAATACAATATATGCAATACAGTGCAATACATTTATAATCATATTTATATATACCTGTATATATCTGTATATATCTGTATATTGTTTTTTAATTTAATTTTTTAATTTTTTTTTTCCTTTTTAAATTTAAAAAAAACATTTTTGTAACTTTTCTAACTGCTGCTGTAGCACTGTAAATTTCCCCACTGTGGGACAATAAAGGAGCTATCTATCTATCTATCTATCTATCTATCTATCTATCTATCTATCTATCTATCTATCTATCTATCTATCTATCTATCTATCTATCTATCTATTAATCAGATGCACCTGTTTAAAGTCGTTAGCTGCATAAAGACACCTGTCCAACCCATACAATCAGCAAGACTTTAACTTGTAACATGGCGAAGACCAAAGAGCTGTCCAACAACACAAGAGAGAAAGTTGTACAACTCCACAAGGCTGGAAAGGGCTACGGAGCAATTGCCAAGCAGCTTGGTGAAAAAAGGTCCACTGTTGGAGCAATCATTAGAAAATGGAAGAAGCTAAACATGACGGTCAATCTCAATCGGAGTGGAGCCCCATGCAAGATATCACCTCGTGGGGTCTCAATGATTCTAAGAAAGGTGAGGAATCAGACTGGAACTACACGACAGGAGTTGGTCAATGACCTAAAAAGAACTGGGACCAACGTTTCCAAGGTTACTGTAGGTAATACACTAAGACATCATGATTTGAAATCATGCATGGCACGAAAGGTTCCCCTGCTTAAATCAGCACATGTCAAGGCCCGTCTTAAGTTTGCATATGACCATTTGGATGATACAGAGGAGTCATGGGAGAAAGTTTTGTGGTCAGATGAGACCAAATTAAAACTTTTTGGTCATAATTCCACTAAGCGTGTTTGGAGGAAGAAGAATGAAGAGTACAATCCGAAGAACACCATCCCTACTGTGAAGCATGGGGGTGGTAGCATCATGCTTTGGGGGTGTTTTTCTGCACATGGGACAGGACGAGTGCATTGCATTAAAGAGAGGATGACTGGGGCCGTGTATTGTGAGATTTTGGGGAACAACCTCCATCCCTCAGTCAGAGCATTGAAGATGGGTCGTGGCTGGGTCTTCCAACACGACAACGACCCAAAGCACACAGCCAGGAAAACCAAGGACTGGCTCCGTAAGAAGCATATCAAGGTTCTAGCATGGCCCAGCCAGTCTCCAGACCTGAACCCAATCGAAAATCTTTGGAAGGAGCTCAAACTCCGTGTTTCTCAGCGACAGCCCAGAAACCTGACTGATCTAGAGAAGATCTGTGTGGAGGAGTGGGCCAGGATCCCTCCTGCAGTATGTGCAAACCTGGTGAAAAACTACAGGAAACGTTTGACCTCTGTTATAGCAAACAAAGGCTACTGTACCAAATATTAACATTCATTTTCTCAGGTGTTCAAATACTTATTTGCAGCTGTATCACTCAAATAAATCATTAAAAAATCATGCATTGTGATTTCTGGATTTTTCTTTTTAGTTTATCTCTCTCACAGTGGACATGCACCTACGATGACAATTTCAGACCCCTCCATGATTTCTAAGTGGGAGAAATAGCAAAATAGCAGTTCAAATACTTGTTTTCTTCACTGTATAATATACAAATATCAATCAATTACTTAATCACATACAAATAAGTCTTCAAATAAAACCCTATGAGACCTTTAAGTCATTCTTTCTTTTCATGCAGAACAAGATGTTCTCTATGCCTCCACAAAATAGTCATAAATAATGTACCTTCTAACTCTCTATATCAGTTGAAGGTCATAAACAACTTATTTGAAGTAGAGCTGCATCCATTATTACTAGTATTGATATGAATAATTGATTAGTTGTTTGGTTTATAAAATGTTGATTACTGTTTCTCAAAGCTGAAGATTAAACCTATAATGTATTTTTGTGTCCACAGTCCACAACCAAACGATCATTTCTCTTAACCTGTAGCTGTAGCTGTAGTTTTTTGGATTTATTAAATAACCCAGAAAAAAAACATGTTACACGAACAATGGGGTCAGAACACTTACTTACTTTACTGAAGTAAACGAGGCAGAATAACAAAAAAAGAAAAAAAAATTAGGTCAGTCCTACGGCTCGAGGGCCAAGGTCCCAATCTCCCTTTCTGTCACTGGGAGGGCAGGTGGTGCTTTACACTCTACCCTAGTTTTCTCTCCTTTATCTCATTTCCAAAGCTCTTATATCTAATGGTATGCTAGTTTGATTCACATTCATTGAATATCCCGATCGCTAGTTTTTTAACTCGGCTAACCTTGCTAGCAATTGCTTCTCACCACCCTTCCTCTCTGTCTTCTGCTTTTAAATGTTTAGTTACTCCTCTGCCTCAATAAGCAATAAAAGTACATTTATTAGGTGTAATGTGCTAGATTTGAAGGTGAGGATTTGTGGAGAATACTATGTTAGTGAAAAGCAGAAAAGTGTGAGTTCCACCTACAGTGAGTATCTTTCCTGGGAGTTATCATTGAGAAGAAGCAAGTCTGCTCTGACGCAAACAATATCCAGGCAGTGGTGGACTGACAGGTTCCAGAGACGTGGAAACAGCTCCAGCGGTTGGTGGCTGTCCTGCTCTCCCGGCTGACATTCCCCTCCAAGGCTGATGCAGCCTTTGTCCACTTCAACCTGTTTGCCTCCATCCTGTTCCTCGTCCACCTTAATTCCTCCAAACAATTCATCATGGAGATCAACACCTCTGAAGTGGGTGCAATAGTTGTGCTTTCCCAGTATTCGGGAGAGAAGATGCACCCAATTGCCTTCTTCAGGAGAAAATCAGGAGCTGCTCATGGTGGTGCTAGCCCTGAAGGAGTGGCAACACTGGTTGGAGGGGCCAAGATCCCTTTTCTTGTCTGGACAGACCACAAGAACCCGGCCTACTCTGTATCGCCAAAAGCCTCAACACCGGCCACTCACACACTTAGGAACCTACAATCAGACTTAGCCCCGCCTCCCTGCTCCTTTATCATTTTATTTTTAAGTAAATATCTATTTTTGATTTTTACATTTTTTAAATATATTTTGTGTTGTTAATGTATCTTTTACATTGATCTTATAACTTATAGGTATAAAGTTTCAAGCAGGCAATCCTGATCTTAGAGAGGCTTTTAGTTTCAACCTAGCAGTAACACAACTTGCTAAGTACCATAATTAGTAGAATCAGGTGTGTTACTGCTTGGTTGGAACAAAAAACCTCTCTAGAACCAGGGTTGCCTACCCCTGCTCCAAGGAGATAAAAAAAGCCAAAGAATTAGACATTTCAGTGCAATTGTGCCACTTTATGTAGGAAAATCTTAACCCTTGAGATCAGACTTTTGGACCAGATGGAGATGTACTGTCTGAGAAAGGAGGCAAATGCAGACTCTATGCTGTGTTTTATTTAATGTTTCACACACAGGTTTGCAGATAATTCATCCATCATGACAGAATTCATATAAAAAAGTCTTACAAAACACCTGCAAGCCACAGACACGGAGAAGGATGAAGTGCAAAAACAGTCAATAATAATTATAAAAGACAATCGAGGACTCAGGCCTTCTCATAGGTACGAACTGCGTTGACGTCTTGGAAGGTCAGATTCTGCAAGAGAAAAGAAAAGATATCTGAAATGTATCTGAGATTCTCTTCATACCAGACACAATATGTACTAGAAACTCTGTGAAATCTGCAGCTATTTACTGTGTTAAATAAAGTAATGTTATGGTAGACCAGATTATATACCCTAACCCTATATATATATATATTTCAGTGACTTTGCTTCTAGATAGTTATGGTAAATTTTAAAGTTGTAATGTTTATACAGTGTAAGAAAACACAATTTTTAAAAAATGTAAATTAAAAAAAACATTTGATTAAAATGGCATTCATTCTTCCCTTGGAAAAAAAAACATTCTTTGATCATCATGAAGACTAATATTATATTACTGATGGATTTCTATTCATTTTATTGTTGATTGTTATTGTCCTTTTTTTTCTTTTTTTTCTTGCATCATGTATTAAAATATTTTCACACACACACCTACACACACACACCTACACACACACACACACTCACACACATATAGATATATAAAAACACATTACACCATAATCATCCCAAAGAACACAACATCTATGGAATTTTTCCCGACAAAACAAAAGTCTCAGAAGAAGATTTGGCCTCAAAAGTCACTGAGAAGCTTCATCTCACCATGACCAGTTTTCCATCCTTGATTTCTCGGACAAACTTGGTCTCTTTGTCGTCCCACTTCTGGACGTGGACCAGCTTGTCCCCATCCATTGTCACCAAGGACTGAGAGAGAGAAAAGGAGAAAGAACCTTTCATCTTTGATGCTTTTCAGCTGATGCCAAATGTCCCACAAGCTGAAGCAGAATCAAAAAATCCTTAGAAACTCTTGAACAAAAACTCTTGTTTTACATCAGAAAAAAAAGTGATGTTCGAAATAGGGAAAAAAAGGGAAAGTTTTTAATCAGATATTTGGCAAAAAATTATTTTCAAAAATCCTTTTTTTTACATTAGAAACGGGCAAATAAAAAAAGTTTGGGTCAGAAATTTGGTTGGTAAAAATTTTTTTTCGCCATAAATGGAAATAAAAATTATGCAAATGTTTGATTTTGTTATTAGAAATTCAGATGGAATAAGCTTTCTTTTTTTTCATCAAAAATGGGAAATGTCTTTTTTTACCTTGAGTTAATTTGTAAAAAAAAAAAACTTTAAGTATCTTATCCAATGACTTACTTTGCAGTTTCTGTCATCGGCAGTGGCTTCATCAAACTCTTCCCCTAGTTTGAAGACGATCTCCGTGTTCTTGAAGGTGCTCTGGGTGCGGATCGCTACCTTGTCGCCCTCCTGACTGATGATCACTGTCGGCTTGGTAACGTTTCCCACCTGTCGGGTGGCGAAACTCACACCTGGAGTGCAACACTGCAAGTTAACCAGCTGTTTTACCTCCAACATGTGTTAATTGTTTTGGTTGTGTTATAGCTTTTGGCATAAATTTCTCTCTCTTCGCTCTTCTCTTTAGTTGATTTTTAAAAATCCATTCTCTTTTTAGATGTTTTTTTTTACCCTATGGACTTTCAACACTTTTATTGATACCCTCACCCCACATCTCCCAGCATTGTGCTCTATAATATAACAGCAAAAAATACTGAAGAGAAATTCATGCATTAGTCTGCAGTGGGTTAATGGTTGAATCTAGTCCTCCATCCATTTTTATACCTGCTTATTCACTTATAATTATGATAGGGTCACAATGGTCTGCACATTACAGATGAGAGGCAGGGATACACCCCAGACAGGTTGCCAGCCTATCATAGAGAACACACACCATTCACTCATACCTACGGGCAATTTAGAATCTCCACTCAACTTCAGTATGTTTTTGGAAGCTTGAGAAAACCCACACAGACACAGGGAGCACATAACCTATACAGAAAGGTGCCAAGAATCTGGCACCACCATGCTGTGATGCAACAGCACTACCACGGTGCTGCCCTTGAAGTTTGTCAAATTTAGTTAAAATTTCAGAATTCCTTGTTTGTATTGTATTGGCAGTGAGATTAAAATGTTGTTATTATAGAAGTCAATGGAAGGCATGAACAGAGGGAAAATCTGCCACTACATAAAATATACTATTGCGATTAAATCAATTTTGTTGCAAATCTTTGACATAGCCAAAGCTCTAATCACCACCAAAGCCTCATCCTCCTGCCATTTATTAAATGGAAAATAGTACAATTTTGTGGGGTTTTTTTGTTGCAATAAATAGAAAATAATTAAAATAGATAATGTAGCATTTAAAGGGTTAACATCCTGAAAATGATTGAATGTTTGGTAGTTTTGAGCTGATAAAAAGTTTTTTTATGAGATTTATGAAAACTAAAAGCATAAAAAAATATTGTATGTATGTATGATGGTTTTATAGCAGTCTGTTTGTGCATGGACAGTTTTGCCACAAAAATGTGGAAAGATTGCAGAACATAAGGAGGGCACAAACTAAAAAAATTAAAAGAAAAGAAGAGGAAAACTCACCCAGAGCTTTCATGTAATCATCAAAGTTCTCACTGTCGACCAGTTTCCATGTGGCACAGAAGGCGTCGACCATGATGAATGTTTTTGCAGAGGCAGAGTTTTAATCGCCGAACAATGAGTGAGAGCTGCAGCTTTTTGCAAGTGATCCCCCTCATGTTATTATTCTGCCCTTTTATTCTTCTGCAGGGCAGGTGGGCGGCTCCCGGCAGCCCCATAGGCTCAGGAGATCCTATCCCAGCTATGATTGGTCAGTTAAATCGGTTTACGGAGCCTCAAGAAAGAAGGAAAAGAGCTAAATTACCCCATTGGTGTGTTTAATGATGTAATTACTCTCATTCATAGTGTCAGATGGGTTCACTGAGGTAAAGGCTGCTGTTGGTCTCATTTTAGCCAAAGAAAGTCAACATATCCAAAAATAATATTATTAAAAAAAAATAATAACTCTTGAATTGAACAAAAGTTTTTGAACATTTGTTTAAAATTTTTTTCTTGGTTTTATCTTTTGGTACAAATTTTATTTCAGGTTTGAAATGTACTAATAATTATTGTCTAATATTATATTACTGATGGATGCAATTTCACTTCATTGCATCTCTTAATTTTACTTTTTGTTTTCTTGTGTCATGTTTTGTTGTTAAGAGTGTCCATCAACATCCATTAGCAGCTTCCTGAAGTTCACTTTTCAGTGTTAATAGGCACCTCATCCACATTACTGTATAAATGAATGAATTTCCTCCGTTGAGCCCCCTGTGTGAGGAATGTGATGTCTAGGAACCAAGCCAGTGGAGCAGAATCAGTTTGTTTGACAGGCTTTTGTCCTTCACTGCATTAACAAACCCCCTCCTACTGCAATTTCTTCATGCTCAACACACACACTAATTACTGTCTAAAAGTTTGTGTGTCCCTGTGACAAAGATTGTGTGTGTGTGTGTGTGTGTGAGTGTGTGTGTGTGTAGGTTCTGCTTTCTCACACTCAGTAAATGGTAAAGTCTCTACATCTACATCAAGCTTTGCGCAGGAGGAAGTTTTTTTTGTCTTTGTTGCTGCAGTGATTAAAGGTTAAATGTGTTACAGCTGAGACTGTGAATGCTCACCTTCTTCCTCCATTTTAATCGTGATCTGTGTCACTACATAAGATTTACACTAATCGTTTATAAAGTTTATAGCTTATATACATAGATCTTAATCAATTAATTGCTTTGCATTTTGGATGTAGGTGTAGAACTTTGCACTCAACGTGTGTATGTATGTTGTGTTTTCTGTCAGATAACTGTTGTTTATTACTCTATATGCCCACAAAGACAGAAACTGTATTTGAATTTGAATCACTTACAATAAGTTTACACATCTTTAATATATTTCTGCATATTTTACTGTAAATAGCTCCAGGGCAATCATACTGAGCCCAGTTGTTATACAAAGGATTTGTTTCTAACTCAACTTTAGCATCTAACTCATCCTATAGCTTTGATAGGACCAATCAAAACATGTATTTTGATCAGGAGTGGTGTGTTATTACTTCAGCAAAAAAAAAAATTTTTTCAGCAAAGAATTTTGAAAATATGAATTATGAATTTAAAACACACACATGATTGTTTCCAACATTGAAGAGAAATTTGTTTTGATTTTCACAATGCACTTACACTATCTGTGTGATTTACTGAATTTGAATGGGTAACCTCTTACTTCAGGCATGTCTGTCTCCAAGAAACAGAGCAGACCTCTGTTTAATGCTTGCTAAAATATTTATTATAGAAACACCAAAACATAAGTGAAATTACAGTGATACATGGAATAATGGTACATGTTATTTTATGATAGCAGCTACCATTTTGTCATTTGAAGTTCAAATGGGAGACCAGCACAGAGGGAGAAGAATGCTGTTTTTCTTCACATTTCTGCCTTTCTGCAGCCATCAGAGGATGCCGTGGTAACCTGGCCACAACTTGTTAAGGTTTATAAATCAACACCTAACACTCGTTAACATGTTTAAACAATAACTGTCAAGCACATTGTTGAACTTACATTATACACATCTTACTCACAAAATATTTGATTTGTTAATTTTCAGGCTGGAAAAAAAATGGAATTTTGAAATGTCAAATGTGTATATTTAACTTGTTGATGGCATAACTTGCTGAATAAATACTTGCCCAGAGCCCTTCAAAATTTGCCTAGAGAAAAATGTCTAGTTTATTACTCTATGTGCCCTGGGGACATATACAGTTATTTAGATATGAGTTTGAATTACTCACCACAAGTTTACAAATGTGATATATAACTGTTGCTCAAAAATGTCACACATTCACATATTGCTCTGTAACAGCAAAGAAAGTGACACATTATGTGCACTAGTAAAACATATTCTACTTAGTAAAACATATTACACATTTACATTAAACATTGGGAATTCCCTTTGTCCTTAACACTATATATATATATATATATATATATATATATATATATCTGTTGGTTATAGAAAATTCATTATTCTGAATGTTTCTGCTGATAGATCAAACACAAGCTTAGTGCTGACAATGGTGCCAACTGTAACAGACTGTTTGTAATCAGGATTTTAAACTATGTCCACATACTTGTTCCATACATATCTTTATTGCAGCTGCAGTGTTCAGACCAGATGTTTTAAGATCTCGGGCACCACAGTGTGGTGAAATGTGGAAAATACACAACGGTCACTGTCACTACCGTCCTGCTCAGTTCCTTACGTCTCTCTGCAAATATACTTTATTTATTGTTTTATTTCACTCCGAGCAGACTCTTTGGTTTTATTTTCAAAGTAGTGTAAATGCATTTACTCATTCAACAATTTTGAAATAAGAGGTTGAAACTCAATATTAAAAGGTTAAAGGATCATTGTTGTTTAGAGGAGCTCTGTGGCTATCTTTTCGAACTGAGGCAAATGTTAAAGCTGCAGTTAGACAAATAATTGATTCTAACATGAATTACTATTGATAATCAATTAATGGAATTGAGTCATTTTTAAGAACAAAATGTCTAAATTATTTGGTTCCAGTTTCTCAAATCAAGTCAGTCAGTTTGACTTTAGTAAACACAGTTAAAGTTGCATACTGGACCATGATTGGCTCTAAACTAGTTTTGGTTTCATAGATCCTGCTTATATGTAGACGTTTTAACTTAAGATGTAAAATAAACCCCCTTTTCTCCTTTTTATTAAGCAACTGAAAAGAATTCAGATAATTTTCTGTAGTAATAAAATATGAAACAATGTTTAGTCAATTAATCACCATTATTTTTATTTATAGCTCATTTATTGTCCCACAGTGGGGAAATTCACAATGCTACAGCAGCATTGAAAGAAGTTAAAAAAAATAAATTAAAAAACAATATACAGATATATACAGTATAAATATATTGCACTGTTTGGCTATATAATTGCACTGTTTGGCTATATAATCTGATAGTCAATTAATCTGATAGTCAATGATAATCAATAATGGATTAGAGTCATATTTTATATATTAGTGTTAGAGTTCTCAAGGAACGATAGACCCAAGTGCAGATCAAAATGTCTTTACAAAAACTCGAAACTAAGGTAGGTTGGGGGGTTCCCAACGATTCCAAAAATCTAACCAAGTTTGACAGGCGCAGAAAACTCAAAACCAATTCTAGATACCAGCAGGGTTCAGGCAGGATTTGGCAGGCAGGATTTGGCAGGCAGAATACACGTGGTACAGGCAGGCAGGCAGGCAGGCAGGCAGGCAGGCAGGCAGGCAGGCAGGCAGGCAGGCAGGTTTTTCGTAGTGACAGCATTGACGAGCAATCGAAACGGAGAACCAGAGACCGAGCAATGGACCATGTGGGGCTTAAATACCCAGTCCCAGATGGGGATCATTAGCTGATTGGATATAGTTCATGTAGTTCTCAGGTGGGGGCGCCAAGTCCACCCCAGGGACCTGACAATTAGAGCTCTAGTTTCAACTGTTGGACACTTTGATCAACATTTTACCTCATTTCATGAAGCAAGCAACCAATCAATAAATATTCAATAATCACTCATGAAAATAGTTGTTAGTTGCAGTCCAAATTGTTGCATATTATAATAATAATTGAATTATTTTTGTGAGTCATTGTCATTGTCAAGCCCATACCCTAGGCCTTGCTCTATATTGCTATATTTACAGCTTCTATTTTTACGGTTCATAGTTTGGTATTTTAATTGTTAACTTCACTGTCAGGCAGCTTATTTAAGCTTCTCCAGTTTCTAAGAATCAGGAATGTGCAGATCATCACTTAACATTCCCTGATCCGAGCTGAGCTGTCGGACAGGGAAACCTAACAACCATGCAGTAAACAATCACAGAGCTCACAACAGTCCACAATTCATCACATTTCCACAACACCTGCAGTCTCATTCAGTCTCAATTTAGATAAACTGATGCTAACATACAGACATGCAGTCACTGGCTGTATGAAGTTTATATGATGATGAATTTGTGGACAGGAAGTCCCTCTTCACCCTGAAATAATGGACATTTTTTATATTATTAAATAAAAAACTTTGTGGATTCCTGGCTGGACACTTAAAGATTTATAAATTTAGTGGGAGGGGATTTTGTTAAAAGAAAAGTTGGAGCAGTATCATGTACTCAGCAAATAGTCTGAGGGACAAAAAGTCTTTTAAAATTATGTGTAATGGAATAAAAAACAACATTTATCATGATTTCATGAAACTAATTAAGAACTTGAGAAAACCATCAACAGAAATGATGATTTTGGCTGCCACAAAGACAATTTAAAGTTAGGCAGGAAATGATAAGTTCACACAGTAACTATTGTGTGTTGAAGGTTGAAGTCTTGTAGGATGACTGTAGATAACTGCTTAACTGCGGCTCTGGTGGCCGGTGCGATGTGACAAAAAATGATATTTTATTTCAGCACTGTGTAATAGACATAGACAAAAATCATATACACTCACTGGCCACTTTATTAGGTACACCATGCTAGTAACGGGTTGGACCCCCTTTTGCCTTCAGAACTGCCTCAATTCTTCATGGCATAGATTCAACAAGGTGCTGGAGGCATTCCTCAGAGAGTTTGGTCCATGTTGACATGATGGCATCACACAGTTGGCGCAGATTTGTTGGCTGCATATCCATGATGCGAATCTCCCGTTCCACCACATCCCAAAGATGCTCTATTGGATTGAGATCTGGTGACTGTGGAGGCCATTTGAGTACAGCGAACTCATTGTCATGTTCAAGAAACCAGTCTGAGATGATTCCAACTTTATGACATGGTGCATTATCCTGCTGAAAGTAGCCATCAGAAGTTGGGTACATTGTGGTCATAAAGGGATGGACATGGTTAGCAACAATACTCAGGTAGGCTATGGCGTTGCAACAATGCTCAATTTGTAACAAGGAGCCCAAAGAGTGCCAAGAAAATATTCCCCACACCATTACACCACCACCACCAGCCTGAACTGTTGATACAAGGCTGGATGGATCCATGCTTTCATGTTGTTGACCCCAAATTCTGACTCTACCATCCGAATGTTGCAGCAGAAATCGAGACTCATCAGACCAGGCAACGTTTTTCCAATCTTCCATTGTCCAATTTCGATGAGCTTGTGCAAATTGTAGCCTCAGTTTCCTGTTCTTAGCTGAAAGGAGTGGCACCCGGCGTGGTCTTCTCTGTAGCCCATCTGCCTCAAAGTTCGACGTACTGTGCATTCAGAGATGCTCTTCTGCCTACCTTGGTTGTAACGGGTGGTTATCTGAGTCACTGTGGCCTTTCTATCAGCTCGAACCAGTCTGGCCTCTGACCTCTGGCATCAACAAGGCATTTCCGCCCACAGAACTGCCGCTCACTGGATATTTTTTCTTTTTCGGACCATTCTCTGTAATCCCTAGAGATGGTTGTGCGTGAAAATCCCAGTAGATCAGCAATTTCTGATATACTCAGACCAGCCCTTCTGGCACCAACAACCATGCCACGTTCAAGGTCACTCAAATCACCTTTCTTCCACATACTGATGCTCTGTTTGAACTGCAGGAGATTGTCTTGACCATGTCTACATGCCTAAATGCGCTGAGTTGCCGCCATGTGAAAGGCTGATTAGAAATTAAGTGTTAACGAGCAGTTGGACAGGTGTACCTAATAAAGTGGCCGGTGAGTGTAGCTTTTGCAGTAGTTTCTCTTTTTTTTTTTTTTTACACCCAATGATAGACTCAAATGTATATACATAATAAACAAGGAAAACTTGGAAATAATCTATACATAATTGAAACCTAAAATAGTTAATAAAGTTTAATAACTTTACTATTTTCAGCCCCTGTTGTGTTGCAATATATTGTCTGAATTCTATTTTAAATTATTGTTAATAATTTGTAGGATTTTCCCCAAGCATATTATATAAAAAATTCAAAATAAAGACCTTTAAATCAATATAACTCTCCATCAGTCCATTCAGCCAGTTTACTCCTTAAAATAAAAATGATATTTCCCGTACCGTTTGAGCCATTACGTCACCGCGGAGGTGTGGCTATGCAGATGAGGAAGAGGAGCAAAAGGAGGATGTGAGCGTCGGTCTCTCCCGTCATCTTCATCATCCTCTTCCTCCTCCCCACCGCAGACAGGCTGAGGATCGAATCGAACATGGCATCAAAATGTCCCAAATGTGACAAGACGGTGTATTTCGGTAAGTGCGCCTTCTGCGTGTTTTGCGTGTTTAATCTGTGACGTCATTCGAGGCGGATAAAAAACGCTTAATCTCTGATCTGCGGCTGATTCTCAGAATGATTCAGGGCGTGTTTCACTGATTCATTAACCTGAAAGCTGTGGAGAATCGCAGCCGTCTCAATAAAAATATAAATACATACAGTAATTTACAGGACTTCACATTTACATAAATATATTATTGGTGATTATCGATTATTGGTCGATCATTTCAGTGCTTCCCAAAGGTCAAAGTTACGTCCTCCAATGTTTTTTGTCAAATTTGTTCTGACCATAACGAAAAAATAGTCTGTCATGCAGACCTAATAATAATAAAAACTCTGTAAAATAAAAAAATACTCGAAAAAAATAGCCATTTATTGCCACAAAGAGCTAAAGGAACCACCAGAAGGAAAATATTTTTAAGAAGTACAGTGTGTGTGTGTGTGTACACTGAAATACCGCTGTGAAATCTGCATTTACTGTGTTAAACACAAGAACATTACTGTAAACCAGCCAGTGTTACAGTAGATTTATGTTATTTACAATAAAACACAGTAATCAAATATTTTTTGTATTACAATACACTTAATCACCCAATACTGTAAATACATCTCAAATCACAGCATTTCTTTTTTTTCCAGTAAAGACACAATAGTGTAAACATAAGTCCAGTACTACTACTGTAAAACATAAATACAGTAACTTCCTGGATAATTGCTGCCAGTTAGTTACTGTACATTTTAGGGATTTTAAGTCCAAGATTCTTTTGAGGATGATCTTGGACAAATCTACATTTAATAAAGAGCTTGAATTTAAAGACTTAATCCACAATGACTTGTTGAAAGAGGTGACTGACTTTTTTCATTATTCTCTGTTAATTTCTGATATGGACTTAAAATTGTAAGTAAGGAAATTGATTTATTGGCACAAATTACTGATTCAAGCATATTGAGTTTTGCTATATTTTACACTCATATTTATCTTTTAATAGTTGTTTTTATTGATGTGACTTTTATATCATACACAGAATAGTGAAGATGTTCTTATAAATGATTGAAATTCATTAGTGACATTTTTTTGGGTAGTCATTTTTGTCACTGAGATGTTTCCACATATATTGATGTACATATATGTTTAGAACTGATTCTACTTGTATTTTTTCAGTACTCACAGAATAATTAATTTGAGTAGAATATGTACTTACATTTTTCAAATGATTTCTACTTAAATCTGTTAGGATGGTATTTCTTCAACTTATCATTTTTGGTTCTAAAATGAACTATGTAGATTTAGTCAATGTAATAGTTGAACTCCCCCATGTTTATTTTAAATTCAGATTCTAAAATTAGAAATAAAAATGCAGGCAAAAAAAGACTGGAATATGAATTCTGACTTTCTGTGATCTATGTCAGAATATTATAATCTGTCAACATAAAACTGGTGAAGTTTACAGCCTATGAAAATACTAGATTCACCCTGGGCAGTGACTATTGTCATGACATCTCATCTTCACAAAAGTCCTGAAGTCTGCTCTTTACAATGGAATTTTCTTCTCATTCCTTTGCCTGGATGTTGTAAGTTTTCTTCTCTGTGTAGAATGATGCATGTGCAGGTTTTTTACACATCCATCCATCCATCCATCCATTGTCTATCCCGCTTATTCCCTTTCGGGGTCGCAGGGGTCTGCTGGAGCCTATCCCAGCGCGTTAAGGCGAGAGGCAGGGATACACCCCAGATGGTCGCCAGCCAATCGTGGGGCGGTTTTTTTTTTTACACATGTATCTGATTATTAAATAAAACATCACAGTGATGAGAGAATTTTGCAAAAATATCGATATCTTTGCTTACTTTAAGTCTATTTATTGCATTAACAATCTATAGCTTCTACCTAAATATTTCACTTCTATTATTCTTAATTTTTTAATTTTTATGTTATGATTTAAAAATACAGCATCAATAAAAGGTCAAAACTGTGCAGTTTTATCCTTTATTCTTACGTATTTAGTTTAGAAGAATGTATGAAGGTGATTTTCTGTGTCTTATCAGTGACTCATGAGTCAGAACAGGAAGTGTCAGCTCCTATCTGTGATGTCTATAAATGACAGTGATCTCAGCTTCTGTCCTCAGTCTGTCCCTGAAACTGCAGAGAAGCTTTTATTTTGAAAAGCTCAAAATGTATTTTATTTGAAAAGCTCAAAATTTATTTTTTTGTAAAGCGAGACATATTGGAGGTGTTATCTTTAGAGAAAAATGGCAGAGCTTTAGTTTACTATTATATAAGACTAAAGAAACCAGAAAATGTTCAGAGAAGAGAAACTGGATCCAGAAAATTTTGACATTTTCTTCTTCTTTCCATTATATATTATATTCTAATCCATTATAGATAATAATAAGAAAACACAGTTGGAGATTAATGGAATAATCACTGCAGCATTGTCAATACAATGCTATTAAAATTAGGCCTTAAAAGTTATTGATTAGTATTGTCGCAAACATTTAATCTAATTTATTTTCTTTATCTTTGATACATTGTTGTCAAAATAAGTTGATGTGAAAATGTTTGATTACCTTGAAACTGAGTTTTTACCAGTAATTTTACTCAGCTTTAAAATAATAGATGATAAAATAATGAGTTATTGTGTACATGTTTATTACCATAATAGTGATTTCAAATTATTCGCAAAAGTAACTGACAGAAATTCAGGTGTATCCAAAATAAATACAATGTTGTGAAAAAGTCCAATATTTTTTCTTAATCATTTCAGAAAGAGAAACCTGAATCAAGGAGCATTTGTCAGTCTTAGCCTCTCATATCTCTCTGGCTGTTTGTTGGATCAACCTCAACTTTCAGATATAGTTTGTGCATGGCACAATAGGAGGTATCTTGTTTTGAGAAATGTTTTGGTTGGATATTTGTATCCTTTTTGGTAAATTTTATAGAATATGTTTTTGTGTTTCCAAAACATCATTATAATAATATCATTAAAATTTGAATTCCTGTAGGTGTTCTGTGGTGGTGTACGGGTTAGTGTACTTGCCTCATAAACAGCAGACAAGTGTTTGAGTCCTAGCTAAAGCATGTCTATGCTATATATATATATATATATATATATATATATATATATATATATATATATATATGAAATCTTCTTTGTTATAGTAATACAGGCTTTGTACAGGAACTGCACTTGTTATATAGATTCATTGCACATAGAATGAAATATTTCAATTTTTTGCTTCTGTTTTTCCGAGATAAATATGAAGCTTTTCCTCCACAGCGGAGAAGGTGTCATCTCTGGGGAAAAATTGGCACAAGTTCTGTCTGAAGTGTGAACGCTGCAACAAGATTCTAAATCCTGGAGGCCACGCTGAGGTTGGACATTTGACTTCATAATTGTGATTAATGAGGTGGTTCCACTATGAAATCAAAGCATATTGGCTGTAATGAATAAGCGGGAAGTTCATGTGGTTTACTCGTGATGATTTTAAAGAGCCACAACATCAATTACACAGTAAAGAACATCAACTTCCTTAAGAGGTCAAACAGCTGTCCAACCTGCTCATAACAAGAGTTTTTTTGTACAATAAGGGAAAGTGAAGCATTGAAGGTTTGCCAAAAATAAAAATAATAATAAATAAATAAATAAATAAAAGCCGTAAAAGTGGCATTAAAAAGTTGTAATACCTGTAAAAAAACAAAAGGGTAGAAAACGAGAGCCGTAAAAAAGTATTGAAAATTATTAAAGGTCTGAAATTCACAAAATAATCAGATTTGAAAACCTAGAACCAGATAATCTTTTAAGAATTTCTTTAAAATGAATGAAATAAATCTATCAATTATCAAAATTGTTGATGATTAATGTGATAGTTGAAAACTAATAGAAACTAAATATTATATAATTTTAGTAATAATTGACCCAAATTATCTTAAATTAACTGCACATTGATAAATTAGAAACATTAAAATACATGTATTAGGTACCATATTTCTACTTTTACATGAGTAAAGATAATATAATTCTACAAAGCGAATCAGCTAAAAGAACAAGAAGGAAAAACATTGTGTTGATCAGTTCTGTAATTTTTTTGATTCCATGTCCATGAGAAGGCGGCAGGACGGCGTCCGACACCCCAGAGCAACGTTCCGCGCATTTTTTTTGTCTTTTCGGGCGATGCCATGTGACGGAGGAGCCCGCTAGGACCAGCCAGCTTAGCGTGTCGCCGAGAGACACGCAGACAGTGACCCAACTAACTGTAGCGGTTTAACTCTGCCAATTGTTGACATCGGCCAGAATTTGTTGATATCGGACCGATACCGATAAGTTAAAAAACGTGACATATCGGCCGATATATATCGGTTGGCCGATATATCGTGCATCACTAGTTATCAGAAAAGATGTTTAAACTCCTGCAAACAAATCTGACCTCATTTGTTTTCCAGTGTCCAGACCAACAGTTCACGTCCCTAAAAATGTGCCTAAAAAATGTAAAAAAAAATCTGTAAAAGTGGTATAAAGGTTGTAATACCTGTAAAATAAAATGTAAAAGCTGTAAAAATGTAAGCTGTATAAAAAGAAACATTATGGAAGACTAAAGAAACCAGAGAATAATCAGAGAAGAGAAGCTATAACCAGAGAATTTGGACATTTACTGCTTAAATATGACTCCTTGGAGATTAATGTGATAGTTGTAAACAAATTGAATAATCCTTGCAGCTCTAATTGCAGGTACTTTAAAAATCTTGTCAATGTTATAAATAGTAGGCCGTAAAAGTCATTGAATAGTCTTAACTGGCCCAAAAATATTATGTAATATAATTAAATTATAGATAAGATAAGATAAGATAAGATAAGATAAGATAAGATAAGATAAAACTTTATTGATCCCACAACGGGGAAATTTGTGTGTTACTGCAGCGTTACAGATAAAGAAAAAGAAAAATAAAGTTGAAGAAGATAAAAAACTATTAAAAAAAATAAAAATAAAAAACACACAACACAATGTACAAATTCGCAGAATTTGTTGATCCGCATACAATGTACAAATATTATATTATATTACATTATAATTTATTTATTTATTTTTTTTACCTTTTTTTTTCTTTCTATTCTCAAACTTTCAGAATCCAAGCGAAAATATGATAGAGACTTACTGACTGTTTGTGTTTTGCAGCATGAGGGAACCCCTTATTGCCACAAACCGTGCTATGCTGCCCTCTTTGGACCAAAAGGTGACGTCTCTAATCGTTGCTGTCTCAGGAAAAGCAACATTGTGTGTGTGCATGTGTGTGTGTGTGTGTGTGTGTGTGTGTGTGTGTGTGTGTGTGTGTGCGTGTGTGTGTATGCGTGTGTATAAATGGTCTAAATGTTTCAGATGTGTGTGTAACTACTAACTGATCGATTCACCAACTAGCTTGACATGTTAAATATTTGACTTATAATGGCGTAATCAACATGCTGGGTCTACACATGACATTCATGCATTTCTTTTTGCAATCGCAGATAAGAATGCACCCACGAAGATAACATTTTTGTCACATGCTTACATGCAGTTGAAAGTGACATACGCACGCTACATCACACATAACAAGAAGCTGCATACCACACAGAGCATGCATGTCTATCTGCCACTGTTTGATAAAATGCTGTTGAGCGTACATACATATGTGCATTTGCAGTTTTTGATGCTTTGTAACTAGATTTAAGTGGATCTTCATGGTGCGGCAGTCCGCACACATGAATCAATGTTGATTCTACATACTTTCAATGCTATAGTTTATGACAACTGCTATGAATGTGTTATGAACTCACCCGTCATGTAATGTGTTGCCAAACAATCCAGTCAACAATAATCACCACAAATAGTTGCCTGCACCAGTTTACTGAGCTACAAAAACAATCCTCACTATCTAAATTGAAACAAAAACAATAATTATCTCATTGGCCACACATTATTATTTATTATTTAATTTATTTTTAATCAAATATCACCAGAGGGCCTACCCTGATTAACTAGAGTTCAATTAAAGGAAAACAACAACTACATGTTGGTTCTTGCAGGCACTATTACACCATCGAGATATGCTTCCTTCCTATCATGTAGCATCACAAACTGCAAACACACATGTGTGGGAATGTTTAACAACAGTTTGTCAAACAGTGGCAGACATACATTTGTAAGCTTGTCGGTGTGTAACGCCTTGTTACAAACGTCTTGTTACAAAATAAAAACTGTGTAACAATTTTTTTAGGTTATGCATATACATACCTGTTAATTAGTTTATCTGATTTATTTGATACTGTTGAAACCTCATAGTGTTTATGTGTGTGTGTGTGTGAGTATAAAGCCACGTGTGTTTTTTTCAGGGGTGAACATTGGTGGAGCAGGTTCCTATGTGTATGATGATCCTGTCAACGAAGCCCCCGCAGCCGTTTCCACGGAAACAAATGCAAAACCACCAGAGGAGGAGAAACGAGCCTCCGCAAGGGGACCGGTGAAGGGTGAGAAAAATGTTGAATAAAAAAAATGTGTTCAGCCTCTCATATGTATCGCTCTAATCTCTGGAGGGGATCAGTGTAGTTCCACTTTAGTTGCATAAATGAAGAGATTTTAAAAATGTGAGGAGAGAAAAAAGAAAGAAAAATTTAATTAAAGTGTGAATTTAAATAATAATAATAATAATAATAATAATAATAATAATAATAATAATAATAATAATAATAATAATAATAATAATAAAATCAATAATGTAGCAACATAATTTAGGGGAAAAAATAAAAACTAAAGAAATGTAGAAATAAACTTTTTAGGAAAATTGCAAGAAAACAGAAAAGAAAACACTGCTGTCATTATTGTGTGTGTGTGTGTGTGTGTGTGTGTGTGTGTGTGTGTGTGTGTGTGTTTGTGTGTGTGCGTGTGTGTGTGTATGTGTGTGTGTGTGTGTGTGTGTGTGTGTGTGTGTGTGTTTTCATGCATTTCTGATAAATAAATTATTGTTTAAATCACTTATTGTTTCCTGCTGCAGCTGCGAGCTTCTCATCTTTCTCTGGAGGAAACAATATCTGTCCCAGGTGCAACAAGACGGTTTATTTTGGTGAGTTTCATGTACAGTTGTGTTGACAGACACTCACGGTGTCAATGTAAGTGCTAGAATGAACTTGCTAGAATGTTAAGTGAATATAAGCCATGGTTGGCGTGGTTACTGTCTCCATGCTGCCCAGCTGAGAAGGTGTCGTCTTTGGGGAAGAACTGGCACCGGCCCTGTCTGCGCTGTGAGAGGTGCAGAAAGACGCTGTCAGCCGGCAGCCATGCTGAGGTGGGAGTAGTTCACGTTTTATCATGGCGTACATTCCTTTCTACAATAGGTCATCTCAAGATGATGCTGGTTAAACATCTAGTAAAAATCACCTTAATCCTGAGTTGAAAGGATCATACTCTTAATGCCCTTTATTACGAATATATAATGATAGTATATAATTATGAATATATAATTACATTGTGGTTTCTGTATTCGTTAAAGTTTTTGGGGAAACACTTTACTTAAATGTGGGTTCATAACACTGTCATAATCATGACATGACACCTGTCATGAATATTAATGAATGCCAGTTGTCATTAGGTGTCATTGGGTAAATTATGTCACTTTTGATGAAAGTTGATCATGTTTGACTTGTCTTTGTTATGACAACATAAACCATAAGATTAAAATAACCTGTAAACATCAAAAATCAACAGACCATGCTGTCACACTTCAATAAACTTCTGAGCTTCTATCTGGCATTAAACTAGACCTGATAAACTCAGTAGTTTATTCGAGTGTGAGCAAAGTCTGTATGTCATGTTGATGTTTACAGGTTATTTTGTCCTTTTGGTTTATGTTAAGTTGTCATAACAAAGACAAGTCAAAAAATGTCAACTTTACATCAAAAGTGACATAATTTACCCAATGACACTTAATGACAAGTGTCATCGGCATTCATTTTTCTATACATGACAGGTGTCACATCATGATTATGACAGTGTTATAAACCCACATTCAAGTATAGCGTTCCCCCAAAAACTTGTGGCATAAGCCATTATTTTAATAGGGTGACAACATTTCTGTCAGGTTCATGCTTCACATCGTCTTCACAGCCACCAAACGAAGCAGCTTAGATGTGTGTTTTCTGTCCCTGTCGCAGCACGATGGACAGCCGTACTGCCACAAACCCTGCTATGCTGTGCTCTTCGGACCCAAAGGTCAGTGCAGCCTGAGTCCTGCTGAGTTATTGCAGCCAGACATTAAAGGAGCAGTCAGGCAGCAAATCTGATGTTTTAAATATATTCTAATATGCATTTAGAGCATTTATCCCTATTAGATTCAGAAATTGTAGAGTAAAAGTGAAATTGTACACTGAAGAAAATATTTTGTTGAAATTACTTACAAATTACTTAAATAAATTATCTAATAATACATTTTTTAAGTTGATTGCTTTTTTTTGGTATGTTTTCAGTAATTTTAGAACAATTATTTTGAGTAGAATTTATTTTAGTTTACAAAGAGATTTTTAAATAAATACATTTTTATACAGTTTTGCTTTTGTTTCTAAATAACTACAAAAAGTAATAAATAAAAGAAAATAAAGAAAGTCATTGTAATAATCCCCAGAACAAACAAATTTAATTCATCTTTAGAAACATTTACAAACAAAGGTTTTTCAAAATAAAAATCTTTTACAGAGGCCTCGTAGAACCAACACGAGGGGTTTTCTTGTTTCTGTTGTTTTGTGTGCTATGTCCATTTAAAAGTTAACACCTGACCTCTGACCTCTGTCAGGCGTGAACACTGGTGGTGTCGGCAGCTACATCTACGATGACCCTGAAACTGAGACGCAGCCATGAGCTGGAGAAACAGAAACAGCTACAATGACTTTCATGTTCTATTTGAATATTCTTATTACATCTGTTTTTTGTACTGGAACTTTAAAATCTCCTTATGTGAGTTTCAGATTTGCCTTGGAGTTTTCTGGATTTCTTTGCCAAATGATTAGTTCTATACAGTGGATTGAAGCACACGTGATTGATATTTTTTTTCAAACTTTGTGCACTTATAGGCTGTGTTAGTGTGTATTAGCTGAGACAGAACTTTATTGAATGTCATGTACCTGAGTTTTTGGAGGCTCCATTAAATAAAAGTGGCTTGTCATGTTTTCTACAGTAAAACGTGTGAAACCAAAATTGTTTACTGACTTATTACAAAACAGAAATGAATTTCATGCAGGACACATTGTTATATTATATAATACAGATTTCAAAATACAGTGGTATCTGATCAGATAAATCCGCCTACAAATATGATTAGCACATTATTTCAATAAATTTAAATCAGAGATGCAGTTCTTCTTTCATCATCACATAATAAAACACCAAGCTGGTGTTTGAATTAAATTAAATTGATTAAAGGGCTCATATTGTTTCAGCACTGAAAGTTTTTGCATTAAAAAAAACTTGTATAGGCAGAAACAAACTCATTATTCACGTGACAAGGCAAATCGCCTGTAGAAAAGTTTCAGAAAAAATGAGCCTAAAAAGCTAACTTTCATTTAGAAGAGAAGTTGAATGCCTGAAAGCAGACATGACGTCACCGCATTTCTTTGTCTGCGGAATGATCTGCAGCTTCCGGTCTGCTGCTTCTTCACGCCCTCCTCAGTGACCAGAAGCCGCCATCACTGCTTTGGTCAGGTTTCACACTTTTATAGTCGTCGTATTTATTTTATTGTCTTTTATTGCTTGTACTGTGTTTTACAGATATGCCCCACCTTCAGACCAAATAAAATGTAATACGTCACTGACCGGATGTGGCGGGAAACGCCCCTTACCGGAAAAAAGGATTCAAGTTCGACGGAATCAGACCGGAAGTGCGGAGCACAAAAACGCAGAACCTGTCGATAATCAGATTCAGAATTACTTTATTAATCCAAAATGATCTAGTTACAACATTGCAACTTAATGTAAAGAAAGAGCACAAATATTTACCCATGTCAATTTTGTTTGTATAGCCCAAATCACAGATTCGCCTCAATAGGCTTTACAGTTTGTATAAAAGAAACACAACATTCCCTGACCCTCACTTCATACAATATGCAACATATAGAAATATCTACCTATATAGGAGGTAAAGTTGCAATTACATTATGAAATGTCTAGAATAATAAGAATATTTTTAAACGGAAAGATAAAATATAGATAGGTAATCATTCATAATTTACATATAATCATCAATTACTTATAGCACACATTAATAATAATAAAACATACATTCATGAAAGGGAACTGAACAAGGATGCTAAAACAAATTATAATCAATAAAGAGTGCACACAAGTTAATAAGGCAGTGGTTCTAAAAATGGGGGTCTGGGTCCTTGAGGGAAATCCAGGGGGTCCACAGCAAAATGCAAGATAATGGATTTTCAATAATTCATCAAATTATAACAGGATGGGAGATTTTTTGTGAGTTCCATACACTTTCCCCATTAAACAAATAAATAACTTCTAAAACAATTATCGGACATGGACAAGATAATTCATTATGAAGTTTATTTGTAATATAAGTTACATTGCATAGAATCTCAGAATGCCACAGAATACTTATACAAAAATTATCCATAGTCTGTGTAAAACAAACATAATAGTAAAGAACAAATCACAATAGGCAAATCACAGAATAAATAAAAAAATATGTAAATAAATAAATAATAGGTCTAATTGTGGTCAGTTTAGGGTTCGCTGTACACAGGGACAGCGAGGAGCGTCTTATTTTGAAATGCAACACCGGAAGTTAACGCTTGTGTTCTTCGTTGACGAGCTCAGCAGCGACGTGCCATCTCGGGCATTTAAGTCCGATGATTTTTTTAAAAGCATAAATAAATAAAAGCCTTTTACGCCCGTGAACCTCTCAATCGACGAAATATCGGAATTTTCGTTTAGTTTGTCTTCAAATCGGCGGAAGAAGTTTATCTGCTCGCGAAGAAGCGCCAATTAGCCCGACAGTTAGCTTGTGACGCCGTTAGCCGCGGAGGGATCTCACAGCGTGTTTATGCGTCCGCCAAGGCAGAGACATGCTGAACGGATCCGCTGTGGCTCGCTGCGATGAGGCCAACATCGGCAACGTCGAAAACAACAAACCGATCAGGGGCTGCGACGAGGTCAAGACGAACAAGGCGCGGCAGGCCATACTAAAGAAAGGAGGGAGGAAGCTGCGGCCGCTGCATCACCACAAAGCCCCGAAAAATAGTCCCAACGCCCGTCTGACCGACAACAACAACAACAGGGGTCTGACGGCTACGTCCACAGCTCAGGCCGTTACCGAGCTGCCCACCGGGACCGGGACCGACACCGTCCTGACGCTCCATCACCTCAAGCACGGAGTCAGAAAAGAGGTACTTTCACTTTAATCCGATTTTATGTTTCATTTCCGGTTGTGCTGCGGCTCTAAAGGGTTAACTGTTTACAAAAACGATGTTTACTACCGAGGTTTTAAATTACAATTCACTTACATTATATTTAAATTATACTTTTGATTCAGTTTTTTTTTTAGTCAAGATTTTATTCAGAATTTTTAGTCAGAATGGAATGGACAGTTGAAAGTGTATGTAATTCTAAATGTTAAATGTTGAGAAAAAGGGGAAAACGAGCAATGGCTCGAATTCCCTAAAATTGAATGCAATATGTATTTAAAACAAAATAAATATATCGACATTTAGCTTTTTTTAAAATGTCTGATATACTCATTCAACTTTCTGTATTAATATAAACAATATTGTATGTTTATTCAGGATTTTGTTGTGTTTTAGTCATAGTTGCACATTGTTCATGAAATAAAATATTTCTTTATCAAAGGACGAGACAAAATCACACTACGTTTATGCGTTTTGCGTCTATATATATTATATACAAATGTGTGTGTGTGTGTGTGTGTGTGTGTGTGTGTGTGTGTGTGTGTGTGTGTGTTTCACATTCAAAGATTGTCCTAATAAGCATTGCCAACATTTTTTTTCAAATCATTTGTTGACAAGGACTCATGAAAAGATAAACTATCATATTTATAAAAAAAATGTTCATCTGTTATTGAACTAGTGTGTTTTTAGTCATGAGTTGTGCCTGAGTGGTTTCAGAATGTGATATGTGAAAGTAGACGTGTGGTAAACAAAGCCGGCTTCCTCTAAAAATAATGCAGTTCTGGCAGATTAATCTGTGATGTAAAATTGTAAGAGGAACATTATGAAAACAGGTTTCATAACACTCAAAAAAAGAGCTTTTGAATGTTTTAAGGCATATTCAACATTGCTGCATTAGCATAGGTCATTACCGTGATGTCATTCATTATATAACTTTAGATTTTTTGGGACAGTCACTGTCACAACATTAGTACAGATGTCTTTTGATCTTTGCCAAAACTGTCTATGTTCCTGAAGATCTTTACCCATCCCCTTAAAACATGCAGGAACCAAAACAAATACCGAGCATTAATAGCTGCAATGATTAATCAATCAGTTGTCTAATAATTAAGTCCTAACTATTAAGTTATAAATAGGTAAGACAATCAATTTAAGTCATTTTCACAGGAAGAAAATGTTCGAATCCTTTGTTTTCAGCTTCTCAAATCAATTTCATTACTTTTTGACAACAGTATTCTTATTTTTACTCCGTATCTTATCTAGTTACTTCTTCCACTGTTGGCTACAGGAAACCCAGGAAAGGGAAGGGCCTCTAGAAGTCTGTTTGAGCCTGAGACTTTGAGCCTTATTTTAAGGTTACCGATTCCAGACCATGTGGATTAATAAGAGTTTTTTGTGTGTTTGGCAGCTTTTGAAATCTAAAGATGGCAGGTTGGAGCGAGGGGTGGTGCAGCTGGGCAGCCACGATCACCTCAGCCAGAACGTGAAGGTTTGCAGCAACAAGCAGAGCCAGGGCAGCACCACCACTCACGCCACCAAGAAGAAAGACAACCGCAGCCCCAGCAAGCGGCCGCTGCTCCGCCCACCAGCACTCCGAGAGCAGAAGCAGCCACTCCATGCCTCCAACAATGTAAAGGCCTCGAATGTTCCACCCTCCGACGCCATGCTGGAATACCTCAAAGATGGTGAAAAGGTGTATGCCGGAGCCAAGTTCAGCGAGCCGCCATCGCCGAGCGTCCTACCCAAACCGCCCAGCCACTGGGTCGGAGAGGACGAGCCTCGCCACAGCAACCAAAGCCGTGAGCAGATGACCGTTCACCTAAAGTCACTGCTGAAGGTTCCAGACACAGCGTGACTACGTGTCCCCACACAGATCTACTGAATAGCAACTGGAGAGTACTGAAATGAATTTTGCCTTTAACACATTGCAATGCAATGTAGGAGGTTTTTATTAACTGTAATACAAGTTCCCATCAGAAGCCGTTGCCTGCATCGGTGAACAGTTTAGAGCCTTCTTGTTGCTGCTGGAGATGCCACTGACATGCTGTCTATGTCAGTCAGTCCTTGATCACATTGATTGTTAATGTTTTTTTGTGATTGAACTTGTGAGAAATGTGAAGGTAACAAAAGCAGCGGGAGGCTGACACCATCTCCAGCAGCAACACAGCGAGCAACGCTCTTTCACATCATGCAGGGTGACAAAGGCACTTTCTTTGTGAACACTTTTGAAAACAGGCAGCCTCGCGTGTGTCGATTTGACTTTTTAAAGAGCTCGTGTAAATGTACATAATATATTTGTGTATATTTTTCCTCGTTATTTTAACTGAGATTCTAGTTTTGTTACTGAGGTTTTTTCCAAAAAATCAAAAATAAAAAAAGGTCCCCCTGCGAACTGAGGCACTTTGTTACAGCTCCTTCAGCGAGAGGCACAGTGGACGTAAGATGGACTTTTTTTTTTCTTACTGATTTGCACTGAAACTTAAAAAAAAAAAAAAAATCAGAAAGGCTGAGGAGGAAAAAAACGATGAATTCATCGCAGGAGAGAAGCACAGGAGAGGATGTCCACATCTTTAGCTGGTTACATTTGGAAGGGGCCAGGATAAAAGTGCCAGAGTTTACCAGCACCTCCTTCCCTTCAGCTGGTGAAACAAGACAGAGCGTAGATCAGGGACTGTGGAGCTGATCTAGGCTGCTGAGCCTCAGCGACCTGAACACTATGACAATGTGAAAAGTCTCACAACCAGCTGCTGCAGAGAAGAAGCCGGCGGCCAGCATCCAAAAGTGCTTTTTTTTTTTTTTTTAACTTTTATTGCACTGATTACGAATACTTCCAAGCCAATCAAGCCAGTTGAATTTTAAAACTCATCTTGTTCTCCGTCTCTGCCTTCTGTCCACAATAAGGTAAATGTTAACAGCTGTTTTTACTCACCTGTTTTTTTTTTGTTTTTAAATAGAGCATAGACAATATCAACATACCATTTCCTCCACTAATCCACTAAACCAAATGTTTCTATATGCCTTTGTCAGCCATACAAAGCATTTGATAGTGTCTTTATTTCTGACCTTTTATAGGTTGTCCTGCCCCTCTTAGTTGGGATTGCTATGTTTCTTTTCGCTGTCTGGTTTCCAGTAAAGCAAGTTTCTTTCTGATAACTATTTACTGAGGTTTTTCCTGTTGGAATGCTCGATGTCCAAATAAGTAACAAAAGTGACTGAGATAAATAAAGGAACAGTGGTATGGATCACTTCTATTAACTTATAATACAGGATGCAAACTTGGTTGATGTAACATAAGATGGCAACTTAGCTAGTGTTTTACTAACTTAAGATGTGAATAAACAATTTAACCTGTCTGTGAAGATTGTTACTTTAGCTTTGTTTATTTTTCTTTTTTACCCATAAGAGTAGCACAGAGCATATCTCAAAATTGGCAGACTTTGCTGAATTGTCATTGGAGCACAGAAAGGAAAGGGGCAGGACTTAGGAAAAATCAATCAATTAATCTGGGACACTGTCCGAACCAGTAATTGAAATATTTTCAGGTCGTAATCCATGAATTTTGTTTTCTGCGTGGTTTCCCAGCAGAATGAAATCAACAGTTAAATGTAGATTATCTCTCTCTCTCTCTCTCTATATATATATATATATATATAATGTGTGTATGTATGTATATATATATATATATATATATATATATATATATATATATATAGTCCTGTACTGTGTATGCGGAAGCTATGGACGAAGATCGTAATAAAACAAAAATGTTGAGGTTATTACTGGTAAAACCCTGCATTTTAAGAATTTGAACAGCTTCTTGTGGGTTTGGTTCACACTTCTGAAATATTTTCAAGCAAGTTATTTTTTTACCATTATGTGTTGGATTTGATGCAAATGATCTTGTGATCATGTACCATGTGCATGTTTTTTTTTTTTCCTTTCTATGGGTTTTTTTGTGGATGCAGGCAGTTGCTGGATCTTATCTCTTGACCTCTGTGACGTCACCTAAATGGAAAACTGTATTACGTAGGAGCAAAAATTGCCTGTTGCATTGCAATGTTTTAAAATATTTCATTCCAGTTCTGAGAACATGCTGGACCAGTCCCCCATGATACAATTCGCAGAAAATTGGAGTTTATTTTATGAATCTTGTCATCTAAATGAAAAATGATATTAAACTATTGGTTACCCCTTCTTGTCATCATCTGTATTTATTACACATGTAGAAAACTTATTGCTTTGTTAATTTTCATTTTATTATAACATTCCTGTCTCCTGCTTCAGTTTGACACTTAAAGCTGAAGTAGGCCATTTATTTTTGGTATAATTGCACTGAAATTCATAACCTTTCAGTATATTGTAATTACAGACAGGGGGGCTAGAACTGGGCCTTCATGAAGTTAAGGAAGAAATATTCTATTTTATTTCGAAATATGTCCACTTGTGGAAGAAATATATAATATTGTTTTAAAGAAAAGATTTCTAGTTGGTTTTGCCTTTATTTTCCTCATAGGGATCAAGAACCCTAAATCAATCCCCCCAAAAAATGGTTTGGCGTTTGATTGAAAAGGCAACATTATTTGCTGTCCAACCCTTGTCCTAGAGAGCTACAATCCTGTGTTTTAAGGGATCTCCCTGCTCCAACACACCTGATTCTAATTATCAACTCGTTATCAATAATTATGAATAATTAGAATCAGGTGTGTTCGAGTGGGAACGTTCCTGAAAGCAGCAGGGCTGTGCTTCTGTATACAGACATATTTCAGTACAAGTTAGGGCCATAAAAAAAGAAATCTAGGCCTCAGGGATTTACTAAATAGATATTTTAATAAATACTCTTATGATGCACAGCGGAGT
The DNA here is from genome assembly GCA_036785175.1 of Eupleurogrammus muticus. Classification (NCBI taxonomy): domain Eukaryota; kingdom Metazoa; phylum Chordata; class Actinopteri; order Scombriformes; family Trichiuridae; genus Eupleurogrammus; species Eupleurogrammus muticus. The sequence continues at coordinate 27,308,964 of JAYKQN010000001.1, read as the reverse complement.
GAGGTAAGAACTGTAAAGTAACTTGATCCAGCTGGATATAAAATAAGTACCAACCTTGTCACACCATTCATGTTACAAATGAGGGGGTAGCACTCACACTGACCACCATATATTAAGTGGACTGGACAGTAAATCATTTAAAATCCACAAACTACAAAAAAAACTACAACCCCCTAAAAAAAACTGCAAGAGATGCAGTTGCAACTTTACTCTACAGTCCACTCATGAACAGAGGCTCATGAACAGGACCAGACGTGATTCAAAACTTTCAGAACTTAAAAATGAAACAGAAGCAACAATTTTCACAAAGGGTTCCAAAATGGTATTCACCAGTGGTGACTACTTTTGAATCTTTGGCTGGTGAATGAAGTCATCTAACCACCCACTCTGGAGAGTGGAAAAAAATCTGCATTTTGCCTCTAAATGACCTGAATGCATCAGCATACCACATCATGGCCCAGAGTTATAGATGAACTGTGATTTTTCTGGCAGATACTGTAATTTTGATTTCATTCACACTCTTTCTTCAAATCAAAGTGCACAACATTTACAAGTATCACAGAAACTTACATTATATTATTAAAACTATAAAGGCCATAGCTCAAATGCAAGAATTAAAACTAAAGTCAAGAATGGATTTCAAATGTAGTCATATTTATTATTTATTTTTTGTCCAACTGGTAATGTTCATTTGTCCAACCCAGACATCTTTTGCCAACCATGTCTTGTCTGACTACTAGATTTTTTTGTCCAACCAACCCTTTTTTGTCAGACTAGACATTTTTCAGATTAACATTAACCTTTTTGTCCAACTAGACTTTTCGTTTTTACAACTAGACTTTTGTCCAACCATAAGCATTCGTTATATGGAAAGACATATTTTGTCAGACCAGAAACTTTTATTTGTTTAACTAGACATTTTCTGTCAAACCAGAAACTTTAATTTGTCCAACTAGATATTTTTTTGTTAAACCAAACATTTTTTGTCCAACCAAAAGCCAAGTCCACCCATTTGCACACTGATGGCAGTGACTGTATACAGTGCAGCCCGCACATCAGAAAATGAATCATTCATACAAATGATTAGGCAAATCAGGGTTAAGTATCTTGCTCAAGGATGCAATGGCATGGAATCGAACCATTGATCCTCCATCTGGTGGACGACTACTATACAGTTGACCCTCATGTCACTCTGGCTGCTCTATAGTGCTTCTCAGGCTGCTCTGGCTCCTCTGTGGAGACTCATGGGAAAACAGTCTGATCACTGACACATGTGCTACAGCTATTATTCATCTCTGTTGGTGAGAGGACAATGGCAGAGTCTGGATTTAGCGTCTTTAAGGACGTATTCAGCTTCATCAGGTCTATTGTTGACAGTGAAGTGTAGTTTTTTTAAAGATGAATCAGCAGAATGTTGAAAAAATACTGAACTAAACTAAATTGTTTGAAAGACGAGGTTGGATGATGATGAGTGTGCTAAAAATAGCCTAATAATCATTATAATGTTTTGTCTGAATGAGCAGGTCATGAAAAAGAAGAAATAGAATCTTTCAGAAAATGGAGTGGACAAGAACTTATGAGAAAGGCAGAAACACTGAACATTGTGTTTGGGGAAAACAGGAACCAAAACAGAAAACGCAGATGTTTGTGATGCAGCTCTGAATTTTATAAAAAGGTGTGAATTGTTAATCAGTGTTTCCAAAGCTGAAGATTCAAACCAACATGCCTATTTTTTGTCCAGACCAACAGTCTACAACCCAATTATCACTATGGCACTATTACAGAAGAATAACGAAACCAGAAAATAATTATAGAAGAGAAGCTGGAACCAGAGAAATTGAACATTTTCTGCTTAAAATTGGCTTCAACTCCATTAATTCATAATCAAAATAAATTGAAATTATTATAACAGTTGGAAACTAATCAATTGACTGTTCTAATATTTTGCAAAAAATATATTTAATAAAATTAAACACAAACCTTCAAACTAAATTAGAAAAGTTCTGATTTCCTGTTCAGTTATTTCTTTATTTACAACTGAACCCATTTTTACACACTTGAAATGATTCTGAAGACAATTTAAAAACATCTATTCTGAATAAAAGTAAAATAATAAATAAAATTAAGCACATTTTGCTTCAGTAGAGCAAAACTGCAGCTCTGATGTAATTTGCTTTATAATCAGAGAGTGAAATATGAAATTTTATTTCTACTTTAAAATCAAACTAAACATCAAGAGTCTCGGTATCTGACCAAAGAAAAACACAAATTCACCTCATATGAGTTTTTTTTTTATTATTATTGATTTACAGCATCTTTGAGCAGTGATTACTTCATTAGAAAATATGAAAAACACAGTTATCCAAAACACAAAATCAAAAAACAGGAACCTAAGTAAAATGTGATGTAGAATCAGAGCAGCAGAGGCACATCTGAGTAAATTCATTTACTCGTTGTACAAAAATAAAGCTTTGAGCATCATCTTCACCTGACAGGAAATGATCTTTGACCAACTAACACTTTACTCTCCTAAAAGTTGATCCACGATTCAGGCTCTATGGTCAGTTTGGATTTGATATATCGAACAGCTGAGGTTCAGATTAATCCCACAGAAGCAGCTGTGAGGTTGCAGTCAATTGAAAGCTGTAAGGTTTCAGCTCGTATGTTACTTTTGTCAGAGCCTCTGTGAGTCTTTCAGGTCAGAGTCTGTACCCTGAGGTCAGCTGCTGGTTCTCTGCGTGTTGCTCTGAGGAATCAATGATGCTGTAACAACACAACAACAATAGTTCAATAAAAAACCTTTAATAACAAACATAAAAACAACAACATTTTTGCTTCGGTGTTGTGTCTTTAGGGTGCAGCAGTGTCTGTCTTAGAGTCTGACCTGGTTTGAAATTGACTTGGATATTGTGCTTGTTGAAGATTCTCCTCAATTTGTCAGATAAACCTGACATATGTAATGACAATGTTTTTTTTTCCTGCCTTAGGTGTTTCTTTTTGATTTGACAAAAGTCACACTTCGGTTAACCACAGGTTAAGTAGGCTGTCCTGATGTGTGTTAGTTCCTTCTGTTTGCTAGCTACACATTCGAGGAAATCTTCTGGACCTGGTGTTTCTAGGATTGGGATAATCCCTAGTTTGTGCTCCAGCAGGTTTTAATCAAACAAAAGGTACTGGTATTTTGCAAAGGCTTGAAGTACACCTCACGCTAAGGGTTGCCCTTCTTTGTCTGGAGAAACTTCACAATCCAGGAAGGGCAACGTGTAGTCCTTGGTGTTCTTCCTGATAAACTGGATGTTGAGTGGAGACCATCAGAAAATTGCTAAAAAAAGGACAGCACTTGCACAGAGAAAAGAAAAGAAAAAAAATTTCAGGCCAGGGCAAATTTCACCCGTCTGCACCTCTACCTTTCCACAAGCTGCTTCCATTGGAATAGTCCTGTTTCCATTGCAGGAATTCCTAGTAATCTCGGCCCTCTCAGTGACTTAGCACTCTTCTTGACCGTAACGTCACCTGGGCGGGTCCCAAAAATCATAACAAAAATTTAAATATTTTTGGGACGGAACCACTCCCATTGTTGTGGTTTCTGTTTCTTACATTCAGAGAGCGAGAGAGAAAGATCGAGAGAAAGCAAAAGAAAGAGTGAGATTGAAAGTGAGAGAGATAGAGCGAGGAGATCAACAGCCGTGCAAAGGGGCTTTTCAGAACCAACAGAATACCTACCCCGAAGTAGACTATCCATTAGCCCCTGTAAAATTTCTTGTAAAAAGCCCTGTGGGGAAGGTTCCTGCAGTAAAGGCATGCACCAACTGGACTGCCCTCCTAAAATTACCCTGAAATTCCTGCAATGGAAACGGCTAATGATGTCTTCTACGGACAGAAACATGGCTTCCCCAGTGTCTTGACTCAGTGTCATTGTGGCCAACCTTAACATACACAACCTATATATAGGGGTGGTGGAGAAGTGGGCCAGCTACTATTTCAAATATGTGGATGACACATGCAGTGTTTACCATAGTGCCTACATTAACATTCTGCACCCCTGCATGCGTAGTATGGTGTTGTCTCTCAAAACCCAAATGCGAACATGTTACTACTACTTCTAGTACTACTACTGCTGGTTCTTTATTCCTCACATTAACACAGACTAAATTCTGGTACTATAACCTAATAAAACTGATTCAGAGCCTAAAAAGTATTTATTTTTTAACACATATAACAGGTGCTTGTCTCAAGTGCAAATAGCAAACAGAAGGAACTAACACCAATCAGGATAGCACTCTAAACCTGTGATCCCCTGGAGGGTTTTTTTGTCAAATCCTCAAAAACGCACCACAAAGAAACACCCGAGACAAGAAAAGAAAGAAAGAAGAACATTGCCATGCCATATGTGGCAATTCAGAAGAATTTTCCACAAACAATATATCTAGGTCAATTTTTAAACCAGGTCACACCTTAAGACAGAGAATGGTGCACCCTAAAGACAGAACACCAGAGCAAAAACTCAATATTTTATCTGCAGTCCAATGCAGCAGGAATTCTTAGACGACATAAATCAGCTGTTACCTGCGAGCAGCCTCGACGTCTTTATGCGGCTTTCCTCCAGCGAAGAGAAGTAGCTACTTTGCTCCTCGGTCCCGATGTCACAGGCCATAACCAGGATGGGGCCCCGCCCCCCCCTCAGATGGACCTGGATAGTGTCCTACACACACAAAACTGTGTTTGATAAACTCACAGTGAACAGATAACGTTATCTACAAAACATGTTTTACATGATTGTGCATTAAAGTCACATTACAACTAAATTAACTATATAAATAAATCTGATTCATGTCCACAATTTTTTTTACTGCTATTTATTAATGTGTGTGTGTGTGTGTGTGTGTGTACCTCAGTAGGAGTAGGAACCTCAAGTTTGGTTTCCTCCGGGGCTCTGACAGCAATCACTGTCTGTTCCTGAAAGGCTTTAAGTCGACTGATGTCTGCATGAGTCACGTAGGCCAAAGTAATGAAGATGTTAAAGAAAACCTGCTTTCACTCTTTTGAAATCTATTGTTTTATCTCCCAAGTGTAAAACCAAATGTGAATTGTACAGTTTATATGGTTAAGTCCTAAACATTGTGGATCTAAATCCCTGTGAAACCATTTATTTCTTATTTAAACCTTCAAAAACAGGTTTTGGTCAGCCCTGATATATTATCACCCCATTATATTCATATAGAAAAACATATCTGATGTACAGAGTAACAGCAGCTTTCATCTGGATTTAAGTTTGATATTTTCTAAATTTATATTTGGTTGAATCCCCACTTACTACAGACATTTACCTGAATTTTTAGCTGGTGAAAAAAACTACATCCACCTGCTGAATATCTGCTGAGTCATGTTTCCTGGGACCTAAAGCAGTGTCAGCTGTTCTGAGTCAGGATATGCTGAGTTGTGTCTGTCATCGGTCATGTCAAACAGCTGCTGAGCACAGCTCCTGATGAGCCCATCAAGCGTCTCCTCCACCAGTTTTAGGTTGTCCAGCTCCTGCTGGAACTTCTGGTCCCTCCACAGGAAGCTGGAGATGGGGCTTTGACCTCTGGCCAAACAAGACACAATCAATCCATGTGATTTCTGCAATGATCAGTGATTCAGCTGTGATGTGAATTCAGCTATGATACAGATAGCAGTAATGTGTTGATCACATGATGAATATAGTTATGTTCATTATACTGGAGTCATGGTGAATAGAGTAATGATAAATAGGGTTATGGTGAGAAGAGTTACTGTATGGTGAATAGAGTTATGGTGACTGGAGTTACTGTATTGTAGTGTTATGGTGAATAGAGTTACTGTGTGGTGAATGGAGTTATATTGAATAGAGTTGTGGTGAATAGAGTAACTGTATGGTGAATAGAGTTAAACTAAAGAGAAAAGGTAAAATATACATACGTGTGAATAATTTGTAATATATAAAGTATAGTATTTATTATATATATTTATAAAAGCTGCAGTGACTCACATCCACCTAATCCTGCTGACTGACTGTTTTTCAATAAGGTTGATGCCATCCAGGATGTTTGTGATGTCATAGACGCGTCGCTTGCGGGTCTGCAAGCTCTTGGTGGCCTCATTGAGGTCCAGAGAACCGTCCGGTGCCGCCAGCAGCAGCTCCAGGAAGCAGCGGGAGAGTCTCGCCAGAGACACATCTGAACACAACACACAAATGTTTATAAAGGTTTAAAAAGGGTTGCACTTATCCAGGTTAACCAATGATTTACAACTATTAAACTTTTACTGTAACTTTAGTATATACTACAGCTGCTTCACAGTAAAATCATTCTATTTCCTGCAGGTGTGATTGGTTTTAGTTCAGTATCCTGTCATTCATCTCTGGAATCCTGTCAAAATATTTTCAGTTTTTAAATTCAGATGGCAACACAAACCCTGTCTGGAATGAGCCTTCGTCTGGATCTGTGTCTCTGTATCTTTCTCTATTTCTTTGTTTTGCTGCTGCCAGACACTGGAAGCAAAGAAGAAAAATCATATTTATTAAACATCAGTGTCCATCATCTCATATGTTATTCAAAAGTTAGTGGAGGAAAAAGAGTAACTGGAAAACTAAAAATGAGTCAGAGAGTTTTACCCAAGTCTCTTTAACATTGATGCTGGATGCTGAAAAATTCCACCTGAATCCTGGAAATCACAAAGTGAAAACTGATTATTTGACCAAATCTACAAGATAAAATTTAACATGCTCATGTTATTAACTCAGTCGGATTTTACAAAAACTGAATGAGAGTTTTCTTATAAGATAAGATATGACTTTATTGATCCCACAACGGGGAAATTTGCTTGTTACTGCAGCTAAGCACAGGTGTAAGAGTACAGAGTACAGAAAAAAAAAAAGCTATAAAAAATACACAACACTATTCACTATATACAATTCGTTGAATTTGTTGAGCAGCATACACAGTATGCATTATGGACAGATTTAGAATGGAAAAAATACTAATAAATAGCAAGAAAAGGGTATGCATAAGCAAAGCATATATACATACATACATGCGCGTACATACCCACATACATACACACATATTTACATATTTGCATATAATTAAATATTATAATGTGTACCTTTTTAGTCAGATATCATATAAAACAAAAACATTTTGAGTTTGATTTCTGCAACTTATAATTTAATTATGATATAAAGTGTTAATAAAGGAGGAAACAAAGACCTGATAGGATTTAATTAATACAGCAGCAGACTCTAACCTGCTGTGTTGGATTCGGGGGTACAGGTCCTGGGGCTACTGGTCCTGGTGCTGCAGGTTCTGGTGCTGGTGGCTCCACTTTGACAGCAGGCTTGTCTTCACCTTCGTCGTCCTCGTCGTCTCCGTCTCCCGTCGCCCACTGGTCCTCGTCCCCGGATGAGTCCGCACCGCCCCAAGCACTGATCCCACCCAGCGGCCCATCCAGATAGGGTGGCATGATGGGGATGGCGTCGCCAGTGATGCCATTAGCAGACACGTCCTCAGGTAGGAAGTGGTCCTCACAGATTATGTGCTGTTCCGTGAAATCCTGTTTGTCCGTCTCTCTCAGCGCCGCCAGCCACACCTGAAAAAGCAGAAAAAAGAAGAAGTTAAGACGAGAGAACTAATCATCAATAACTGGTCATTAATAAATGCTTATATTTCAAATTACAGTCAAACTTAAAACTGAGAACAACAAGAAGATATAAAGTGCCAGGGAATGAAGATAGGATATTCAAAGAAAACACTTAAATTAATCATAAACAGATTTGTTACAGGTTATTAATCGAGTAGTCAATAACTGTCTCTTTTAAAATGTGAATTGCACACATCAATATTATTAGAAATAAGGTTAAGTTTGGTTAATTTCATTGTACATATACTAAACAAACATTCAAATGCAACACGTTGATCTCTTTGTTTTTGCTCTAATGTTTTATGAGATAAAATTGAAGATCTAAACCTATTTTACATACACAATATAATAACCACTTCTCTTAAATGTTGTTCAAAAATGTGTCTAAATCTGTGATAGTGAGCTGAGAGAATCCCTTCCACCTCACATATGTGGCATATCAAGATGCTGATTGGGCAGCTTGATTATTACAGGTGTCCTTAGACTAGCCACAATAAATGGCCACTCAGTGAACCAGTTTAGTTTATTGGGGGGTCTGGAGACTCAGAACACCAGTCAGATCTGGTGTAAACACCATTTGCCTTATGCTGTGCAACACATCTCATTCATGGAGTTGATCAGGTTGTTGATTGTGGAATGTTGGTCCACTCCTTTGTGAACAATATTTAAGAGAAATTGTTATTTTATGTAAGAAGAAAATGTGTTATATATTTAAGTTCACCTCTTAAAAATTGGGGGCATAAATAAGTGTTACGTTTATATTTTGTTCAGTATATTTGGAATAAACAGTGGTATTGAACATTCAAAGTATCTTGTAAGAAAATTAAAATATCACTACAGTAAAATGTAAGAATTTGATCAGTTGATTTAAAATATTTTTGGAATAATTACAACAACATAAATATTAGAGAAATTGTTGTTTATTCAAGTTGTGATTTCCGTATTTGATATCAAGCATTTAGATGTTACTACAAGAATAAAATGTCAAATCACGTTTTTAAACGGTAACGTTAATTGTTATATATAAACGATTATTGAATATATTTTCATGAATGAATAAGGTTATTAAAAGATAGTTGTCCCGTACCTTCACCCTCGCAGGGTCCGTAGGGAAGTTAAAGAACCGCTTCGCCTGTCGGCTGACGACTCCCCGGTTAACGGCCAGTAACCGGTTCGGGCAGCCGGTGACGACACACTTCACCATCCTAAACGTCCGTCCGAGCCCGAGTTACCGGAGCACCCGAGCCCCGCGTTTAACTGCCGGGGTCCAGAAACGACTGGTAACTGCCTGCGAGCTACGGCCCTGTTTGTTTATGTCGCTTTTCGCGTTGTTTGTCAAACCGGAAATGTGTTGGTGACCCGGAAGTACAACAACAGAGGGAAAACTCCAGTTGAGGGCTCTTTCGCCCTCTATCGACAGCTGTTGACATAGACATCTATAGAACTGTAATTAAGTCAATGTAAAATTATTATTAACAAATGTAATAATAATCATAATAACAATAATATTAATAATAAATTATTAATAAAATATGTTGACGATAAATGGAGACTCTAACTCGTGTGATAGACTTTATTGATGATATTCACATTGGAAAAATGAGCCACATCCCCACCATGAATAATGTATTATAAGAACTGGATAACAGGCCGAAAAAAGTCCAACATTCATTTTAATGAGGGTTGCTTGCCCTTCGACGTAATATAGGCCTGGATCATGGATGTGTTATGTACCTGGAGATGGCTGATTTTTCCAGTAGACACTCATGGTACTGCAACAAAAAACCCTTGTGACCCAAAAATCAGTTTTCCCATAGATGTCAATAGAAAAGAGAAGCCTGTAAAACTGTTGACAGGACAAATATTACTAATTACTGATCTCAACACAACATCCCCTTGTCCTTAGACCCTCACATTGTACAAGGAAAAACACCCTAAAAACCTTAATGTTTAACCTTGTTAACCTTTCTTAAATGTAGGAAGGGTGTCTGTCCCCCAGACTGAAATAGACTACATTTATCTTAAAATAACCAGAACTTATTTTATTTTAATACAATTTTTAAACTACTTTGTTATGAATGAAATACTGCAAAAAATAAAAACATTAACTTTAATGATTAGTGATCAATTAAAGACAAGAAAAGGAATCAGTGTTGCAACACAAGATTTATTCAGAGCAAGAGGATGCCAACACCAGCATGATAAAAATTGTACAAACTTCACAAGTCAAATTAAAATATCACGTAGCAAGTCGTGACCTTAAACATACAGCAAAAATACAAAACCCTAACATGCCATGTGTAAGAAAACTGCTATTGAAAGTCTGCGAGTAACAGAGAAAAAGGGTTAAAGGAGAGAAAATGAACAATGTATTTAAAAAAAACCCTTAATCAATGCACCACTCAAAAGAAATTAACATGGTTATTAACTGATGATGTCACAAATATTCACATGGTTTTTCTTTTGCATTCTAGCATGTTAGCGTTGAGATTCTCTATGTAAATAGTTACAGGTTTGCTTTTACATCTGATATTACAATGTCTAATCTATTGACTGTCTTTAAGTGGCAGAATTGTGCTTTAACTTCCATTTCCTTTTGTACCATTACTGACATAAAAAAGAACAAGCTGTCAGTCTAATCTAATGCAGTAGTTTATTGACAGGAAGCTGCAGACACAAAAAGCTTTGGGCAGATCTGTTGGAGAATGAGGCACAGTTGCAGTCTAAAGGAAAACTCCTTGTTATTTGTTCCTCAATGACCTTTTGTTTTTCAGTCCTTCAGAATCATAAATGACACAATAATGGTTTGGTTTAAGTTGTAGATGTTGTTTTCAACATAGAAGTCAAGTCATGTCCACAAAGTCTCTATATATATATTTTTCATTGAAATACGCTTCCATACGTTCTCAGCAAATGTTATTGATGTGTTATAGGTCATTCTATCCCCACTTATCAAAAAAATATGCACACTACTACTAGTATACTATTCTCCATTCATACCTGGTGGCATATTTTAATGATTAAAATGATTTTAATTTAAATCATTTTGGTTTTACCAGTGACCAGTTTTTGAGAAATTCACCTATGAGATTTTTGCCTCTGTTGTTTTCCTAAGATTAAGGTAAATTAAATTAAGTTCGTTGTTTAAACCACTGTAAAACTATGAAAATATCCCTAAATGCAATGTTTGCATTTAGAGATTATTATTAGAGCCACAAGTGAGACTTTTTATCAAGAATTCAGTGGCTGTAATACTCTTTACAAATAACCAACATCTATATATATATATATATATTTATTTTTTTTTTCTCTTGTTGAAGGTGAAGGTGACTAGTTTTGTTTCAGCTGTGTCATGTAGTTGAAACATAAATAATTCACTTTTCTGTTTTTGTTGACAAAAGTTAGTTTACCAGTTGGATGGAAGCAGTGTTTCAGGGTTTCAGTTTAAGGCAGGGTTAGGATTAGAAATCAGAGGATTGTAAATTTAAATGCAGCAATCTGGTGCGATTTGAGAACAAAATCAAGAAACCATAGACTATGATTATTCACTATTAATGCATAATATCATCCATAGACACATTGAGCTGCTAACCAATCACAATCACAATTTTTATCTGTGATAATTGTACCTTAAAGGTATTTTTCTAGTTTGTAAGACTGCTTCAGCCAAGTATCTCTTTATGATTATTGTAACAATGAAAAATAGTCTCAATAACATCAAACCTCAATACTGCTTTTAAAATGCTCTAAAAAACATGTTGAACACAAACCAAACCAGCTTCAGTCATACCTGAGTAATATGAGTCCTACTCACACAACGTAGAGTCCAACTTGTAAATATCAATTCTATCAAGTTGTAAAAACCAGGACTCTGGACACATCTGGGGTGTTTTCTCTTCATGTTTCCCTGCAGCGTTAGTGGCCTTAACAATAACCTTTAAGAACTAACTAAGAATTAGAATGAAAACTGTGTCTACTATAGTTAGGGTTTAGAGAGGCAAGCAACTTCTCTGGATGGAAACGTGGCTGAGAACCAATGGGGGAGTTTTCCTTTAAACAACAGCTCAGATCATGTTTCCAGCACAAAGTCTTGTCCAAAGTCAAAGTTTCCACAAACTGGCTGTACAGTTTTTGCTTTGTTCACCATGTGATAATACGTTGATGTACTCCAGTAAAGTGCATGCATGATCTATGGTGTTCAGGAAACAAACTGCAGCAGCTGTTCAGCGATTTGACACTGAATGTCATCTTAAAGGCTGATTCAGATAAAACACTCACTCGGTACAATTCATCTGGATGAATTTCAATTGTCTTTTCAAAAACAAGAAAAGATAATTCTTTAAAAAAAGAAAAAAAAACGCAGCTTGGTCGTCATGTCGTCTGGCATCATGTCCTTGAGATGCTTGATTGGAAAGACATTTTTCTACAGAACAAGTGCAATATTCACAATGAGGAATGGAGGTTTGACCCTGTAATGATCAGCGGAGCGATCAGCCTTCAAGAAGGAAGAAAAAAAAATCCTATCTACGTGTCTTCTTTTCCTGCTAAAGCACCTCTTAAATCCACGATAAAAACATCAGAACATGGAAACAAAGGCATCGTCCCTGTGCAAAGTCGAACATGACGAAACTAAACTTTCAGATTCCCAACACATTATTGTAGTAAAAGGTTTGTACAAAACGCAATACATTTAGTAAAAAGATCTATCAGCTCTTTGCTAGTTTTATTCATAAGAAATTGCATATACCCAAACTTTTTTTTTTTTTTGAATATAGATTGCATCCCATATCTAAACAAACGCTTTAATATTATCGTACCAATATTGCTGACACGTCATCTATTAGAGTCAAGGTCAATGATTGAAATAAACTCAGAATGACAGATTGTCTCCTATGTTTTATCTCCGCTTCGCTCTTTACACAAACAAAGAAAAAGACACGTAACGGGAACAGATTAAAAAAAACATGGGGGGGATGATGGGATTTTTGTGCCGGTCAGTTTCCGTGTCGTGATGTTTGAAATTCTTCTTTGTTTGTAGGATCAGGTCTTCTCATAGGTTCATCTTAAAGATTTACAGAAATACATGAATTTTACATCCGTTTTAGCTCTAAAACTGATGTGTTTTTGCCCCCACACTGCTCTGCTTCCTGCTAAACCCCTGACGCCCTGGTTTTACATCCATGTACGTATTTAAAATATTGTCTCCCTATTAAAATAACGGCCTAAGTCATTTAATGATAAAAGTGAGTTATTGACCTAAATCATCTCTTAATGGTGCAACAACATCTGGTTAAATCTCCTAAATTGACAGGATCAGACACTTTATGTCCTGTAGGACAATGCACAACTTACTTAGAATAAAAAAAGGATAAAAAAAAATCCAGACCTAAACAATTTAACAAGTTTTCATAATGGCGACTGTTTCAAGAATCAAGAAAAAGCTCTAAGCATGATCCTAGAATCAATTTCTACTAGTGAGTGATAAAGTTTTTAGGTTATAATGAACAGTTTAGTCTAAAGTTCTTAAGTTATACATTTTATTAGGTTATATTATAATAAAAATTTAATATAGTGTGCTGTGTATATCAATAAATTCAATTATTATAAAACCAAGTATAGAGAAAGAAAAGAAGTTCCAGGATCTTCAGTCTTGTGTTTTCCCCAAAATGTAAAAAAATAACATAGGCCATTATTTTGATAGGAAGACAATAGGAAATGTTTCAAGCTTATGATAAATAAATACAGACATATACACGAGAATGTGCATACATTAGCAGCTATAAACAGTACATCACATTATATTAGGTCATATGAAAATGTACAAAATGTTTGTTTAAAATGTTTTTCAAAGCAAGGCAACGACAATCCAAATTATAAAAAAAGAAGAATTACCCATGGAGCAGAGAGCATAAACAGCAGAATATAATCAAAGAATTGGTAGATTACAGCAGCAGTCACAACTCATTCGTCTTTTTCCTCTATAATTGCTCTACACCTGGATGCCCTGAACGGCCTGCTTGATGTTCTCCAGCAGCGCCTTGTTCTCCGGGCTCTGGTACTGATCCTGGTGGGTGTACATGTCTGTCAGCGTACTCACATACATGTCAAAGTTCTGTTCGTTCATTGGCTCCTGTCCAGGGGGGATATAAAGAAATCCACAGGGAAAAAATTTTATCCACATTTATCTAAAAAAATGGACATACTACTGTTTGTGGCATTCTCTACTCATACCTGGTGGCATCTATCCAAATAAAGTCATTTTGGTGTTTTTGTTTTTGAGAAATTCACCTCCACCAGATTTCTGCCTCTGTGTTTATTCCTACAATGAAGGTGAATAAAATTTAAATTTGTGGTCAATCCACTGAAAATTTACATTAAAAATATCCCTGAATGCCATTTTTAGGGGCCCAGGAATAAAATTTGATTTTTTTCTAGAAAAAAAGTCAGATGTCTGACTATTTTGTCTTTGAATGAATAAAATAAATTTTTCCTCTTAAATATATTTATCAAATCAACTAAAGTGATGATTTTGTACTTTTTTTTCTAGAATTTTACGATTCTAACACTCTTTTGTACAAGTATTTGATGTCTCTCTTCCAGTTTCAATGATCCAATGATTGTTTCAGTCATTATATGCTGAGAAAGTGCTGGTTTCGGCTTGTTAATTAGAGGATTTATTGCTTTTCAATCGTTCATGACAGAAATCTCAGAAAAATGTTTCTGGCCAGCAAACTTCACTTTTGATTCTGTCAGATTAAAATCGCCTTTCTTTACATAAACAATCAAACCAAATAATTGATAGATTAATCAGGAAACAAACAATCAGAGAGATGTTCAGTGTTTGTTCAGATGATCAGTTTAAAGTTTGAAAAAACAAAAGGCAACAGGGGTAAGGAAGCACTAAATTTCTGCTTTTTAAGTATATCTTTAATAGATTTTCAGGATCTTACACCTCAGCCTGTCAATGTATATGCAGTGCAACTTCAAACCATGCAAAAAATCAGAGAGGAATGGTTAGCTGATGGTGGATGAAACAATAATGTTTAGCACATGAAGCCAAAACCAGGATGTTGAAAGTAATAAGAGTCAGATGACAGAGACACGACTGAAAGTCCAACATCAATAAAGTGGAACTGGGAGTTTTAGGTTAATAAATTAATTAAACCTCAGATTCACAGTAGCATCAGTGATTTGTTTATTTACATGTGCTGTTCCTCAGGGTCAATCTGAGGCCCGATTCTTTTTATGTGCAGCATATTAAATTACAGTAAACTGCACAGAGAAATAAGTATAAATAGATTCAGACTATCCACATATTCTTTTGATTATTTCTGATTCCAGAGATGATTCTGATTTTGAAGCTACAACAATTGATTCAGTGATTTGTTTAATTAATTTCCAGTTATTTTAATAAATGACTGTTGTTGTGTCTCTGGTTCCAGCTTCTTTTCTTTGATTATTTTCTTTTTTTTACATTCTATAATAGAAAACTGATGATCTTTGGCATGTGGACTGTTGGTCTGGACAAAAAAAAGAGATATTTTCAGTAAAATCGTCAGCTTTTAGAAACACTGATCCACATTATACACCAAACCAAACAACTAATCCATTACTCAGTAAATGAGGGATTAATTATAAATAGTCTTTAGTTAGCACTGTTGCCTCACAGCAAGAAGGTCGCAGGTTCAAGACCGCCTTGGGCCTGGGTCTGGGGCCTTTCTGTGTGGAGTTTGCATGTTCTCCCCGTGTCTGCGTGGGTTTTCACCGGGTACTCCGGTTTCCTCCCACAATACAAAAAACATGCTCAGGTTAATTGGTAAACTCTAAATTGCCCATAGGTGTGAGTGTGAGAGTGAATGGTGTGTGAATGGTGTGTGTGCCCCACGATTGGCTGGCGACCATCTGGGGTGTATCCCTGCCTCTCGCCTTAACGCGCTGGGATAGGCTCCAGCAGACCCCTGCGACCCCGAAAGGGAATAAGCGGGATAGACAATGGATGGATGGATGGATAGTCTTTAGTTGCAGCCCTAGTATAGATCCATAATTATTATTATTATTATTATCAATGCTGGAACTGTGTTAGATTTAGTAATATTTCCTGTTAAACTGTTATTTCAATCCATGTGTGTTTCCAACTTTTCATTAAGAAATTTAAAAAAAAACTGTTTTGATTTTGTGAATATGTTTTTTGCCATTAACAGAAGCATCAGCTGCTTCATGTCTGTATCTGATTGGTTAGTTTGTCACTGTTATATTGAAATTCTCTTCTTCTCTGCCCTATAAATGGAGAATCGTGACGTGCAGATGCTAAGTGGACTAGAGGAGTTAAAGAGGGAAGATGACAGTGCAGAAGAGAAGGATAATTGGATAAAGGATAAATGATCTCTTACTCTGGGAGGCATCTGTAAACAGCAGTTTAGCTTTACTGGGTTCTCTTTCTCTTTCTGTGGCAGCAGTCTCTACAGGAACAGAGAAGTCTATTAGCTACTAGACCAATGAGAAGAATATCCAATTAAGCCCCAGTCTTCTTTCTTTCTACACCAAAAAAAAACAGAAACAAAAAAAAAAAGGCCACAAGCATCAGAACAACTGGCGGCTGTTGGTCTACAGGTGAAACTCTGAGGTGTAAGGACAGAGAAGCACAGCATGGACTGCTGGGAAATTAAAGGTGGTGAAACAGAAAGAAGCAGATGAGGAAAAAACCTGCTACAGAAAAGGATGGAGACAACTTTAACAACTGGATTAAAGCCGATGTTAAAGCATGTCAGGTCGTATCTACTATGGACTATTCCATTTTAAATAAAGTAGGAAACATCTTTAATACATTTAATCTGAAAAAAAAAATAATTTATCCCATTTAAAGAAAGTTAGAAAGTTCCACAAACATATATATATATATATATATATATATATATATATATATATATATATATATATATATATATATATATATATATATATTTATTATAATATTATTCGTTTTTGTGTTAGTTTTACTGATTCTTTAATAACTCACATACTAATTTCATAGTATGTATATTTTCTATACTATAAACATTTATATATATATATGTAACGTATGTATATATATATGTATATAAGTGTAAATCAGTATATTAAATTATTTTCTCACCATGTGGGGCAGCTGGATGTTGGCTAAACTGTTGATGAGGGACTGGCTGAGATTGGCCAGCTCGTGCAGCAGCGAATCGTTCTGCTGCTCGATCACCTTATTCTCCTCCTCGATGGATTTCAGGTTGGTCTCCATGGTTGTGATCTAACAGACAGAATCAGTGAAGTTTCAGGAAGCAGCACTGAGCTTTAATGATCAGGTCAGGATCTAAATGAATGTAAAGGCCATCAATATGTTTGTAAGCTACTGACTTGTGTTCTCAGTTTGATCATGTCTGATTCCACTTGATTGTTGGACTCGTTCAGATCTTTGATTTCTTCATCCAGCTGTTTG
The DNA here is from genome assembly GCA_036785175.1 of Eupleurogrammus muticus. Lineage (NCBI taxonomy): Eukaryota > Metazoa > Chordata > Actinopteri > Scombriformes > Trichiuridae > Eupleurogrammus > Eupleurogrammus muticus. The sequence goes on along the minus strand of JAYKQN010000001.1, from coordinate 27,291,842 downwards.
ATTTCTTCATCATTTTCAATGCCTGAAAAAAAGCAAGAGTCTAAGCAACATTTTATTTATTGTCTTTTTCAGGTCAATATTTAAGTTCTTACTTTAAAGGCAAGGCAAGGCAAGTTTATTTGTAGAGCACAATTCATACACAGGGCAATTCAAAGTGCTTTACAGTTACACAAAATCACAAAAGGAGAGCAAAACATACATAAAATCACAAAAGGAAAATCATAAAACATAGAATTCATCAATAATTTAAAAAAGAGTGAAGAGTGTAGATAAGATACTTTCAGTTTTCATATGCACGGTTAAACAGAACTGTTTTCAGCCTGGTCTTAAACATTGTCAGCGTTGAGGCCTGTCTCACATTCTCTGGAAGACTGTTCCAGATTTTAGCTGCAGAAAACTGGAATGTAGCTTCACCATGTTTAGTCCTGACTCTGGGCACCTGCAGGAGACCAGTCCCTGAGGTTCTCAGGGTCCTAGATGGCTCGTATGGCTCTAACATGTCATAGATGTATTTTGGTGCTAGACCATGAAGAGACTTGTACACAAGTAAAGCTGTTTTAAAGTCTATTCTCTGAATGACAGGAAGCCAGTGCAGAGACATGAGCACTGGACTAATATGGTCATATTTTCTGGTTCTAGTCAGGACTCGAGCTGCAGCGTTCTGAATGTTCTGTAGTTGTTTAACAGCTCGTTTAGAGAGACCAGTGAGCAGGCCATTGCAGTAGTCTAACCTGCTGGAGACAAATGCATGGATCAGTCTCTCCAAGTCTGGTTTAGACACTATATTTTTGATTTTGGCAATGTTTTTTAGATGGTAAAAGGCTGTTGATATTGTTGACTTTATGTGGCTGTGAAAGTTCAGGTCTGAGTCCATTAGCACCCCTAGATTTCTAACCTGTGTTTTTGGTTTTAGAGAACGAGACTGAAGGTGACTGATTACACGTTCTCTTTGCTTCAGTGGCCCAAAGACGATTATTTCAGTTTTTTCTGAGTTTAGCTGGAGAAAGTTGTTTTGCATCCACACAGTGATTTGTTCAATACAGCAACAGAGTGAATCCACAGGCCCATGTTCACCTGCTGTCAGAGACACATAGATCTGAGTGTCGTCTGCATAGTTGTGGTAAGACACATTGTTGCTGCGTATTAGTTGGCCTAACGGAAGCATGTACAAATTGAACAGATGGGCCCCAGGATCGAGCCCTGGGGAACACCACAGGTCACAGACATTTTGTCTGAAATGCAATTTCCAATTTCAACAAAGTAAGTTCTGTCCTCAAGATACGACTTAAACCAGTTAAGAGCAGGACCAGAGATTCCCAGCCAGTTCTCCAGCCTCTGTAAAAGAATATCATGGTCCACAGTGTCAAAGGCAGCGCTCAGGTCCAGCAGAACTAAGACTGAGACTCTGCCTGCATCTGTGTTCAGGCGGATGTCATTTATCACCTTAATCAGAGCTGTCTCAGTGCTATGGTGAGGTCGAAAACCAGACTGGAAAGTATCAAAAGCGTTGTGAGATAGGAGAAAGTCACTTAGCTGCCGATAAACAACTTTTTCGAGGACTTTACCCAAGAATGGCAGGTTTGATATGGGACGGTAGTTGTTTAAAACTGTGGCATCAAGACTGTTCTTTTTTAGGAGAGGCTTAATAACCGCGGTTTTCAGGGCTTTTGGAAATGTTCCTGTCTCCAATGAGATGTTAACTAGATTAGTAACTTCTACTAATAAGCTGTTCAACACAGACTTTAGAAATCCAGTGGGTAACTCATCAAGGCAGCATGTGGATGAACTCAGACCTGAGATGATCTCTGCGACTGTTCTGTCAGTAACAGTAAATACATGCAAACAGAATATATGGTGACTTCTGTGTGACCTCTGACCTTTGCTCGCTCTCTGTTTGATTGTCATCATTTCCACACCGCTCATCCTCGCCTTCTTCATTGCAGAGGTGGCCCGGGGACACCCGGAGAGACTGGAGGCACAGATACACAAAATGAAGTCTCTGTTTTAAGAATCATTAGTTGTAGTTGTTGGTGTGATGCAGCTGGAGCAGAGCTACACCTGCGGTGGGTCAGGAAGCTGCCGCTGACATGTCCTGAGCCATCGCAGCCCGGCGTCGGGCAGCTCATTCCATCCGTTTTTCCTGACTTCCAGACAAATTGCGAGCCGTTGACATAGCTGTCCTTCTGCCGCTTGGCCGCCAGCGGGCAGCCGGACGCGCTGCGGTGGGAGGCGTACTTCCCAGTCACATGACCCTGGCCATCGCAGCCCGGGACCGGACACCTGACAGGGAAACAGAACCATGACTTTACAGCTTAGAAATGTTTGTTATATGTTTACACAAATATATTGAAATTGAGTATCTTTACTCATTACCGTAATTACTGTTATAGACTTTTGTTTATTGATATAATAACTGTAACATTAACAGTATGTTCACTAATTACCTTATTACCAGATAATCTTTTATAGCACAGAAAACAATTGTTGTTGTTGAATGGTTGATAACACCATTTTATTGATTTGACTGAGCTTGTTGCTGATACTGATTTTGAGGAAATTAATCCAACAACTGATAAACTCCTGTTTTTCGTCAGTGACCTTTGTGCTGGTTATAAAGAGCTGAGCTCAGGTTTATTTAATAGTGACTCCAGTGTTAATGATGGTAACAGAAAAATAGAGACCGACAGCAGCTGAACTCCAGATTGTGAACAAAGTTGAAGCGGTGCAGTCAAGACTGATCACACCTAAAATATTCCTCCTGAAGGCAGAAAGGTCAGCAAAGTGTTGTCACTGTGTATGACAGCTGTGACTTCTTGCATACACAAACAAATTTTCTTTTCTTCAATGCACTGCTTACAATATTATTTTTTTCAATAGAAATATATATTATTATTCATATATTATATTATATATTATACTCAAAGAAGACCTGTGTGAGTTCCTTAAAAGTTCAGAGTGTAAGACTCAGAACAAGTGGAATATGAACATGTTTTAATTAGTGTAGAACTTGAAAAAAAGCTTCAATGATCAACCAATTAATCAATTAGTTGAGTGGCATAAAGTAAAACATATCTTTAAGGAAAAAATCTGATCTGCTTTAAGCTTCTGAAATATGATGAGTTATTGCCTTTTTGTCAAACATATTATAAAACTGATTTCCTTGGAGTTGGAGTTGGTTGGAAAAATGTAATACATGCTCACTTTTGATTCATATTCATGACTCTGACATTATAATTGAACATCTGCATTATCAATAATAATAATCTGTGTTATCTCAGAGTATAAAATAATTCTATTTATTTTTAGGTAATTATAAGGTTTATTTCTGAACAGAGGTTTAACTGATGTAAAGAACCTTACTTGATTGGCTCCTGGTCATCTTTATCCTCTTTGCTGTGGAGGATCTTGATGCCGCTCTTCTTGGCTCGGGGACAGCCAGACAGACTACAGCACATCACAGCACGGAGAACATGTCAGACAGTGTATTTGTGTAGAGAAATATGCTGAGAGACGGCTGAGAGTTTTCTGTACCTTCTGTGGGAGGCATAGTTTCCAGTAATATGTCCTGATCCATCACAGCCAGGGGTTGGACACCTCAGAAACAAAGGGTTTTTATATATATATATATATATATATAAAAGCTAAGAATCTAAAATTATATATTCATACATATGCAGTTTTAATAGTTAATCTTGAGAAAAGCAGAAAAAAACTGAAGTATTCACAATGTGTTTAACACTCACTTGAGTTCCTGTGAGTTAGTTGTCACCATTCCTCGCATGTTTTTATCAGCCAGCTGGCAGCTTGAGAACCTGCAGCAGGTACAGACACAAAACACACCATAAACAATCAAATATGAGTGTATTATAATAATTAAATATACTAAGCAAAGTTTTATGACCATAGATTCTCTGAAACATATATACATTAATATGATATTTTAATATTCTCATTTTTTATTTATATTTTAATATTAGATTTCAATTTATCCTTTCTATATTCTCATGCATTTTTCACTCTATATCTTAAGTGTGCCTTATTGGTCTAATGTTCTTTTCCATTTCTTAATTTTCTTATCATTGTTTTTCATGCATACAGTTTGGCCTAGAATATGACAGATATATTTGACAAATATTTAATCAATATCAAGCAACATAAACTCTATTATCATTTTTTTTTTTTACAAGTTTTGTTTTCTAAACTTTCTCCAGTGTATGATTCTAATTGTGATTGTGTTTCTGGTTATGGTTTGTTCCTGGTTGTGGTTTTGGAGGTGGTTGTGTTTCTGGTTGTGGAAGTTTTTCTGGTTGTCATTGTGGTTGTGATTCTTTGTCTTGTTGTGGTTGTGTTTTTGGATATGGTAGTATTTCTGGTTGTGATTGTGTTTCTGAATGCCATTGTGCTTCTGGTTTGGATGCTGTTTGTGGTTGTGGTTGGCTGCACTGGCTTCTTATGAAATCAAGAACAGAATTCAAAATCCTCCTCACCTACAAAGCTCTTAACATTTAGGCTCCATCCTACCTTAAGTCAAAGTCAAAGTCAAAGTCAATTTTATTGTCAATTTCTTCACATGTACTTGACATACAAAGGAATCAAAATTGCGTTTCTCACTATCCCTCACTCACTACTCATAACTTAAGGATCTCATAGTTCCATATCACCCATCAAGAACACTACACTCAAAAAATGCAGCTTATTAGCGGTTCCAGAATTTCTAAAATTAAAATGTGAGGTGGAGCTCTCAACTGTCAGGTCCCTCTCCTGTGGAATCATCTTCCTGTTTCAGTCTGGGGGCAGACACCATTCCTACATTTAAGAACAGGTTAAAACCTTATCTTTTTGAAGAAGCTTATAGTTGGGCCTGGAACATTCCTATGCTGCTTTAGATTTAGACTGCTGGGACTTCATGAGATACTCTGAGCTTCTCCTTCTTTCTTCCATCTGTAATAATCATAACTGACTGATGTACTTAAATCTGTTGTGTTCCTGGAGTCCTGTCCTGTGTTTTCTGTGTTTTCTGTGTTTTCTCATTCTCAGAATATGCTGCAGTGTTGTTGCAGGGTTGTTGCAGGGTTGTTGGAGGGTCTGTTGCTGTCCTGGTTGACCTGGAAGCTAAGATGGATCCTGTCACCTTATCTTCCACATACACCACTATTCAATACATTTCTGTTATTATATTTACAGTCCTATTCAACTTTTCCTGTTTAAACGTGTTGTTTACGTTGTTTGTCTACACCCATCACCTATTACAGCCTGCTCTTTTGGGGGATTCTTTGTTTTTTTCCCCCGTTAAATTTTTTTAAGGTAGTTTTTCTTTGTAAGATGTGAGTCTAAGGACAGGAGATGTTGTGTTTCGTTTTTTTACAAACTGTGAAGCCCATTTACTTGACCCGAAGCATTTCTAATCGTGGTTATGGTTACGTTTCTGGTTGTGGTTGTGTTTCTGGTTGTGGTTTTGGTTGTGTGCCCCATTGTGGCTGTGTTTCTAGTCCTGGTTCTGGTCCTGGTTCTTACGTGATGAGCTCCTTCTTGCTCTCCTTGCAGGGTGGGTATTTGTGGTGTTTTGGGCTGGGAATGGTGACCTGGGATGGGTAGCGCTGCTCATCCAGCAGATCCTGGAAAGAATCCAGCTCATCGCTCTGGTGCAGAGACGAGAAATAAGCAGACTACTTCATGTCACTACGAGCTCTGTGATTCAATATCTACACAAACTAAATCATCTCAAACAACAGAATCACCACCACATAATTTAACATGTTTTACAGTAGGTATATTATACCTCAAGTACTGTACGTTTATCCTTTTCATCATCTCCCTTAATGCCAAAAGAACATATGAGTAATTATTGTGCACCTAAATATGCTGTACATTCAGTCAAGCATTTTCTAAATGTGTTAATTTCTCATTAGTGTTTCAGGGGTCAATCCCAGCACATCACAGGCAAGAGGCAGGGATGCACACACCATTCATTCACACAATAATAACTACGGACAATTTTAAATCTCCAGTTAACTTCAGCATGTTTTTGGACTGTGGAAGGGACCCAGAGATTCTGGAAATACACAGACACACAGACACAGACATGGAGAGAACATGAAACTCCACACAGAAAGGTCCTAGCTCAAGGACTTGACCCTGCAACCTTGCTGTGAGGCAACAGCTCTACCCACTGAGCCACTATGTCACTCCATGCTGTATAGTGATAACTTAAATGTTATTTTATTTTTAATAATATTTTTTTTTAAATATAATTTTTGGCATCATCTAGTGGTGAGTTTGCAGATTACTAACTGAGAACATCAATGTGCGGTAGAATCTATGTATCTATTTTAGGTTAGGTTAATTTCTGAAAATATTGCTGTTTTTATTTAGATTTTACATTTGAGTCTTTTGTTAAGGAAAAGCATGTTCATATGTCTGAAAATGTATTTTAAATAGATGTTACATGTATCCAAAACTCAAACTTTCCTGACTCCATCAGCGGCTCATCAACAGATCACAGCTCTGTCTTCTTTCTCCTCACAGCAGGAAAAGCTGAAAGCCAGAAGCCTTCAGCAGCTTCTACCCTCTCGAAATCTGATGAGCATCTCTGGAGCAACTCAGGCCCGGTTCTTCATCATCAAGGAACAATTAGGCCTGCACTACCAGCTTTCTTCAACCCCAATCAACCTTTTTCAACCAATCATGGAAGCAGAACCAAAAGACAAAAGATTACACGGACTGTGGGCGACCGACGCGGCCTCCCAACAAAAAGGGATCAGGGCAACCAGAAGAAGAGGAGACAAGAGGCAGTGGAACTCAGTTTTGCCAGAAAAAAGGGGATTTATTGTCAGTGGTACACTTTAAAAACAGAACGGCACAAAACATAACATGCTCACGCTAGCAGGAAAAATCCATGCGGCTACACACACACACACACACACACACACACACACACACACACACACACACACACGCCAATTTTCATGGAATTGACCATTTTGCTTATGTCTTCCACAAACAAGGAACCACACATGGCCTGAGGACAAAGAACAAAAAACAACCACCACGGCAGCCATTTTTGTAAATGATAAATTACCTGCAGGTGTATTGCACTTTTCTAGTCTTTTCGACCAAGTGTTCATTTACCCATTCACACACTGATGGCGGTGGTGAGGAAAACTAATCATTCACACACCGGTGGCACATGCCATTGGAGACAAATCAGGGTTAAATATCTTTGTAGTCCTCCACACACACTCACAAACACAGGTGCATACACCTGAGCAGCTTTACATGAATATAGAACCATTTAGTTTAGTTTTTTATTGTGTTACTTTTGTGTTTTATGAATAAATGCATTTAAGTGATACCTGCTCCCTCTTTAATGTTGTAAAATGATGAATTATGCCAACCGCTTCTTTAGAACTCTGAACCCTTTAGGTGATGATAGTTGAGTCTAGTTTATATTATTAAGTTATTTGTAATCAGACCTTTAAATTGATAGTTGAGTATGAGGCAATGAATAAACAACTACTTTCAGTATTTATTGATTATTTCTGATAGCCATTGTCATTCTGAACAAGTAATGTGAGACACTACTTTTTATAGGGATTTTATTAGTGTGAGACATTTGTGTATCATCATAATATAAGTAAAAAATCATATAGTTAAATAATTGATCATTTATTACTGGAATTTGACTGTCAGGAGCTTAACAGTATTTATATATAAATATCCTTTCAACCTTTATCTCTATCTTAAGTGATCATTTGAGATTTTTAACTGACATTTTTTTTAATATATTGTAGATTATGTTGAAGCTGAGGGTTGGCCTGTGTTGAGAGAAGCTGTAAAAGCTGCCTATGTTTGGTGAAGCTGTAAAAGCTGCAATCCGCTTTGCAGTCATATCATCACCTCCTTAGCCGGAGGAGGAATCCTTCAGGCCCGTCTGGAGGAAAAATCCCATCAGCTCCTGGCTGCGGCTCTTCTGCAGCATCAAGGTTCGTTAACAAACACAATTATTCTCCCGATTAAAACCTTTCACTCCACCACCTTAAAGCCGATGCAGCAAATGTAATAATTTGCTGCATGGATTCCTCTGTGTCATATCAGATGTGGGAGGATTTAAAAGAGATGACCTGTCATGTTTGACTTATGTATCAGGGAAGTCATTCAGCATTTTAATGCTCACATTGAAGCTGCTGGAGTGATGAGTCGAAGGTGTAGTAAAGATGATGTTCACACAACAGCAGAATTTAGTGGAAGATCAAACTGAAAATGCTCAATTTTACTGAAGAACTTCAGAATGAAAGATCAACATTGAAGTTATTTTGACCTCTGTTGGGAGATTAAAGCTCTTACGTAGTTCAGAATCAGAATTTTTAATTTCTTAATAATTCAGAATTCAGTTCAAGATTTAGTGTGTAAATGATAAAATCAAAGAGCATCAATAGTTATGTATAGGACTGAAGTGGATTTAACAGTTTATGTGGGTAATTGTGGATTGCAAGACGTTTCCTGTTTTGACTATATGAAAATTCACTAAAAAAGCACAATTAGAGAATTGGGAGCTTAAGACTTGTACATGTAGATTGAGTGGAACTCCTCAGTAAACATTAAGGTGGAATAGGATCATATGAAGACATTTTCTAAAGTGACTGAGGTTGAAATACAAATATCAATGTGTATTTGAGGATTTGCTGGTTCAAAACTGTTCAGACTCGAAGTGATCACAACCTCCTGCATAGGTCTGCAACATCATCAAACTAGAGTTGGTGTAGAATCACAGTTTGGCAGTAGGTGGCAGCTCAGCACAGTACTAACACACATACTGTTAGGTTTTTATTTTCATCTGTTGCCTGTCTCAACTTTCTGGAATTTTTCTTAGGTATTTACCACAGAGTGTCCTCACTATAAACTCTGCTGTGGTTTTCATGCAGTGGTGTCATTTCTGTTTGAGACATGAACTCTCTCTCCTAGGGGTCAGGGATTAGGGTTAGAAAAATCTAAACCTGTAAAATAAAATGCAGTAATCTGGTGAGATTTGAGAGCTATATATCAACTACATACTATCAATAACAACAATTAATGCATAATATCACCCTTTAGATATAGCTACTAGCTACTCACACATTTATATCTTTTCTAAATGTATCTCAAAGGGATATTTTGCTAGTTTGTAACACTCTTAACATCTGAGTGGATGAATCTGCTTTAGCCAAGTTTATGAGTATTTGATTGATTGTTGGAACAATGAGAAATAGTCTCAATAATGTCAAACCTCAGTTCTGCTTTTAAATTGCTAAAAAAATATCTGTTGGGCACAAACCTAACCAGCACTAGTAGAGTCCAACTTGTAAATGCAGTGATACACAACCAGGACTCTGGACAGATCTGGCATGTTTTCTCCTCATGTTTCCTTTCAGCGTTAGTCGCCATAACATTAATTTAACTTTAAGAATTAGAATTAAAATTTGTTTACTATGGTCCAGGTATGGAGAGGCTGTTCTTTAAAATACACAAACCATACATCTGACTTTAAACTTGTGTAATTTTGTTGAATATGAACCCGTCTTTACTCTATAACCCTTCTCCTTACCTCCTTGTGCTCCTCCTCATCTCCGAGCCGTTTGATCTTGGTATAGTCAACAGGCAGGTCCCAGCAGCCCGCCTCGCTCAGCTGGAAGCAGCGGCTGCTAAGCAGTGCCTGGCGCTGGGGAGACATTGGCTGCAGGGGGGTCAGTACCGTCCCACTGCCCTCCGGACCCCCAGGTTGACCAGACACATCCACTGTCCCGCTGTCCTCCAGGTCCTCCAAAGGACTCTGATTAAGAAGGAAGGAAGGAAACCTGTGAAGATCCAGGAGCCAGAAACAACTACTTTTTTGAAAAATCAACATTTGAGGTTGAATCTTCAGCTTTGGGGAAAAGTGGTTGATATTTAGCTTTTTTTTTTTACATTGGACTATGGTCAATTTAAGGTTGTTTTGAGAAAACAAGATTAAATAGTTTCACCCCTTTAGAAACAAACCCCCCTAAACCTGTCACACACTGTCACATGACCACACAACCTGGTTTAGGACAATAAAACTCTGGACTTCCTGTTTGCCAACACAAAGGAGGCTTACAGCTCATCACCCCTCCCCCCACTTGGCTGTTCAGACCACAACCTGGTCATCCTCCAACCCACCTACACCCCCCTAGTGAGGAAGACCCCTCCCACCAAGAAGGTGATCAGGCTGTGGTCTGAGGACTGTAATGAAGCCCTCAGAGACTGTTTCGAATGTACAGACTGGCAAGAACTCTGCAGGCCACATGGTGAGGACATCAACGGCCTCACCCACACATCACAGACTACATAAACTTCTGTGTGGAGAACACTGTGCCCACCAAGAAGGTATGGTGTTTCTCCAACAACAAACCATGGGTGTCCCCAGAGTTGAAGGCCCTGCTAAATGAAAAGAAGAGGGCCTTCTGGTCGGGGGACAAAGTGGAACTGAGGAGTGTGCAGAAGGACTTAAAATATAAAATCCGGAGTGGTAAGGAGAGTTTCAGGAGGAAGATGGAGGAACAGCTCCAAGAAAACAATGTCCGAGAGGTCTGGAGAAGCATGAACAAGATCTCTGGTCACCTCAAGGACAATGGAGGAGAAACAGTGTCCACCGACTGGGGGTGGGCTAATGAATTGAATCTGTTTTTTAATAGATTCGATTGTGGACCAACAACCTCCCCCACCCCTCAGTTTCCCCCTCCATATGCACCTACTCACAGCAAAGCCAGCCCCACCCCCCACCCCGGACCAGCCGCAGATCTGCCTCACAGTTGATCAGGTGAGAAGTCAGCTAAAGAAGACAAAGGTCAGGAAGGCAGCAGGTCCAGACGGACGAACCAGCTTTGTCAGGTGGTCCTGCACATCTTCCTGGTGTGTTACCTGTTACTAGTCTCCTGTTACCAGTCACATGTTATCCGTCACCGGATACCTGTCACATACATGTACCTGTGTACATTTGACCTATTACATGTTACCTGTCCCATGTTACATGTTAACTGTCCTATGTTACTTTTCACATGTTACCAGGTAAATTTTACCTGTCACATGTTACCTGTTACATTACCTGCCCTATGTTACCTGTTACATGTTACCAGGTAGATGTTACCTATCACATCTCACCTGTCCTCTGTTACCTGTCACATGTTACCTGTCCTATGTTACATGTTAAATGTTACCAGGTACATGTTACCTGTAGCATGTTACATGTCCCATGTTACCTGTCAAATGTTACATGTCCCATGTTACCTGTTACATGTCACCTGTTACATGTTACCAGGTAGATGTTACCTGTCACATTTTACCTGTCCTATGTTATATGTTAAATGTTACCAGGTACATGTTACCTGTGGCATGTTACATGTCCAATGTTACCTGTCACATGTTACATGTCTCATGTTACCTGTCACATGTTACATGTCCTATTTTACCTGTCACATGTTACATTTCCCATGTTATCTTTTACATGTCACCTGTTAAATGATACCAGGTAGATGTTAGATGTCCCATGTTAACTGTTATATGTTACCTGTTAAACGTTATCTGTTAAATGTTACCAGGTAGATGTTACCTGTCCCATGTTACCTGTGTAAGCAGGTCTTGCGGTTTCCCTCCCAGTGCATGCGGCAGCTCACGGCACCTGGTGGACAGGTTGAGGATGGCCGTGGCCGCCATGTGAGCCGCCTCCATGTCGTGGGTGTAGTCGAAGCTGCTCTTGCTGCAGGTGCTGCTGGCGCTGCTGCCTCCTCCTCCGGCTCCCCCTCCCCCTCCCCCCCCCTCCTGCTCCTCCTCCTCCTCCACAGCTCAGGCTGCTGCTACTGCTAGGGGCATAGCTGCTGGTGGTGCTGCTGGCTGGGCTCTTACAGTAGCGCTTTGCTGCAGGGACGAACAAGCGCACACACACACACAAACACACACACACACACACACACACACACACACACACACACGTTCAATTTGTTAGGTTGATGCTGGCACCAGGCTACTAGCTGTGCAGCAGATGAATGGATGGTCACAGAGCAGTTATTGCCTCAAAACACAACTTCGGCGGCTATTTAATATATGCTGAAAATTGACTTGGTAAAGAAAAACGCTGGAAATTTGTTTTTACTACAGTCCAGTTTAGTTCATTTCATGTATCATTTAATTTTGTACAATGAGACAAGTAATTATAATCAATAATCTACCTAAGAAAACAAACCAAAAGCATGAACCTAAATCAGAACTACAAAACTGTGGTAAAAGATGTATCAAAATAGGAGCAAATAAGGGAAAGGACAATATATATATATATATATATATATATATATATATATATATATATATATATATATATATATATATATATATATATATATATATATATATATATATATATGACAGAAATAAAACAATAAATATAAACTGTGAGATAAAACTACCTAAGAAGAGAATTTTCTCTGAATAGGCAAGCGAATATGATCTGTGTTTAACAGATTATTATCAGCAAATCCAATGAAAAATACAATACCAACAATTAATCCTACAAAAAATATCTTCTGTATTTTTAATACTGTCCAAAAACCATTAAAACACATCAATGCAATCAGCTGTTCCTTCCTAACCCTAACCCAATCAACGAAGAAACACACACATATACACACACATGCACACACACACACCACACACACACACACAGACACACACACATACACACGCATGCACACGCATGCACACGCATGCACACGCACAGACACCCACACACACACACACACACACACGCACACACACACACACACACACACACTCTTCTGACATAGATATTAAATCTGGTTCCAGACTCTCAGAAATTCTATACAAAATAATACATTAATAAATAATAAAAAATCTTCAAACATTTCTGTTGTTTCTAAATCTGACATAGCAGCACAGGCTCATTTACTGTATTAGTGTGTGTTTTTTTTGACTAAAAAAGGTGCTGCTACATATTCTGAATGTGGTCACTTCAGCATTTCAGTGAGTGAGTGCTAAACTGCTAAGAAATAATAAATGTGGCATTTATATTGTATTATATGTATTATACGGTCAAATAATACATTTTTTCGCTCTCTCATCAACCTATGATAAAAACAAAAATTTATCACAAATAAATAAATTCAAAAACATCATCAATCAGGGTGGCACGGTGGAACAGGGGTTAGCGCTGTTGCCTCACAGCAAGAAGGTCGAAGGTTCAAGACCTCCTTGGTCCTGGGTCTAGGACCTTTCTGTGTGGAGTTTGCATGTTCTCCCCGTGTCTGCGTGGGTTTTCACCGGGTACTCCGGCTTCCTCCCACAGTCCAAAAACATGCTCAGGTTAATTGGCAACTCTAAATTGCCCGTAGGTGTGAGTGTGTGAGTAAATGGTGTGTGTGCCCCACGATTGGCTGGCGACCATCTGGGGTGTATCCCTGCCTCTCGCCGTAACGCGCTGGGATAGGCTCCAGCAGACCCCTGCGACCCTAATGAGGAATAAGCAGGTATAGAAAATGACTGACTGACATCATCAATCATCAATGAAGAAAAATGAAATAACTGTTGACTAATTCCTGAGTCATGAACATTTCACATATATATTTGCCTTTCTTTAACTAAAAGTTAAACCTCTTAGTAATGTCTGCTGCTGCTTTAAGAAACAAATGACTATGTACCTGAAGATTTATGAATACATTTATGAATAAACAGGCTGAGTGGAGTTTAGTATCTCCTTATCTTTCAGAATTTCTTTAACCATATGAACCTTTGCAGACCCAGAGCTTCTCCGGCACCAGTCTTTTAGTAATCCCTACAGTTTATGGTGAGGCAGCCTACCAGCAATATGACTGTGGAACAGACAGCCAGAGGACATGACGGCTGCAGAGAGACCAGGACATTTTTACAAGCAGGCTCAGGGCCCACCTATTTAACCTGGCTTAAACTAATGTGTTTTTTATTTCCTTAGCCAATTTTTTTAGAACATATATCTTTTTTGTTATTTCTATTTATTTTTCTTTACTTATTTATTTAGTTATGATTACCACAGCTTTCTGACCCCGCTCCTCTGTGTTCAGCCATGTGTGAGTGTGTGTGTTTTGTGTGTGTGTGTGTGTGTTTGTGTGTGTCAGTCCAAAAGTCAGGTTGATTGGAGATTCTAAATTGTCTGTCGATATGAGTATGGTGGTGAATGGTGAGTGTACTGTAGTGACATTTTATTCAGACAGAGGCAAAACAGAAATCAGGTGAAAATGAGAATAATCCAAAGAGAGATAAATGAACTATGAACTAGCAGGGATCAAAAAATAAATGGAGGGGATAAAGGGGTATCGCAAGATACTGTTCTTGTGTAGGATTGGAATGCCCCTCCATCAAAAGAGCAGGTGGCGAATGTGTAAAGTGTAAGGTTGGAAAACCCCTCCTTCGAAGGGGACTGTTTAAAAGGGACTGTTTTAAAAAAAGATAGAACATCGAAACCAGCCTCAGGTAAAATTCACAAAATAAATTGTAGTAGTGGAAAAACCATGGAAAAATCACCAAATGAAAGGAGGAACCCGGGGAGGAGTAACCTCAGGCCCCACATTGTATAAAAGGTGGGAATTATCGAGGGAATTTCAGACTTAGCCCGGGCTACTTCTCATGGTGAATTGTAACTCTACAATAAATCATTGGTGGATCGTGAACCAGCTGACCCTGTCTCATCTTTGATTCTTCGTGACTTCGCCTCTTCAGTTGTACTGGTATAAGTAGTTTTCTAGTTTAAGAATAACGTATAGGGATATATAAGGATTGGCAACAATTCACAACAGTACCCTTGTGAGGATTAACCAGTTAAAGAAAATCAATGCATTTGAGTAATTTTTAAGAAGAAAATGTTAATGTGTTCTGATTATCTTCTGGTTTCCTTAATCTTCTATAATAGTAAATTGACCATATAGTGAACAGATCTTTGGGTTATGGACTCTTGGTCTGGACAAAAAAATTCTGGATTCTGCTGCTGCACAGCAGAGGGTTACAGGAGCATTTTTGGAGCAGCTGCTGTAGGAAACCAGGTCGATAAAAGATCTGAGATTGAAACAGCAACAGTTCCATAGAACCAGAACTCGGAGCTGAAAGAGGGCCACTGAACTGTCATTTGATTCATATTAGTGTAAAATATTAATTAGAGAAGTGCTGCTACTAATGACAATTTTCATTATCTCCTGATTATTTTGTCCATTACTTATAACCCAACACAGCGAATTGTGTTTCCTCAGGACTGTTTTAATACCTGTAAAAGATCACCACCTGGTTTTACCGTACCATCATATCCCTTCGGGGATGTGTCCCGCCCATGGTGGGACTTGGTCGCCGGGCCTCGTTTCCCGTAGCCGCCGTGTTGGCCATCGTAGCCACTGTAGTCATAGCTGGTCTTGGAGTATTTCTCCAGCTCCTTGGCCAGGTTGGAGCGTGGTGTGCTGGTGGGGACATTGTTCTTGTAGCCGTACTGAGGAATCTCCAGCTGCTTGACGAAACACATTGGCCTGAAAGTTAAACACATAAACACACATCGGGTTAGTGTGTGTGTGTGTGTGTGTGTGTTTGTGTGTGTGTGTGTGTGTGTGAACATGAGCCAGATGAAGTAGATGCTGTTTAAAGTAATACTCAAATTTAAATTCACCATTCAGAATATCAACTTTTAGATAAAACAGAAGAGTCGAATTACCAGGGCTACATCAGCATTCTAGTATTTCTCAATGGGCTCCCTGTTGGAGCTAAAACATGTGCTAAAGGGCCCTCATTAGTGGCGAAGACACGCTATATGTACCCTTTCTTTTCTTATTCAGAACTTCCCTTCAAAAAGTCTGTGCACACCAGTGAAAGAATGAATACATCTACTTGTTATCATATAAGATAACTGCCTCCCTATTCATAATAGTGTTGGAAGAATTATACCTAATATAATAATTAATTAGTTGCTGGTGTTTGCAGTCTGTTTATTTTTTTATATATAATTTGAAAAGTATGCCAATGTGAAAATTATAATGGTTTTAACATCTAATTATTAAAATACTACACCAAAACATGCTAAATCATCACAAGCCTAGAGACTCAACAAGAGTATGTTGATAACCACTATTAACTTTTTTTTTTTTTTATGGACTTTGAATGAAAAATTGAAATTTTCTGTTTCTAGCCCAGGGCCCTATTTCCATGACAATGTTTGATCATTCCCAGTATACCTGAACTAGCCTGAAATCTGAAAACTGCTTCAACTTTCTGAACAACCCAGTGACATCATTGAGACACATTGTCTCACAGAAGATAATTTGATTCATTGCAGGGTTTCTGCTGAGAGAATATACTGTTACTAAAATCAGTAATCTCATAAATAGATGGGTCAGTGACATTATTGATCAAAAGCAAATATATATAATAGGAGGTGGGGCCTGTTATGATGTGGGTGTGGCTGACAAAGTGGGAGGGACCTGAGGACGCGGTCTGATGTCTGATTGGTCTTGCTGCAGCTGTCAGTTGTGTGGCTCTTCTCATGCACCTTCGCCATCTTCTCTGCAGCAGCAATGGGGCAGCCAGACAGACTGGAGGAGGAGGAGGAGGAGGTGGGAAGGGGGAGGAAGAGGAGAAGGGGGGGGAGAAGAGAAGTTCCATCCTGTATCATCCTGTATCATCCTGTACCATCCTGTATCATCCTGTATCACCGTGTACCACCCTGTATCACCCTGTACCACTGTGAAAAGGTGATGACCCCTCCCCTTCTCACCTGGTTATAAGGGGGAACTGCTTAGCAGAGAGAGAGTTTCATGTTTGACATGTTTGCGTGCGGCAGAGGTGACGCGACGCGTGGGACTGCCTGTTTGGTCCACCTGGTGCGAGGTGGATCTTCCCTGCTGGCGTGAGCGTGTTGGGTTTTGTGTTTTTGGTACCGCCGTCAATAAATGTTTTTTATGTGAGTTCCGCTGCCTCCTGTCTCCGCTTCTTTTCTGGTTGCCCTGATCCCTTTTGTGGGGCGGCCACATCGGTCGCTTACATTTGGTGGCAGCGGTGGGATCTGTGGCGCCGCCTGAGAAGCTGGAGAGAGGAGGTGGAACTCGCGGAGCGTGACGGGGGTACCGAGAGGATCGGTGGCGGTGTCGGCGAGGGTGTCGGTGAGAGTGTCGAGCGAGCCAGCGGAGATGGCTAGCGAGGTGCTAGCGGAGGTGCTAGCGGAGACGGCTAGCGGAAGTGCTAGCGGAGGTGCTAGCGGAGACGGCTAGCGGAAGTGCTAGCGGAAGTGCTGGCGGAGACGGCTAGCGGAAGTGCCCGGCGGAAGTGCCCAACGGTCGGCAAAGAAGCCAGCGGAGGCGGTCGACGTAGGAGCCGAGCGTGGGACTGCCTGTTTGGTCCACCTGGTGCGAGGTGGATCTTCCCTGCTGGCGTGAGCGTGTTGGGTTTTGTGTTTTTGGTACCGCCGTCAATAAATGTTTTTTATGTGAGTTCCGCTGCCTCCTGTCTCCGCTTCTTTTCTGGTTGCTCTGATCCTTTTTGTGGGGAGACCACGTCGGTCGCTCACAACCACCCTGTATCACCCTGTATCACCCTGTACCACCCTGTATCATCCTGTACCACCCTGTATCATTCTGTATTACCACGTGTCACTCAGCACTACTCTGTATCACCCTGTACCATCCTGTATCATTCTGTATTACTTTGTATCATTCTGTATTACCCTGTATCACCCTACACCACCCTGTATCATCATGCATCACCCTGTATCACCCTGCACCACCCTGTATCATTCTGTATTACCTTGTATCACCCTGCACCACCCTGTATCATTCTGTATTACCTTGTATCACCCTGCACCACCCTGTATCTTTCTATATTACCCTGTATCACTATGCACCACCCTGTATCATTCTGTATTACCTTGTATCACCCTGCACCACCCTGTATCATTCTGTATTACCTTGTATCACCCTGCACCACCCTGTATCATTCTATATTACCCTGTATCACTATGCACCACCCTGTATCATTCTGTATTACCTTGTATCCCTTGCACCACCCTGTATCATTCTTTATTACCTTGTTTCACCCTGCACCACCCTGTATCATTCTGTATTACCTTGTATCACCCTGCACCACCCTGTATCATTCTATATTACCCTGTATCACTATGCACCACCCTGTATCATTCTGTATTACCTTGTATCCCTTGCACCACCCTGTATCATTCTGTACTACCCTGTATCACCCCGCACCACTCTGTATAACCCTGTATCATCCTGTACCACCCTGTACTATCCTGTATCACCCTGCACCATCCTGTATCACCCTGCACCATCCTGTATCACCTTATATCAGGAAAGAGAAGTTAAATTTAGAACTAAGACCTTCTGTCCTCATTTCCTAATGTGCAGCACTGACATGTTGTTACCTCATGTGCACAGCGTGCTCACATTTAAAGAATGAGAGGGGCATCTGAAACATGTACGACATGTACAGCGGCTACTGCTATGAAAACGTTTCCATGGCGACTGCCAGAGATGAAAGCCAATGAGAGCTGGAAGCTAACTGTAGCTAAAGCTAGCTAGTGCTTTATTTTCTCTCCCAGTGGAGCTGTGCTATATAACACACCCTGCAGCCATGTCTGACTCTGTGTGTGTGTGTGTGTGTGCTTCTGTCTGCCAGCATGTGTGCTGCTGTCTGTGAGGTAATTTTTAAGTGTCTGACTGCATGTGTATGTGTATGACGTGTGTCTGGTCTGTATTCCACTAAAACTGTGCATTCAACAGTGTGTATGTCTGAGCTCTGAAGTTATAAGTGAGTGTGAATGCTAATCACTTCACATAATGTGTGTGTGTGTGTGTGTGTTTTTGTATTTGTGTGTGTGTGTGTGTGTGTGTGTGTGTGTGTGATTCTCTGCTTGTTGCCAAACTGCTGATGACACATTTTCAGCTCACACATGCCAAAATCTTAATTCACGCCTTTCCCCAAATTCTTCTGAAGCTGAAAATCTTCCAGTATTTTTATCTTCTGAAGTCAAGAAAAAATATGACAATATGCAAGCTTTATTCAGTATGAAAACTGAACTATTTAGTCATTTATTATACTTTTCCTTCTATGTGTAGATTTATACATCAAAATCCAATCACATGTTCTTACTATTAAAAATAACACAAGCACAAACTCACACTGCTGATCTGCCACAAATGTTTGCAGCACTTGAAATTCACATTGTTGTTGCAGGTGGCAACCATCTTAAACTGATCAAGCACCGTAGAGCACTGAGGAAAGAGTTCTGTGTATAGATCCTATAACAATTCAGTACAGGTAAATATCAGCCCGTACCTTTTGTATTCTTTATGATTTCTCTTGATGATAACCGATCCAAAGCAATCGATTCCACAGTGATGTTTTATATTAAAGGTCCCAGAGGAGCAAACACAAACTCTTGATCAGGTGCAGATATTTTGAAAACTGAACCAAGCATCAAAACCAAAACATCCTTACTAAACATCATGGTGACGCATACCTCCACTAATGGATTCTCTGGCCCCTCCTGGCTTTTTTAATAAACGCAGTGTTCTTTGATATTGATGAGCTGCAAACACATGCACATCATCCTAGGTGTAACAAAAGTCTGGTACAATAACAAAAACAGGCAAAACGAAAAAAGTCCGATTGATGTAATAAAGAAAAAAAATGTTTCAAGTTCCCAATGAAAATGAAGCTTCTTTTACACATTTACACTGTATTTCATTAATTGATGTTATTAGCTTTTTATGCATCTCTAATGCATCAAGAAAAGCAAAAAAAACCAAACGTCTGGTATGACAAGAAAAAAAACTGGCACGTGTTATTTAAGGGTATATGTTGTATTTCTGTCTTGCCATTGTATACTGGAGAGAAAGCAATGTGTTCCCCCAACATAGAACATGGAATGGTGAACACCTGTCATGTCGGTGGCGTAGCAACATCTGCAGAAGTTTAAACTAGGCTTAACTCCTTTCACCTGTAGCATCTCCCGGCATCACCAGACCAACCCCCACAGCCCCACACCCACTAGTTTTTACTCATTTGGAAATCAGCCAATCAAGAGAAAGGCTCATGAACATTAATGAGACGGACAAAACCTTTGATTTCTGGAGTTGAGAGGTGGATGTTAAACCAACTGTTTATTCCAGTATTTGTACTTTAAATTGCTAATATCTTATGTTTGGGGGCATCAAGACTTCCAAAGAAATCCAGAAAAACGCCAATAAGAGACCTTTAAATAAAAAGCCTCACATTTCAAATGTTTTGACAGTGGCTCAAAGTGAACCTTGAGTCATCGGCCTGATCTCCTTCAGTGTTTGTGTGGGGGCGCTATCACCTCGGCGGTTGGCAACGCCGCTCAACTCACCTGCGATGGGAGTTCCTGTTGCTATTGACATGACCGCGTCCAGAACAGCCGGGTGTAGGGCACTTTAAAACATTCTCATACATGGCAAGGACTTTGACAGACAGGAGAAGGCAAGAAAGACAGCAAAGGGTTAGGAGGAGACAGGAAGTTACCAGGCGTTAGATGTGCAAACATCACAGCTTCATGATGACCTCACAGCTGCACGATGACAAACAGCAAACACCAACTTCACACAACAAGCATGGAGATTCTGAGATGCAATTATGCATCAACAGCAGAACATCAAACACTATAAAACTAAAATTTCACTCTATTGTCAATTTTGGAATTAAACAGTTTTCGGTTTTCAGTTTCCCTGCTATTAATGGCAATGAGTTGGGGGGGTTTAGGATTTTAACAGGTTAAAAGTCTTTTCCTCTGTCTGTGAAACAGTTGGAGCTGATTTCTGTCGGTCTACTCTGTGAAATACATTCTGCTGGGGAATCACGTCTCATTTGCATTTTCATCACCGTGCTCATTACATGAAATTTCATGAGACGAGGGATGAACTGGAAGCAGAAGTTTGTCATGCACTGTTAAAATCAAGTGATGAGTCTGCAGAAGGAAAAAAAAACTGTGTGGGATGGAAAACGTGGATCATGATTCTACATCAGAACGATTACATTTTGTGTTAAAGCTAAGATTATCTGTTCATGTTTTATATTCACTTACAGTATAATGTGATTAGGAAACACAACACATCTTTCCAAAAAGGTGGTGTTTTGTACAGTTCATTTCATATGGGATTTTTGGCATGACACGAATAATTAAAATGAAAACTAAAAGTATCATAATCAATATAATATCTACAGTTGTGTCTTATAATTAGAATATTGATTAAAAGTTGACTTTAAATGACTCAGGTCAATCACTTAAGTAGCTGACTCTATGTAATAATTCTATTTATGAGTTTCATTTTCTGAAATGATTGAAAAAACATTTTAATCATATTCTAACTATTTGAGATGCATCTGTAGATATAATTCAGATCTAATTTAAACCTGTTCTGTGTGTGTGTGTGTGTGTGTGTGTGTGTGTGTGTGTGTGTGTGTGTGTGCGTGCGTGTGTGTGTGTTTGTGTGTGTGTGTGTGTGTCTGTAAAGCCCAGATTCAACAGATCTGAGTCATATTTTACCTGTGAGTTTAATGTTAAAGTAGATGTTGTCATGCAGGTTGCTGCAGGTGGATCAAACTGACTCTTCATGCTGCTCACGTAACATCAGTAGCACAGACACAAAAAAACAGACATCAGGCAGGTGGAGGAAAAGAAGGAAAGTAAAGGAGGACAAGACAAATAAAGCAAATTAAAACACACCGACCCTATATCTGCCACACAGAACATCAGAGAAACTTAACAGCTTCCGTGGAATCAACTCTCTCATACAAACAGCAACATGTTCACTCTGAGTAGATCCATACCAAGACATGAGACAATTATGTCTCACATCAGTGGAGAGTTTATTCTAGAAAATGTTTTTTTACTAGAAAAAAGTGAAACTGTTATTAACCCATAAGAATCCACTGTGACACTTTAATGTTCTGGAACATTCCTCATCCTACCCTTAATTTAAACTGATGAATGTCCTTTATACTAACCCACCTGGTGTGGTGATGTGACAGGTGTAAGAGGACTGACTTATTTCAGCTGGATCTTTGTTACTAAATAGAGGTTTCATTTAACATGTTAATAGTTTAATAACATGTGCTAAATTGTATTAAACTCACCACAATTCTTTTATAGATAGTTTAAGATATTTTCTGTTAAATAAAATAAAAACTAAAATAATTTGTAGTTAAATCTAACTAGCAAAGTTATAGCTGTGATATATGTTAAGGAAATACAAATAAAAAGACACAATATGTGCTACAAAGCAAAAAAAACAAAAAAAACAATAAAATGCCAAGCTGATTCATTTTCAAATAAGGAATACATTCACCATTAATCTTATATTTGACATTACAGATCTCTGATACTGGGTGTTAGTATTTTAACAAAAGATTCAGAAATGTTTTCACATGTAGTCTATTTACTGTTTTATATTCCCCTTTAAGGATAAATGTGTTAAAAGTCTGATCTGAACATGTGTTTTTGATATATAATAGTGCTCCACATGTTTTAACCGAGTCAAACCTGCGATATCTCCTGATTCAAACAAACTAAAACACACATGTAGACTCATGCAGGACAGATGCATGATGGTGATAAACATGCAAACCATTGTCCAAAAACTGTCACACAATCTTTCCAAAACCTCATTAGATAATCAATAATAAATAATTATTCTCTGAGCATGTTTAGATAATCTTGACAGTTTCTGAGTGATATGATGACGGGAATTTGTAGTCATGAAGTGTCAAACCGATGCTGTCTGTGCAGCAATATCCAGTTTATTCTGTTATATGGACAATAAAGGACAAACATGGTTCTGCACATGTCTTCAGTTGCTTTCAAATATTTTCACACTAGATATCAAGCTGTCAGTAAATAAAAAAAAAGAAACAAAAGATGAAAAATACGCCTAGAGAAGAGGCAGAAATAAGCTTTAACAATAAGAGAAGTATGTGTACACTCACACATACAACTTAACACTGTTAAGCTCCTTTTATTTAGCTGAACTGAATTAACTTGAAGCTAGTTTTATTTTTTTTTTTTAGTTTTTTTTGTATTTAGCCAAATGGAAGACACCACAGATAAAAATTATTCCATGTGTCTCCAACTCAGGGAATAGCTGGTAGCTGAAGACATGCTGAGCTTTATTAAAACTAGAAAAATCAAAAATTAAAATAAAGGAATTTGTTAATCTGTGAATTAGCCTGTTCATTATTAACTAGCCACTCCATAGCTTCTTTACTGTGTTACAAAAAGGACTATTATACTCTATTATAATAATTGACCTGATTTCCCTCTGCTCCAATCACAGTTGAGCATGTCCTGTATAGTGAGATATTGTGGGGTATTATTTTTTATATGTACTGGGCTGCTTGTTCCGCAACAGTAACAAAAAGGGCAGGGTTTAGGAAATGATGAGATTATTTCTGCCTCTGTAACCCAGAGTGTGCGTTTCTCATCATCCAAGCAGAGGAACCTACTCTCAGGAGGGACCCGGTCTTTGTGGGGACACCCTGACAGACTGCGGTGGTGTGGATAGAGACCCGTCACATGACCTGTACCATCACAGCCTGGCGTCGGACACTTGCTCTCCTTCTTCTCGCCCCTGGACAAATCTGGGAAAGAAAGGACAGAGGAGATGGGATAAAATGTGTTACATTAATCCTAAAGAAAAAAGAGAAAAATTGTAGGAATAAACGTGATGTTAGATTAAACCTGGTGTTAGATTAAACCTGATGTTATATTAAACCTGGTGTTAGATTAAACTTGGTGACATTAAACCTGATGTTACAATAAAGACTGTTAGATTAAACCTGATTTATGGGGAAAAAATTTAGGAATAAACCTGGTGTTAGATTAAACCTGATGTTAGATTAAACCTGGTAAGAGACAAACATGATGTAAGATTAAACCAAGTGTTAGATTAAACCTGATGTTATAATAAAGGCTGTTTGAGCTCCACCACCAAAGATCATCGGTTTACTATTATAGAAGACTAAACAAACCAGAAAGTTGGAACCAGAGAATTTGGACATCAATTTATTAAAAATGACTCAAAATGATAATTCCATCATTCAAAATAGTTTGGGATGAATTTAATGGTTGGCAGCTAATCAGTTAATGAAATAATCAACAGATCTGTAGATAGAATAAAAATTGTCCTATAGCAGTGCAAAATATTGTCATCAATTGAGATTCATAGTCTGCAGCTCAAAAACTGTATAATAAGGATAAGGAAATTACAATTAGAAAAAATAAAGGTAAAGGAACAGTATTTATATAGCTCTTTAATGGTGCAAGTCTTAATTCATCCTTTCACACTAATGGTGGTGGCTGATATACAAGGTGCCATCTGCACATCAGAAAGCTAACCTCTCATAGCAAATGGCACAGCCATTAGGGGCAAATCAGGGTTAAGCACCTTGCCTAAGGACCCCTGGACATGATGCCAGAGGGGCCGGGAATCAAACAACAAATCCTCCGACGAGTGGACGACTGCTCTAACTCTGAGACACAGCAGCCCTTATTCCACAGATCTGTCGATTAGGTAATGAATCAATTAGCTGCCAGCTATTAAATTATATATAAATCCCCCACTATTTGGATAGATACATCATGGTGGATCATTTTCTCAGAACAAAATTCCAGGTTTTCTGGTTCGGTAGTTCAGCTTCTCAGATCTTATTTCCTGGTTTCTTCAGTCCTTGCTGCAGTGGCTCAGGTTTGAGAGGATGTAAAGAAATAGGCCACAGATAGAGTGCCACAGGTGCAGATTTGCCATTACTCATGCTCTGATGTTCCCACACCATCCTATTTTAACAACATAAGCTGCTGTCAGTGTAAAGCCTTAAAGCCATATGCAGGAAAAATCAGTGTTGGTCCTGAATGCAGAAAATGAGTCTCATTACCTTGTCCAGTGTCTCTGAAATAACACGATGGGGCTTAATAGGTTTTAAGAGCCTAAACCTGCTGGCAGCTATTCCGTCCAAGGGGGCGCAGTGGCCTCGGGGGAATATGCTTTTTTATTTTTTTATTTTAATCTTTTTTTTTTTTAGTCTTAGAATAAATTGCAATGGCACCTCCACTACATTAGGGGGCAGTGGTGCTCTCATTGTCAGAGTGTGAGCAGGGAGCATACAGCACAGAGATGAGTATGAAGTGTAGACACAAAGTGTAGCAGACCCTCAAGTGACACCATGAAAAAATATTTAACAGGGATGAGAAGACAGGCGGAGAGAGATGGAGATAGTCGTGCGGGGAGGCACAAGTTTTCTTCTTCCATAGGGAAGGTGTGACAGAAAATAATTGAGAAGCACTGAATTAAACTAATGTCAGGGCCCAGTTTTGATGACGTTTTTAAACCTGAAATGTTCAATGAAGTGATGACATATGTTTATTGAACTGAACTCCTGGAACTTAATTAATATATTTTATATTTGACTGCCTATTTATTGAGCACTTTATATTAAACTATTACAATTAACTTTAAATTTAGACTGAGATAATACAAAACATTATAGCCTAAAGCTTTTATAACTTAGCAGTAGAAACTGATTCTAGAATCATGTTTAGAGCTTCTTCTTGATTTTTGAAGCAGCTTCCATCATGCAGGCTTGCTAAATTGTTATTTTATCCTAAAAAAATGAATTGAGACTGAGGAAAATATTAACTATTCTAAGCAAAATGTCCATTGTTCTATATTGTTCTATATTGATGTTTAGGATTAAGGTGATTTTACCTGATGTGGCAACAGCATTAAGAGATGATTTAGGATGAAAACTCACTTTCATCACTAAATGACTTAAGCTGTTATTTTAATAGGGCGATGATATTAAAAGTGAACCTGATGATGTAGTGCTGCCTTACTGAGTTTCTGTATCATACCTTTGGGGTAATACACTCTCTTCAGCCCGTCGTGATGGATTCTGGACTTGCGATCCTCTGCGTTGGTGCTCAATTTGGGGTTGTGCTCGCTGTGGCCACGGTGATGGTGGTGGTGGTCACGGCGGGGCAGTGGGTGCTCCGACGCCATGCGGTCCCTCATGACCTTGGCACGCTCCGACTCCAGGGCAATGGCCTTCTCCAGCAGCGTCAGGTTACCTTTCGCCATGTCGAAGGTCTCATCTGAGCGGTCGGAGGCCACCGATGTGGTGTCCTCATCGCCCTCCTGACTGCAGCTGGCGGGGTAACCTCTGGATGCCGGGCTCAGCTGCTCCTCCAGCTTCATCAGGTTCACCATGTCAGAATAGCTACGCTCCAGACAGCGTGGATCCTCAGGAACAGACGCAGGACGGCTGTCGTACCTGAGAGGGACCAGGTCATAGATGTACACAGGATCCATGTTAGAGCTGCAATGGTTCATTTATCCTCTTTGTGTCTTTGTCTGTCTCTGTTTGTCTGTCTCTGTCAATTCATTTCAACACAAAATAATATAACTTGAACTTTTTCATTTCTAAAGCTTATAATATCCTGGGCACAGAGAATCATGGTTAACGTAGCGTTTTCTAGACATGTTTCTGGTCTATGGAATTCGGTTCTTGTTGGACAGCGGACAGCTTTCTGTTACTAATATGGTCAGTGTTGTGCTGTTGAACCTGTAACTTTAGAGAAGTCACAGTACCTGTTGCCATGGTTGGTCATGTGGTCGCTGGCACTCTGCAGCTGGTGGTGCAGGGTGTGAAGGGCGGGGCGTTCGGACGGCGGCGTCTCACTCAGTTTCCGAGCCAGGTCGAAGCACTGGTTCCTCAGACACTCCAGGCTGCTGAGACACACCTCCTCCTCGCTGTCGTCGCTGTGAACGCGCCCTCCGCTGCCGGGTTGCCCATTGATGGCGTGGCAGCCGTTGTCCGCCATGATGCCTTCTGGGTAGCCGTCCTCCGGCAGCAGCACCCCGTGGCCCTGCGCCAACAGCTTCAGGGAGTCCACGGTCTCCCGGACGACGTCGCTGTCCAGGTCCACGCTCAGCTCGCCTTTCCTGTTGCTCTCCCTCTCGCTGCCGTCTTCCTCGTCCTCCTCATCCTCCTCGTCTCCGCTGTTGGATGAGTTGCTGTTCATCTCAGACTCCGTCATGGCCTGGTAGGCGGCGTCTTCGGCAATCTTGCCCAAGTTGAGCAGTGACTTGGCAACGAGCTCATCATAGTTCTCGTAGTCCTCCCCGCCACCTCCGTTCCCACCGCCACCGCTAAAACTGCTGTTGTCGTCCTTCTGGCCGGAGACAAGTTTTAATTGTCCACCAGGTTTATAATGATTTTCTGCTGCAGGAGACAAACAGAAAAAGAGAGAGTTCAGGACCACATGGCAGCTTCTCAACACAAAAGACAGAAATTGCAGGTAATTGTACCAAACTAATAGAGGAAATGGAGTTATTGTTCTATCTGTTCTATTAAAAAGTCACAATCCAGTGGATGAAAAGAAAAGGAAGCCTCTAATGAAGTAGTCTTCTCCTCATATATTCGTGAATACATTAGTTGCATCTCGCCCAATTCCAGTCGTCTCTTTACTCACAGAAACACAAGCAGGGCTGATGAGTTTCTCTGCCTGAGGACGATTTCACATTTCAGGGACGGAAAGGGAGTCGCTCTGATTCAAGAGCCATAAATATCCTCAGGAGGAGAAAACCCAGCACACAGCATGTGACACACGGAAGGAGCCGGTTGATAACTTTCTGGAATATTTGTGAAATGCAGTGAGATACTTCCTGCCTCTGCAGACTTCAAACTGCCTCATACCTAAACAAGGACAATGTTAGCTACTGGTAAATGGAGACATGTTACTGTCTGTCTGTCTCTCTGTCTCTGTCTGTCTGTCTCTGTCTCTATCCAA
This sequence comes from Eupleurogrammus muticus, assembly GCA_036785175.1. Classification (NCBI taxonomy): domain Eukaryota; kingdom Metazoa; phylum Chordata; class Actinopteri; order Scombriformes; family Trichiuridae; genus Eupleurogrammus; species Eupleurogrammus muticus. Next base: position 27,263,968 of record JAYKQN010000001.1, on the reverse strand, counting down.
GTTGACTAATTTTGATTGTTAATATGTTTTCATTTTATTACATGTCATGGATCTTTTGTTTTCAAGTGTAATAAAACTATTTATTTATTTAAGTACGGTAATTTCCTCCAGTTTTCTTGATTGATTTATTGATGAACTCACCCTGCTGGTGGCAGCGTTCCTCATCCTCCTCCTCATCCTCCTCCTCCTGCTCATCTTCCCCCTGCTCCTCCTCATCATCACCGTCACCATCCTCCACTTCCTCCTCTTCCTCCTCATCCTCCTCAGTCTGTTCTATTCCCGTGGTCGTGTCGGCCATCTCCACCTCTAAATCCTCCTCTTCTTCCTCCTCCTCCTCCTCATCCGAGAACTGGTCCTCCATGTCTTCTTCCCCGTCTCCTCTCTCCTCCTCGTCTTCCTCCATCACTTCCCCCTGCTCCTTTCCTTCCACCATGGAGTTGTTATGGTAGTTGGGGTAGGAGCCAGCGCCCTCCTCCTCTTCCTCCTCCTCCTCCTCCTCCTCCTCTCCGGGGCAAGAGGTGATAAAGGGCCTCCTCTTGGCAGCAGGCTCCAGCGGCTGTTTTTCCAGAGCTTTCCTCTTCTTGGCCAGCGGGCAGCCATAGACACTGAGACGAGACAAAACACAACAGGAAGATCAGCGGTCATCTCTGTTTCTCCTTTCCATCGTCTGTGCACTTTCTATCCAAAGGCTTATGAATATTTATATATCGCGGCTTTAAAATTGCTCTGACGTGCTGGTGTCATGATGGAGACTCAGACGCAGACCCTCAGCACAAACCCAGGTTCACACCTTGAAGAAGGAGCCAACTTTTACTGCTCATATTTGATCCTTTGCGAGCCAGAACACAGCTAAGTGTGCCAACATGCTGCCGTAATCAGACAAACTTGGCTGAACTCACACAACCAGTGAGACAAAAGACCAGCAGTGTCTGGGTAGATGCTGCGTTTATGTTTCATTTCCTCAAGATCACAAGATAATTATTCAAACAACACATCAACCAAAATGCCCTGTAAATTCATTAGACTATAATTATCTCTTCTTTTCTCTATTGATTTATACAAAACAATATGTTGTTAAAAGGTTCGCATTAGCAGAGACATTCAGTTTGTTAGTGAAAGAGATTCTAAAACACAACATTACTAGAGCTGCAACTAACAACTATTCTTATAGTTGATTAATGTATAGATTATTACAATAATTATTCTATTAGTTGTCCATGGTTCATAAAATGTGTTAAATGTCAATCACTGTTGTCCAAAGATGAAGATTCAACATGAAATATCTTCTTTTTGTCCAGACCAACAATCCACAACCCAAAGATCATTAGTTTACTATTATTATAGAAATCTAAAGAACCAGAAAATAATCAGAGAAAAGAAGGTGGAACCAGAGAATTTGGACATTTTCCCCTAAAAGTGACTCAAATCCATTAATCAATCATCAGAATAGTTTGCAGTTAATGTTATGGTTGGAAACTAATCGAATTGACTATTCGTTGCAGCTCTAGTGATCATGTAAATACATGATCCCTATGTAAATACATGATGACTAGATCTTTAATTTGATAAAATGAATTCTGATTAATAGCCAGTGTCACCTCTTACCACAAGCTTCATTGTTTTGGCGCGCTAGATATCAGCACCAGGTGGCCCCAAACTATGTCACCTACTTGGAGGTCCATTTACATTTATAAACCAGGATTTGTTCCTCGTCATTACCAACTTTTAATCATTTGTTCATTGTCACTATCCCAACATCCACTGAAAAAAAAAATCCAGGCCAACATTCATGAGTTATCTTGCTAAGAAAGATTTAGACAGACATTACTTGTATCTGACGTTTGCATTTTTTTGATAATCTCACAGTGGTTATTGTTATTATTATGGATATGGAATTAAGTAAAGGTAAGTTTATTTAGCTTTCTGTTTCTTAGTTTATAAAAAACAAAAGTGTTGCCCAGCGTGTACAAGAAACGCACACATTTAAAACGCTCCAGGTCTTCCTGCTTCCGAAGAGTGTAGACGTGTCTTTGCTTCCTCCTGCTGCTTATGCTTTTTTGTCTTTTAATCATTTTATCTTTTTCCACAAGTCTTGGATACGATTTTGTCTGCTTCTTTTAAGGAAACCAAGACTTTTTAATCATTTTAACACCTTTTTACAACGTATCTGACGAGTCAGCGACTACGAGTTTCTCAACATGACCGAAGGAGTAACTCAAACAACCTCTCCCTGTGAAAACTGTCGGATATACAAGCAAGAAATTTGTGTGCTACAGGAATGCATTTTTGCCCTGGAAGCTGAGAAAGGACTTCATGATACGCTCCCAGTGAACTGCAGTGGTAAGACTTTTACTACGAAAGGAAGGGGTGAAAAGACTGCTACTCACAACTTAAAGTTAAATGATACCGTGTCTTTTCCAAGACTTGACTATAATCGCCTTGGTGCTAAACCAAAACGACGTCAAAATGTCGGTATCGATGTCATAACATCACCTGGAATTAAATTAACAAACTGATTTTTACCACTGTCGGATACACATGGGACTGAGTCTAATAATGAGAGACTCAGGACAGAGCACCACCAGGACCGAAAAACTATGTCAAGCGTCAAGGACACTTTGCTGCTAGGAGATGGAGCCATATCTAACATAAACATGGGGAAAATGATAACAAGCAGCTATCCGAGTGCCACAGTTTCTGACATCACAGAGGCACTACCAAAGGAACGAGCTAAGCATCAAGGTGTGAAACAGCTGATCTTGCACGTGGGTGCAGTGGACATCAGAAATGGACAGTCTGAAATCTTAAAAAAAGATTTCATCACACTCTTTGAAAGTTTGGATAAAGTGACATTACCCACGTTTATTAGTGGACCTCTCCCAACCATCGACAGGAAGGTAAACAAGTTCAGCCGGTTGCTTCAGCTGAACACATGGCTATCCAACATCTGTGACTCCAAAGGATTGCATTTTATTGACAACTTTAACCTGTTTTGGCTTTGAGGTGACCTTTTCAGAGGAAAAGGCCCGCACCTGAACGGAGGTGAAGTGAGGGATCTGACGGAGAACCTCCTCCACGCTCTGAGGCGTCAGAGCAGGCCTGAGCAGAATCAGGCCTCTGTGCGGCCACCGAGAGAAAAGAGGAGGAAGAAAAGAGCTCCCTCTGCCTCACCCAAGGACCCAGCCAAGAGTTTGACCAACCCAGCACCAGCAACAACAAAATCTGCATCCATGGAAAAGGAATCAACTGCTTCAGCTACAGCACCAGCATCTCCGACAAAGGACTCAGCCACTGCAGCCGTTGCAACAACAACACCTGCCTCTCCGGAAATGGACTTAGGCACTGCAGCTACTGCCAGAGAGACATCTGCATCTCCGGCAAAGGAGTCAGCTGCTGCAGCTGCTGCTACAGTAACATCTTTATCTCCGGCAAAGGACTCAACAACATGTGCATCGCCTGCTAAGGGTTTAGCTGGAGAAGAGACTACATCACCTTTACCTTCCCACCTCACCACAGTCCCCACCTGTTACATCTACACCCTCTAGTGACTCTTCATTTACGTTTCCATCTCCATCGACACCTTTGAGATTTCCAAATCATTTTGAAAGCTTGATCAAATCAGGCACTAAAATAGTTCCTCTTACTCCAGACATGGTTAGATCAAGGTTTAACCTTAGATCAAGGTTTTAATCCCCAAAGAAGTATCATGCTCCTCCCGCTCCTAAGCCTGCTCCAAGAAGCAGAGCCCCCCCAGCTCGGCCTCCACCACCAGAGAAGAGCAGTCTTGATGCCACAGTTTTAAACAAGTTCTGCTGGACCTGAGCGCTGCCTTTGACACTGTGGACCATGATATTCTTTTACAGAGGTTGGAGAACTGGCTGGGAATCTCTGGTCCTGCTCTAAACTGGTTTAAATCGTAAATTGAGGACAGAACTTACTTTGTTGAAATTGGAAATTGCATTTCAGACAAAATGTCTGTGACCTGTGGTGTTCCCAAGGGCTCAATCCTGGGGCCCCTTCTGTTCAATTTGTACATGCTTCCGTTAGGCCAACTAATACGCAGCAACAATGTGTCTTACCACAACTATGCAGACGACACTCAGATCTATGTGTCTCTGACAGCAGGTGAACATGGGCCTGTGGATTCACTTTTTCGCTGTAATGAACAAATCACTGTGTGGATGCAAAACAACTTTCTCCAGCTAAACTCAGAAAAAGCAGAAATAATCGTCTTTGGGCCACTGAAGCGAAGAGAACATGTAATCAGTCACCTTCAGTCTCGTTCTCTAAAACCAAAAACACAGGTTAGAAATCTAGGGGTGCTAATGGACTCAGACCTGAACTTTCACAGCCACATAAAGTCAACAATATCAACAGCCTTTTACCATCTAGAAAACATTGCCAAAATCAAAAATATAGTGTCTAAACCAGACTTGGAGAGACTGATCCATGCATTTGTCTCCAGCAGGTTAGACTACTGCAATGGCCTGCTCACTGGTCTCTCTAAACGAGCTGTTAAACAACTACAGAACATTCAGAACGCTGCAGCTCGAGTCCTGACTAGAACCAGAAAATATGACCATATTAGTCCAGTGCTCATGTCTCTGCACTGGCTTCCTGTCCCTCAGAGAATAGACTTTAAAACAGCTTTACTTGTGTACAAGTCTCTTCATGGTCTAGCACCAAAATACATCTATGACATGTTAGAGCCATACGAGCCATCTAGGACCCTGAGAACCTCAGGGACTGGTCTCCTGCAGGTGCCCAGAGTCAGGACTAAACATGGTGAAGCTACATTCCAGTTTTCTGCAGCTAAAATCTGGAACAGTCTTCCAGAGAATGTGAGACAGGCCTCAACGCTGACAATGTTTAAGACCAGGCTGAAAACAGTTCTGTTTAACCGTGCATATGAAAACTGAAAGTATCTTATCTAAACTCTTCACTCTTTTTTAAATTAATGATGAATTCTATGTTTTATGATTTTCCTTTTGTGATTTTATGTATGTGTTGCTCTACTTTTGTGATTTTGTGTAACTGTAAAGCACTTTGAATTGCCCTGTGTATGAATTGTGCTCTACAAATAAACTTGCCTTGCCTTGCCTTGCCTTAAATAGTCAAAAATATGAAACTAATTAAATATTTGACAATTCTGAAGAGCAGTGAAGTAGACTAAAGGATTTATAAAAAAAATGGGGATAAATATTAACCAATGCTAGGACTATAGTTTTCCAAATATATATTTCTTTAATCTATGCAGGTGTCAGATATCACCACCTGGTGGCTCCAAACCAGCACCTGTTTGATGGTCCTTTATCACAATGTTACCAAACTGAACCAACCTGAAATGTCCTTTTTGTCTAGACTAATTGTCCACAACCCAAAGATCACCAGTTTACTACTATAGAAGACAGATTATCAGAGAATTTGCACATTTTTTTCTTTAAAATGACTCAAATCCATTAGTCCATCATCACAATAGTTGGCAACTAAAGAAATATACACCATTATAATGAAATGTCAATTTCATCTTTAGTATTTAGACTTAGATAGATAGATAGATAGATAGATAGATAGATAGATAGATAGATAGATAGATAGATAGATAGATAGATAGATAGATAGATAGATAGATAGATAGATAGATAGATAGATAGATAGATAGATCAAAAAACCAAACAAAATATTAAATAAAAAGTCATATTTATGAGATAAATCAATTAAATATGATAAAAACAAAACAATACTCAGATTTGAGAAGCTGGAACCAGAGACTTGGATGTTTTCTTCTTAAAAATGACTCAAATCTATGAATCAATTATTAAAATAGTTGGTGATTAATGTAATAGTTGATTAATCGATTAATCAACTAATTGTTGCAGCTCTAGTAAAAAACTACAAAACTACTTATTCGCAGTCCATTTCCATATGAAAGAGCATGTTTTATGTGAGAAGCGCAAACCACTGTATTTGTCTGGACCTGCATAAACATACCTCTTAATCATTTAATAATCACATTCTTCTTTTTCTTTACTACACACTCTCAAATTTAAATCAAGGAAACTGGACTTGTAATTGTCTAGGAAGACATTTCACCTTTTATCCACGGGGCTTCATCAGATTATAGGCATCAGTCTGATGAATCTACACTAGTTTACTACTACATTTATTCTGATAGTTGATGAATCTAATGATCAATGGATTTGTTTTTTGGTTCATGAAATGGTGTAAAATGTGGATCAGTGTTTTCCAAAACTAAAGATTCAAACTAAAATATCTTTTGTCCAAACCACAGTCCACAACTCAAAGATCATCAGTTTACTATTATAGAGGAATGAAGAAACCAGAGAATAATCAGAGAAGAGAAGCTGAAAAAGTTCAAATCATTAGACAAAAAAATACAAAGGTGACAAAATAAAAAAAATAATAAAAACTCAAAAAGATGATAAAATGTCAACTCATCCTGATTTCAAGCTGATATTTAACAAAAAAATTAAAAACAAATCTAAATAAACTAAAGAAATAAAGTGACAAAAACATGAAAAATTATGATTTGAGAAGCTGTAACCAGATAATTTGTATATTTTCTTTTTAAATAGTTGGTGATTAATGTGGCAGTTGGAAACTAATCAATTAATCACCTAATCATTGCAGCTCTACACTGATGATGATTTAGACCTTTTATTCCATAGAAGTCTCAGGTGGAGATAAATGAGCTTCCAGAATAAAATGTCACACTAAATATTTCTTCACGCAAATATATCAGGAATTTAGTTGTCTTTATTTATATATAAACAATAATCTGACAGTTTCTTAGTAAAATGTGGTATGATAAAATTATAATCTAATTCTAGTCATGTTCACTATGCAGACACAAAGAGGAAATTAAGCTATTTTTAAACTTGAATGTGAACAGACAAAGAAAAGATGCTGTGATTAAATTCTTTTCTTTTCATTCACCATATATAACACTGCAGTGTGTTTCTCCCACATGCACCACACACACAAGCATAAAGGCAAGCTGGCAGTCTGTGTGTGTGTGTGTGTGTGTGTGGGTGGGTATGTGTGTGTGTGTGTGTGTGTGTGTGTGTGTGTGTGTGTGTGTGTGTGTGTGTGTGTGTGTGTGTGCGTGTGACCTCGGACACCTTGCTGTCTCCCCTCAATTAAATTCTAGTGGTAATTAAAGCTGATCAGAAACGAGGGATTGAAGCTGCAGACAAGGGCGAGAGACTATGCATTGTAATTATGTGGAAGAGAAACAGAGAGAGAGAGAGAGAGAGAGAGAGAGAGAGAGAGAGAGAGAGAGAGACGGAAAAAATCAAAGTACTGTGTTAGTTTATGACTGATTAGTGTGTTTAGTTATTGATTAGTGTGTTTAATGATTGATCAATGTGTTTAGTGATTGATTAGTGTGTTTAGTGAATGATCTGTGTGTTTATTTAGTAATAGATCACTTGAGCGATCGATCAGTGCGTATAAGTTTCTGAGTGAAGACTGTGACTGCTACTGATTCTAAAACCATGATGCTGCTGTGAGCTGAATATTTTCCTCATCTGAGTCCATTAATGTCTCTGCTGATGTTTTAAGAATTATAATCTGAGGATATTTACATCAATTAAACCTACCTGCTTAGTGCCTTTGTTTCCCATGATGCAAAATAACTTTTGATGTGTAAAATCTATAAATCTCTATCAGCATAAACTAAAAAATATATGCATGCATTTTTTCACCAAATTGATGAAGTCATGCAGCCTCATTCTTCTGCTTTATACAGTGGCTTACGAAACTATTTGGCTCCCTTGAACTTTGTGACCTTTTGCCACATTTCAGGCTTCAAACATAAAGATATAAAACTGTAATTTCTTGTGAAGAATCAACAACAAGTGGGACATAATCATGAAGTGGAACACACTTTATTGGATATTTTAAACTTTTTTAACAAATAAAAAACAAAAAATTGGGCGTGCAAAATCATTCAGCCCCTTTAATTTCAGTGCAAAAAACTCTGTCCAGAAGTTCAGTGAGGATCTCTGAATGATTCAATGTTGACCTAAATGACTAACGATGATAAATGGAATCCACCTGTGAGTAATCAAGTCTCTGTATAAATGCACCTGCACTGTGATAGTCTCAGAGGTCTGTTTAAAGTGCAGAGAGCATCATGAAGAACAAGGAACATACCAGGCAGGTCCGAGATACTGTTGTGGAGAAGTTTAAAGCTGGATTTGGATACAAAAAGATTTCCCAAGCTTCAAACATCCCAAGGAGCACTGTGCAAGCAATAATATTGAAATGTGGGGTGAGGTGGGAGAATCTGTCCATAGAACAATCAGTCGTATACTGCACAAATCTGGCCTTTATGGAAGAGTGGCAGGAAGGAAGCCATTTCTTAAAGATATCCATAAAAAGTGTCGTTTAAAGTTTGCCACAAGCCACCTGGGAGACACACCAAACATGTGGAAGAAGGTGCTCTGGTCAGATGAGACCAAAATCGAACTTTTTGGCAACAATGCAAGATGTTATGTTTGGCGAAAAGCAGCACAGCTCATCACCCTCAACACACCATCCCCACTGTCAAACATGGTGGTGGCAGCATCATGGTTTGGGCCTGCTTTTCTTCAGCAGGGACAGGGAAGATGGTTAAAGTTGATGGGAAGATGGATGGAGCCAAATACAGGACCATTCTGGAAGAAAACCTGATGGAGTCCGCAAAAGACCTGAGAATGGGACGGAGATTTGTCTTTCAACAAGACAATGATCCAAAACATAAAGCAAAAGCTACAATGGCATGGTTCACCAAAAAACATATCAAGGTGTTAGAATGGCCAAGTCAAAGTCCAGACCTCAATCCAATTGAGAATCTGTGGAAAGAACTAAAAACTGCTGTTCACAAACGCTCTCCATCCAACCTCACTGAGCTCGAGCTGTTTTGCAAGGAGGAATGGGCAAAAATATCAGTTTCTCGATGTGCAAAACTGATAGAGACATACCCTAAGCGACTTGCAGCTGTAATCGCAGCAAAAGGTGGCGCTACAAGTATTATCTCAATGGGGCTGAATGATTTTGCACGCCCAATTTTTCGTTTTTTATTTGTTAAAAAAGTTTAAAATATCCAATAAAGTGTGTTCCACTTCATGATTGTGTCCCACTTGTTGTTGATTCTTCACAAGAAATTACAGTTTTATATCTCTATGTTTGAAGCCTGAAATGTGGCAAAAGGTCACAAAGTTCAAGGGAGCCAAATAGTTTCGCAAGCCACTGTAAGTGTCAATCTGGAAATGAGCACATTCAGCTGCAACTTCCGATTATCAATCAATCTATTGATTATTGAAATGACTAATTGGTAATTAGTTGTTTGGTTCAAAAAATGGTGTAAAATGAACTGATGCTTTAACCTAAAATGTTTTTGTCCAGACCAACAGTCCACAACCCAAAGATCATCAGTTTACTATTATTGAAGACTAAAGAAACCAGAAAAATATCAGAGAAGAGAAGCTGAAATCCCAAAATATACATGGTGGATTTCAGAGTAAGTTTTAGAATTTGGACCTTTTCTTCGCAAAATGACTTAAATCTATTAATCCATTCCATCAAAATACAGTACAGTACATAAAATGGTCTTAATATGGCTTCATTATGACACAGATTGAGTTAACATGATCCTCGTGTGATATAATTGAGTAAAGTGTAATCATTTAATTAATTGAAGCTCAGCAAAATGTCTGTTACTTATAACTGCTCTTCTCCGATACACAGTATTCAATGTAATGGTATTTCTCAGGTTGTCAAGTGTCATGTTATTTCTTATTATTCACTCAATGGTCTGTTTGAGTGATCTGGGAACACGGGCTACCACCTTGTCAGGTAATCACTAATTTTCTAGGATGGCTGCTTGGCAGAATGAGTCCGCAGCAATTTGTGGCCATGCTGATCACTCAGGGCATCAGCCTAGCTCTAGGCCTAGCAGAGAGAGTGAACCCTTGAGGTGACTGCTGCTCCCAAAAAGAAAAGGTGTCGAAGACCAAAAAGCTCACTATTCTAGCCAAGCATATAGATGTCCATCATCATTGCCAAACAGAAGCAGCTGGAGTCTACCATGTGTCAGAGACAGCTCTTGCTTTCAAAATCTATTCCCTGGAGAGTGCCAAGCACCTCCAGAAGATGGAAGAATTTACTTCTCCCTTGGTCCCAGTGAGCTAACATCAGCTAACAACAGCGGGGAGCTCCCACACTGAAGCAGAGTTGAGGCTTCTGCGGCTCCATCTCAGACACTTAGTAGGTCTTATGTTCCATCCTGTGCCAACATTTCGTCCCAGTTGAGATATAAAGTGCTGCAGGCAAAGGACATTCACCTTCACAGATTCGTTAGAGTATGGGAGCAAAGGATTTAATAGCAGTGATAAAGATATTGGATACAAGGATGACACAAAATTTTTCTTTCAGGGAACTCGTAATAGAGTTTGGGTTGATTCACAATGGGTTCTGCTTGGTTTATCCGGAATGCAAGCAGGAGCTTGATGCATATCTAGTGTTACTTGGTGACTTAAACTTAAGGTATGGAAGGAACATATTTTATTGAAACTACTAGTCAGTTTCCAGCAAGACAGCACTCCCAGTACATACTAAAATTAAATTGGTTAGTACTGGACACAGAGCATCATGGTGGTGGGGTACACCCAGGCAGTGGTATGCTTTACCTATGGCAATATGGGTCAGCTGGTGTCTCTTAGTCCCTGGCTGCTGTTCCTCCTGCGAGAGCACAGAAAGAGCGAACATTACAGCCCATTTGCAATATATTAACCAAATTGCATGTTTCTTTACATCTGCAGTAGCTGCAGGAATGCTTATCTTGTCTGTGTGCCCGCACTAAAAGGGAACCTCAGTTTTACTTCTCGGTGCACCTAACGATAGGTAAACCAAGAAGTACAACTGAGAAGCTATACCTTCCTTTTTAATCAAGTGTCGGGAGCTGATGCTGGTTTGTGCTGAATCGGGTCCGAATGCCCTCTCTTTTCTGCGGTTTGACCGTTTGCAGGACACTAGCATTTGAAGGATTCCTTCAGTTATCTGAGCTTCCACCCAACCAACAGCTGTTGCTGGCTTCATCCATGGCAAATGCCAGGGCATTCTAATGACATCATTGATTTTCTAGCCCTTATGAATTTGCAGGTTTTCAAGAGGCTCTGCCTCAAAGCCAGCTCCACAACTATAGTAGTTCCACCTTTAGTGGCAATAACCCTCTGGTAAAACAGCACTCCCTCACATCATGGTCCTACATAAAGAATAGTGGCTTTCACTCTTAGAAAAACCTGTCAACACCAGCACCGTGTGAGCCTTAATTTATTATTGCATCAATGTACAGGTCCTTCTCAAAAAATTAGCATATTGCGATAAAGTTCTTTACTTTCTGTAATGTAATGATAAACATTAGACTTTCATATATTTTAGATTCATTACACACAACTGAACCCTTTAATTGTTTTAATATTGATGATTTTGTCAAAAAAGTAAAGAAAAAACAAAAATCCCTATCTAAAAAAATTAGCATATTTCATCCGACCAATAAAAGAAAAGTGTTTTTAATACAAAAAAAGTCAACCTTCGAATAATTGTGTTCAGTTATGCACTCAATACTTGGTCAGGAATCCTTTTGCAGAAATGACTCTTCAATGTGGCATGGCATGAAAGCAATCAGTCTGTGGCACTGCTGAGGTGTTATAGAAGCCCAGGATGCTTCGATAGCAGCCTTAAGCTCAGCCACAGTCTTGGGTCTGGCGTCTCTCAACTTTCTCTTCACAATATCCCACAGCTTCTCTATGGGGTTCAGGTCAGGAGAGTTGGCAGGCCAATTGAGCACAGTAATTCTAAGGTCAGTAAATTTACCAGTGGTTTTGGCACTATGAGCAGGTGCCAGGTCGTGCTGAAAAATGAAATCTTCATCTCCATAAAGCTTTTCAGCAGAAGGAAGCACGAGGTGCTCCAAAATTTCCTGATAGCTAGCTGCATTGACATTGCCCTTGATAAAACACAGTGGACCAACAGCAGCTGACACGGCACCCCAGACCATCACTGACTCTGCGTACTTGACACCAGACTTCCGGTATTTTGGCATTTCCTTCTCCCCAGTCTTCCTCTAGACTCTGGCACCTTGATGACATGCAAACTTTGCTTTCATCCGAAAGTAGTACTTTGCACCACTGAGCAACAGTTCAGTTCTGCTTCTCTGTAGCCCAGGTCAGGCGCTTCTGCCGCTGTCTCTAGTTCAAAAGTGGCTTGACCTAGGGAATGCGGCACCTGTAGCCTATTTCCTGTGCACGCTTGGGCACAGGGGCTCTGGATGTTTCTACTCCAGACTCAGTCCACTGCTTCCGCAGGTCCCCCAAAGTCTGGAATCGGGCCTTCACCACAATCTCCCTCAGGGTTCAGCCACCTCTTCTCGTTGTGCAGCATTTTCTGCAACACTTTTTCCTTCCCACAGACTTCCCACTGAGGTGTCTTGATACAGCACTCTGGGAACAGCCTATTCATTCAGAAATCTCTTTCTGTGTCTTACCCTCTTGCTTGAGGGTGTCAATGATGGCCTTCTGGACAGCAGTCAGTTTGGCAGTCTTACCCATGATTGCGGTTTTGAGTAATGAACCAGGCTGGGAGTTTTTAAAAGCCTCAGGATTCTTTTGCAGGTGTTTAGAGTTAACTCGTTGATTCAGATGATTAGGTTCATAGCTCATTTAGAGCACCTTTTCATGATATGCAAATTTTTTAAGATAGGGATTTTGGGTTTTCATGAGCTGCATGCCTAAATCATCAGTATTAGTAATAGTATCAGGATTACTATTGCAACACCACATCATCAGTAGGGTAAAATTAACCTGTCTCCCGACGGTCTACAATACAATGAAACAATAAACAGACAATAAAAGACCTGAAACATTTCAGTCGGTGTGTAATGAATCTAAAATATCTGAAAGTTTTAATTGTATCATTTTATTATGGAAAAGAATGAACTTCATGACAATAAGCTAAATTTTGGGGAGGACCTGTATTTCAAGTTACAAAATATTCAAAGCCTCATAGTTGGAATTCCGTTTAATATAACAAGCTCTGATCCATAATTTCCCAGTTTATTCTCCAATCAGGCCATACAATTTCTGCTCAAAAGCATCCCAAAGGTATCCACTCCCCTGCTAACAACATGCTACCTTTCACACTTATTTTGTATCAAATATTACATGTGTTGAAGCAAAGTTATCATTCTCCTCATGTAGACACTCTGCTCAACTGTACTTTTTTATTAGCTTTAACCCATTTAAATACATGTGCACATGCATTCCTCTGACCCTTTAACTCATGATCCCAATCCCATGTCCAAATCATGGTTTATTTCTCACCTCAGTAAAAATATTTTTAGGTTTCAACTAGGGATGCACCGATGTGAAAATTTCGGCCGATATCGATATCCGATATAAATATCGGCAGTCACTGCCGATACCGATATTTGCCGATACCGATATATGTAGAGAAAAAGTTTTCTGTAGTGTCACAAATTTAGTACAGACCAGAAAAAACACTGTACATTTGAAAAGCACAACAGTGCTCTTTATTTAAAGGAAGGCTCACTGTAAAACTGTCATGTGGTTAGAGGAAGTACGGCGGAGCGGACCCGATGGAACTCCGCGAAGGCGGCGACGGCCGCGGCGGAGGCCGGCGATGAGAAGGCTGCAGGACGGCGTCCGACACCCCGGAGCAACGTTCCGCGCATTTTTTTGTCTTTTCGGGCGATGCGATGTGACGGAGCAGCCCGCTAGGAGAAACCGCTATAGTTAGTTGGGTCACTGTCTGCGTGTCTCTCGGCGAAGCGCTAAGCTAAGCTAGCTGGTCCTAGCGGGCTCCTCCGTCACATCGCATCGCCCGAAAAGACAGCGGCCACCTCCGCCGACGAGAAGGCGGCAGGACGGCGTCCGACACCCCGGAGCAACGTTCCGCTCATTTTTTTTGTCTTTTCGGGCGATGCGATGTGACGGAGGAGCCGCTAGGACCAGCTAGCTTAGCGCGTCGCCGAGACACACGCAGACAGTGACCCAACCAACTGTAGCGGTTTAACTCTGCACATTGTTGACATATCGGCCAGAATTTTTTTGATATCGGACCGATACCGATAAGTTAAAAAACGTGACATATCGGCCGATATATATCGGTTGGCCGATATATCGTGCATCACTAGTTTCAACATATCCCCTGCAATGCCATTCAGGTCATTCTTTTAGGATAGGTGCTGCTACATCTGCAGCCATGCACAGCCTGACATTCTCTTCAGTACAGCAATTGGGACACTGGTCTTCCTCTGCATACGCTTTAAATGTTCACCCTGATGACTCAGCAATCATCAAGGCGCAAAGATCTTTGAAGTGTAAGGTGAACAAGTGAATATATTTGGTGGTGGTGGTGGTCCTGTGCATCCTTTGGAAAATGCTTACATGCAATTGGGTTGGGAGGTTGGGTTTGATGATGGGCTAAATCATGGACTGACTGATTGGCTTGTGCAATGAAATGTCTGTTGTGGGATGCTAAGCAAAATGAAAAAGGACAATGTCTTGTGCAAGCCTAAGTATCATCACAGGATGATATTATGTCTCCACCTCTGATTAGTAGGGGTTAATAATTTAAGTAAAAATTGAATTGTAATTTTCTGGCCTATATTGCAATTTTAATTTCATTCACATTTTTCTTCAAATGATGCTTTTGGTGCACGAAAACATTTAATAATGAAGATTGAAAAATTAAAGTCAAGAACTGATTTCAAATACATTCCTCTTTTATTTTTTTTTGTACCTATCATCATTTGAGTCAGTAAACAGCTAATAATACATGACTAGCGTCATCTTCTTCATGTGTCTTTCTATCAATATGTTACATAATGTTAGCTAGCATCTGTATATTGGGAATTTCTGTTTAACTTGTAACATCTATGTGAAGTTATCTCAAGCTCATACATCTACCTTTTCTCCAGTTGCTGTTTCACACTCGTCTGACTCTCTGACTTGTTGCTAGGTGCTTCATGTGCTTGACAACTGCATAACAACCACCCCTAACTTGAAGAGTGTTTATTGATAAGATCGTTATCTATAGTTCAGCTTAGTGCTCGCAAGTATGCGGCAGGGCTGCTGTGACGGTGGAGAGAAGCAACGCAAAAAAAATAATACATATGTAAAATAGTTGATGAAAACAAAATCTGGTTTAGAAAAAGGGCAAAAAAAATACAGCTTTGATGATCTGAAGATGCCTGAAATCACGGTTTTTAATCTAAGACGATAGATCATCCAGACCTAGACACTAATTTAGAAACTCTCTAGTGGATATCTGATGACACTGTTGTGTATGATAAACTGTCCTAGCTTAAAAAAATCTCCCTGCAGAGCTGCAAGGATGAAGCACCCTTTCAGTCCCATGTATTCCTTATTTAATTGCCAGAGACTTTTATTCACTTTCAGTTTTGTAATAAACATCATGTCTTTCCTAATTGAAATGAAGATTAGCAAAAGTTCAATCAAAAAAGACCCCACCATTATTACTGCTCTGCTTCCACGCACAATATTCAATGTAATAGTACTGCTTGGGATGTCAAGTGTCAAACATCTGATAAAATCTGCTGGTCTCGCCAACCAATGAAGCAGTTGAACGTCCTCCCTGTCAGCTTATGACTTTCAACTTTAAAATAAAACGCTCTCTCCCTGCTTTAGCACCTGAAAATCTCACTTCATCCAAGTAACAAAGACTTTTAATTCACATTCATTTTTATAATAAGGATTATCCTCATTCCCCGCTTTCCTGATTAAACTAATCGTTGCAGCTCTGGATTAGTTAAAAAACTGGTTTTACATGCACCACATTACAAAATGTAAATACAAGTGTTTTTTTTTGTGTAGGCATCATTTATACATCTGGATTATAGACTTTATTATAGTTGTGGACACAGGAACAAAGAAGAACACATCCTTTGAGTTTTAAAGTGTGTGTGATGTTAGTTTATTAGGTGATTAGGTTGGTTTCATTGGTCAATTAACTGCTACCAGAGCTGCAGCATTGCTTCTGTTGTCACAGTTACCAGCGGTTTAATATACCTGCAGGATTTATTTAGTTTGTTAAGTTTGTTTGTCAGCTGTTGTCAGAAACAGTGTAGTGAGTCCTCAGACTCATCTGCAGCCATATGAGACATAAAGCTAAAGTTCTGTTTCCCCGGCTCAAGATGAATGTTGATTTTATGATGGAGGTGGAATTGCTGCAGCTTTAATTTGTCAGAAAAAAAGTGACTTTAATGTCATGATAAGAGAAAGATACTGTGAACATGGTGTCAGAGTAGAGAGTGAGACAGGTGACAGGAATATCAGCTGCAGTGTGATAATTGCATCTTGGTATGTGTGGTTAGGTGGGATCATCGCCCCTGGCAACGCCACGTACCGCCAGTCATCACTGTGGCAACACTTTAGTGCCAACAGACTTAGAGGGGAAATGTATAAGAGATGGGAGGTGGCAGCGAGGGTGTGTGTGTGTGTGTGTGTTGGAGGGGGGGGGGCATGATGTTCACATCCTATACCAGTGGTTGCTATGGGAGATAAGCTGCATCCCTCCTGGTCCTCATACTGCAGCATCTGCACAGTGCTGTCGCCATGGTGACATCCTCCAGAGAGAGAGAGAGAGAGAGAAAGAGACATATATATATATAGATAGTGGGGTGATGTGGAATAGAGAGAGAGACAATGAAAGAAAGGTAGGGGATAAAGAAAGAAGTGATTAGGGGAGAAAGAGAGAGGGAGAGAGAGAGAGACAGAGAGAGAGAAAGAGAGAGAGATTGAGAGAGATACAAAAGATAGGGATAGATAGGGTTAGAGAGACAGAAAGAGAAAGAAAGAGAGATTCAGAGAGAAAGAGAGAGAGAGAGAAAGAGAGAGAGAGAGAGAGAGAGAGAGAGAGAGATAGGAGATTTCTCAACAAGCATCATGATTCCATAATGGGACCAAATCCGATTCTGAGTTTTATAATAAAAAATGCTTTGATTTTCTCCAAGAGTGGAACCTCTGTGGTTCACTTGGTGGATTTTTTCCGGGGGCTAACACACTAATATGACATGCATAGAGCAAAACCTTGTCATAATTCTCCAAAACTCTAAACACTTTTCTGCTTTACGCACATTTTGCAATTCAAAATGTCAATTTTCAAATGCACTGAACACAGTTCTCTGCATAGGACACAACACTCAATAATAATTTTAAAATTACACTATATGAGCTAATTGGTCAATACAATGAGCCACCTGGCCAAACACACCATGGTTAATGGTTCCCACTTCAATCAGGAAGTCAGCACTATAAAAGACCACAGGTGAGCACCTTGTATTTACAACAATGAAAGATGTTGCAGAGAGGGGAAGAAGAGCAAGGGTGGGAATGGGAGGGGGAGGACAAGTGAGACATAGGGGTGAAGCTGGTAGAGCCAGCAGAGGAGTGTTTGGCCAAAGAAGACAACAACTTTTTAACAAAATCAGACCAACTTTAGTAAATCATGTAATCACAATGGATAGAGCTGGACAGAGAGAGCAACTCAACTTGTCCTTTTTTATTCCTGCCTCTGTCATCCAGACATTTAGACTGAAGCACAGGTATGTAACAAACATTTCTGTCACACTATGTAGTAGACCCATGTCATAGTATATCATTTGGATGACACCGGTGTACTTCACGAATGGCTGATGTCATACACTAATTGTAATTTCTTGGGGGAATTTCTTTAGGCTGCATTTACAAGCCCTATATTTTTGTCAGTCCTTTTCTATACCTACTTATTACTCACTAGGGTCACAAGGATCTGCTGGAGCCAGTCTCAGGGATACACCCCAGACAGGGACCTATGAGTGTGTGAATGGTTCATGTGGCAACGATAGGGTTATCGTTGGCCACATGAACCATTCACACACTCATACATATGGGCAATTTAGAATCTCCAGTTAACCTCAGCATGACTTTGCACTGTAGGAGAAGGTCAGAGAACCCGGAGATAATCCACACAAACACAGGGACAACTCTACACATAACGGCCATAATTCAAGGACTTGATCTATATTTTGTTTGTTTTTTGTCCATCTAAAGGACTGAGAGACACAAATATGCGGAAACAAGGGAACAAATATTCACCGGGGTACAGGGAACTGCTATTGTAAACTTGGTTTTGGAAAATAATGAAATCAGATTTGGAAAAATTCAAAGCCACATTATTCAAGACAATACAATATTCAACACCATTCAACAAGTCATTCTGTCCACATTGGCTTGCATTCTCTAGCGCAACCAAATCCGCATGAAGCAAAACTCATAAGGTTTCTTCTGAGAGAAACCATCAAAGGGACAAAGAGCTCAGGCGAGCATACGTTTTAAGTATTATATTGACTGCATTAGGCAACACGGTTCATTTTTATAGATGACGCTGGGTTTAACCTAGTAAAACCAGAAGAAGGAGAAGAAACATCATTGGCCACAGATCCATAGAAGGTGTTCCTGGCCAACATGGCTGACATCTCCAAAACGTTTTGTGTCCTTCATCGTCATGCCATCCTTGGACCATACAAACCAGCCCCTAATTCTGACATTTCTGGACAGACTCCAAAACATTCTCATACCACTAAAGAGTATCATGCAGACAATCAAAGCAACCCATAAGTTGGAGTAGGGGACAACAAGCTTTCATCATGCAGCTCCAGCCCAAATTTGGATTGCTGACCACCCACCATTGTTTTGTCAACATCTCAATTTTTTGAACCCATTAGAAGAGTTCTTTTCAGTTTAGCGGCCAGCAGCCCTTTGTGCCTCTTGTGTAGGCTATCGAAGAGGTATGTGATGAAATTGATGAGGGTGCGATTCAGGGATGGATAAGGCACTCAAGGTGCTTCTTTCTACTATGTCTGGCAAGGGAAGATATTGCCTGTGATGTTGATGAGGCGTTGTGGCCAGTCCCAGCTGTGCAGTAAGATGTTGATCAATGATTATTTTTCTTGCCTCTTTTTTTCCATATATTTTTCATCAATTTTTTTCTGCAACTTTCTTCTTTCTTTAGTTTGAACCTTTTTATGTGGAATATTTGGTTTAATTCAGTATAAATATATATTTGGTAAAAAATAATAAAGGGCAAATGTTTCAAGAGTGTGTTTGTGTACAAATATTTATGTGCATGTAAACAATCTAAAGAATGTTCTACAATTTGAACTATTTGAATGTAGTATTATGACAAAGCTACTAATGATGAACAAGCTTTTCATTGCACCCAACAGTGTGTAGTTGATTAAACAAAAATTAGGTAATAGAAATGATGAGTGCAAAAGTTAGATTTGATAGTGCTATATGCTCTGTTAGTTACACTGCTTAACTTTGAAGGATATATGACCTTTTTTGTATAGTTTGGGTGTGTGGATTTGTGAACTGTGTAAAGTGTTTTTTTAAAACTGACCTAGTTTACAAAATTGTGTTTTATCAACTGGAATAAACTAAAGTTGTAATGTTGTAGAGTTGTAAATATAATTTCAGATCTTCCTCAAGGTTTCAGCTGAACTGATCAGTGGACAGACACACTTTCATCAGCAGTGATCTGAAGATAGCATCAGCAGCTGTGATATCACAGCTCCACACCCAGCCATGTAGCAGAGCACCTGGAGGCTGCGACCTGCTGATAAAATACCAAGGATCCTCCTTTATCTCTTTCTCTATGTTTCTCTCTCTCTGTGGAATGAAAAGTAAGAAATAGTATTTAGTAGTAAAAGTCCTCTCTTAGTGTCTCTGGCATAGCATGCAAAGAAATCCAGCTCTACAGGTGCCAGATATAGCCACCAGGTGGCCCCAAATGAAGAAGGTCCATTTACCACAATGTAACAACAGTATATTCAGAGTGATCCAGAAACCAGATTTTCTTCCGGATCATAACCAAAATTTAATCATCTGTTCAGGGTACCATTCCCAACAATAGCTGAAAATTTGCCGAAAATCTAACCAAAATGTTTATGAGGTAATTTGCTAACAAACAGACCAATACCAAAGAAAGAGAGTAAGAAAATAATGATAAAACAACAAATATTAAATGAAACCAAGTACAAACTACTGATGGGATATGCTTTGAATTAACTGATTATTGTCACTATGTACGGTCACTATACTTTCCTCTGGTATTTAGTGGAGTTATATTTTATTCTATTTTATAAACTTTAGAAAAAATAAATATATCTGTGTAACTGTGCCATTTAAAAGTAATAATTAGATAAAATAAAACCACAATATCCTGCTGTATTATAACATCAAACATAACCTATAAACTATGTCAAAGGTAATTTTCTGTTGGATTTATCATCATTAAACCGCAGAAAAATTAATACCTGAAATGAATGAAATTGCATCAGAAAACTTAAAAAACTGATGAGATGCAGCCAGATGTACTATAGTGAATTAATATATTTTATTAGAAATGTATTATTAAAATGAAAATCCTCACTAGATTCATTGTAGTACAATGATGTTATTTTTGTTTTGAATTCCTGAGTAACTAGGTGTAGACCCAGACATCTGGCTTCCCTCCATGCTGATAGACGTGATCAATCAACCAGCAAAAATAGTAGTGCTGGTAGGAAATCTTTGAATCAGCTTTCCAGACTTATCTCCAGTTTTTTATTTAAAATTTTGAAGCTGCTAAGAAGGCACATTTGAACCAGATCTTCTCAATATAGTTGTACAGCTCCTTTCTCAATGTTTTTACTGAGTCTCTCCTTTGATCGGCTAATTTGAATGGCTTTGAATAGGAGGTGTGGATGGTGACTGTATAGTTGTAACATCACAACGTCACATTAGTCATGACTGCTTTTTTTCAAGGCATAGTTTCTCAATACAGGTTGTGTATGTTTCTATGTGGATTGAGTGGTCTGAAACATGGGGCAGGATTTATACACTGTCTCCTGTCATATACACAGTCAAATATCTATATGGGTCTAATACATTTTATAAATTTGAACCTAAACTGATTGCATTTCAGTAAAAATGGAAAATAATGTGTGTTTTAAAACTTTTGAACAGTAATGTATAAAACTTTGACGTAATTTTTTTTTTACATTTGTCTTTTGATCCTTTTAACTACAATGGATGAAAAAAAACACTGAATTAATATATTTAAAGTTTATTTACAGATTATATTTTCTATTCCCTCAGACTTAATTTCATGAATTAATCATTTTAACAATCAATAGAATAGTTCCAACACCACAGACAGTGTTTGCCAGACTAACAGCAGTGCAGAGGGTGGGTACCTGCGGTGTCTGGCGTATTTCCCGCTGACGTGGCCGCTGCCATCACAGCCTGGGGTTGGACAGCTAGAAACACACAGAGCAAACTTCACTTTATACACTGTTCTGTACACTTGTACATCGGCACTGTGGTACACGGGTTACTCCTCCTACTCCAACTGGACTCCTGAGATAAATGAGAGAATCACTGGTTTCAGTAAATTCCCCAAGAGACACAAAGTGTGTTCACAGGCTTATGACAGGAAAGGAATCAGGTGACAAAATCTAAAAATGTACAAATTAAAAAAGCAGATCAGGGTGGATTATCCATAAAGACAATGAGTATATATGATAAATACATTCATTTAGTTTTTTTATTTATTATGAAGCTTTAAGATAAGGGCATGATAAGGTCATTCTTGGGAACGGTTCAATCCTGGCCTGATTGGCTTCTGTCTTGCATTTAAAACAAGGTGTTACACTGTTGGTGCCTAGCTACAGGTATGAGGATCCTGTCTTGTTGCTATGGCTCTGAATCCCTCCCGCCTGTCTGATGGGAGATGCACCACACAATGCTGCTTTGACTGTGGGAGACACTAAATATGAAATTCATATATGAAGGATTTTACAGACAATCAGATTACGGAAACACCATTAAGAATGTTTCAGATTCCCATTTCCCTGATTCAGTGAGTGTTTCTGTTCTACTGTAGGGTGTAAATCTACCTCCAGGTCTTGTTGTATCATTGTTGGTGTTGTGAGAACCTGTAAGATAGTGTGAGTGTTTATGTCTGGTTCAGTTAAGCTCCCCAGAGATCTGAGTCACTGCAGCTTTTAATCTAAAGACACGGGGCCTCTGACCCCCACACCACTCAACTCCACCCACCCTCCACACTCCACCCGATACACCTGATCTATAAATGGGTATGTAGGAACCACCAAGCAGAGGAGGTGCAGACATCATCAAGCAGCCAGTAGACAAAAGATGGAGTAAGTTTGTTCAAGGTGAGGGGGCTCATCATTCAGTGTTAGAGCAGAGGTGATCATCTTATTTATCACAGTGTGTGTGTGTGTGTGTGTGTGTGTGTGTGTGTGTGTGTGTGTGTGTGTGTGTGTGTGTGTGTATGTGAGTAAAACACTCAATAATAAATTCTCACCATGCACCAAGCAGCTTTAACCTTGTTGAGGCTGAACAGCAAACATTGTAGAAACTTTCACTAGTTTCCAGAGCATCTCAATTATTACAGATATTTTCTTTCTTTCACAAGCCTTTCTTCTGAATTTCATTGCAGACATGCTGTCAACGGTTCAATTATCTTTACTGTTACCATAACAACAACACGCTTAGGTGGAGCCAAGGGTTAATGAGACAAAAGGTGTTGTTAGGGCTACAGCTTCGTTAGCAGCTATGTTGTCCATCTTCTTTAGAGAAGAAGCTGGATGAAGTTTACAATGAAATTTACATTTCGTGTGATAAAGAGTGATAAATAATTTCTGAGCTATTTATAACTGAGTGGTAGCAAAAACCTGCAGGTAAAACAACATTGGATTTTGATTTATTTATTAAGTCATTAACAATGAGCAGATATAATATCAATTGGTGTTGAACTGTTACTGACCTAAGAACAACATCTAGTTTTCTAGATGTTGACCCTTGTATATGTTGCATGTTTTAATCTGGTTTATTTAATAGATTTAACATGTTACTGAATCATACTTACATGTTTTAATTCATTATAAAATGTACTGCCCTTCCTTAAAACAAGCTTATTTAACATAATTAATAAAGTAATTAGAAAAGTATTTACAATTTAGTTTCCATCTTCATCGTATGTTCAGACAAGTAAAACATTTGGGTCAGTTCAAAGTTTGAATTAGATTGGATGCAATTTACATATCTAAGAGTTAAAATATTACATTGACAGAATCTCTGAATTAATTCTAGTTCAAAATGTATTTACACTTAACCTAAAATATATATTATATATTATATTATATCTAGTGTTAGATAAAGTAATAGTGTGCAACCACTTGACATAATAAAATTAAGTATTTTAAAAAATATTTTTTCAGTGTAAGAAGTAAATGAAGCTAAGCTAATGCTGTATAAAGCTAATGCTAAATGACGCTAACGTTATATAATAATGCTACATGCTGCTAAGAGCTAATACTAAAAAGAGCAGAAACACCCCTTTCTGTAAACTGTTGTACTAATATGGATGTTTGTAAAACACACACACACACACACACACACACACACACACACACACACACACATAGAAACACAAAAGCAAACTAATCACACAACTACAGTTACACACACTCCAGCACCAATTCTGTATTAATCCAATGAAAATAGTCCCTGACCAAGACAGGTTAGTTAGTTTGTTTAAAAAACTGCTTAAGATAATTATTCAGCCACATGTGATTTGCAAATAAGTTAATTTATGTGTTTATCCCTGCAGATTAAGTCAAATTTGTACAAAGTGGAGATGAAGGTGAATATGCTCTAACATGTTAGATAAAGTATTCATGAGTCCCTTCAGTTTTTTGCGTTTTTGTGATTAGATGAATTACCACATAATCAGCAACATATTGCACATGTTGCAATGCCACAAATTTTTTAATATGTCACATAATTTTTGCAAAATAAACCCAAAATACCATCCATCTTTCACAAAACCCATACATTTTCCCACGCACATACAATCATTTTCTTTTCTGTCACACACCGGCTAATTTCATATCTGGTGACAGTGAACTAATCCAACTTGCTGTCTTACCTCGGTGTGAGTGACCGAGCCGATCAGTTTTTCTCAGTTTTAAACCAAAGTGGAGAGAATTGTTGACACTGACCCTGCGAACTTACTAGAAATGCTGCTTCTGGAACCTTTTCAAAACAACCACCAACCCTTGGAGCCCTGATCACTGACACTAGGTTGAAACAAGCATTTTTATGTGTTTTTTTTACACTGGTGTCAGCGCGGTAGATGCCTCCCTCACTACATCTGCCTCCATTATTGCTGTCCTCGACTACTTAACTTTCACTAACTTCTGAACACACCCATGAGCGTGCCAAGGAGCTATGCGCAGTTCACTACATTTACACACTGCATAGTTATATAATACTGTATAGTAAAATTTTTAAATATTAGCTGTACATGATTTGGGAAACAACATCAGTGCATTTTTTTCTTAAATCTATCTAGATGTTTTGATAGGGTTTACAAGTAAGTAAAAAAGGGTGCATAAATTATGAGGACATTTCCAGATAATCAGTCATTTTGATCACAAAAATCACAGAAAAAACATAAATCCTAGTGGGACTGATTTACACCAACTCATTCAACTTTTTTGAGAATCACTCACACGTTTCTGTTCTGATGTTGGTTACAGTAAAAACCTGACCTTTATCCAAACACACACGCGCGCACGCACACACACACACACACACACACACACAAAAGGATCAGACTCCTTATGTTCTATAGGACAATTGACATTTTACTCAGGACAGTTTATTTTTTTGCTTATGTCAGATTTTCTTTCTATTTTTTTAGGATAAAATTACAATTTAAAAAGCTTTCAAGTTGCCTAAAGTCACACTAGATTGTTTAAAAATAAGTCACAACAACATCTATCATCTATGTATGTCCACAATCATCCACTGTCAAGGCCTTTTTTATTTAAATAATTCATAAAGAATATATTCTCTGCATTTTATAAAGTTTTTTGTGTTTTCAGATAAACTCAAAAAATGACATAATAAAGTGACATTTTAAACATACATCAACATAAACTAAAGTAATACATACAAGATGATTGATACTGAATATAAATACATCTGCCAGTATTGGTTTCTTCAATGCAGTCAAAATGCAACACTAATACTAGTACTACTAATAACAGTGCAATCCAATATTGTATTTAGATGAGCAGAGTTGGAGCAGTAGAGGTTTACCTGAATAACTCCTGTGTTGCTGATTCCACAGTGGCTGCAGACAGAGAAAACAGATATTAGAACTTCAACAGTCTGGACTCAGGCACCAATAATGAACTATTAGATGTAAATTAATATGTATTTATGGTCAAAGATAAGTACTAAATATTTATATGGTGGGGGAGTTGGTGACATGTTTAAATCAATGATTTAAGACTGTATTAAAAATAGTGTTTGTGCATATGAAGGTTCTGGTCTTATTCATCTTTACAATATACATGAGTTTCAATATTTTATATGTGATTTAGGTTACAATTCTCTTCTACCATGATATAGTATAGTATATGTATATATGAAAAATTATATATTAATATCTGATGGGTGACAACTTATTTCTAACTTTATTCTGCCTTTACTGTAATGTACATTAATCACTATTTATAATGCATAACATGTTTTTCCAAAGAAAACCTGCTGTATAAGAAAATTATAAAGTTATGTTTCTTTTACATGTTTAGATCCTGCAAGTTAAGAAGTTGGTAATCCTAAATTATAATTATATAACATTTGTCCTGTCTCTGTGCATTTTTTTCAGGAGAAACAGGATCTAACAAGCTAAAGATTTATAATAAAGGTGTAAGGTAGCTCCTTGTACCTCGGACTCCTTTAGATCGTGTTCGATGGCGTTTTTCAACCACATTCACCTCCATCTTGAAGTAAAACAGAACAGGCAAAATAGATTCTCTGTTTAGAATTTTATAAACCTAAAAAAAGGATGGAAATTCATTTGAACCACCTGGCAAGAACCTTTAAACCCATAACACATCATAGCAACATCATAGCAATAAACTAAATTATCTGCCAATTAGCAACCACCAACCTATCCTAATTAGTCACCATGACAACCATGTAGCAACCACCTAGACATACAACTATAATATTGAAAAATACATGAGTTTCATTAAAATTGTTGGTTGTCTAGTCTTTCACAGTGGGAATTATGTGCTGTAATTTTGATTTTAAAACACTGATACTCAATCATGACCACTTACCTGGTTTCAGTCGGTGTCGGTGTGGAACCACCTCGAGCTGCTGCTGCTGCTGTAGTTGAAGTGTTTTTAGCAAGCTCGATTTCAGCACATTGCTTCCTGAGTCATGATCTGAAGAAATACAGAACACACAGAAAAGCCTCTATGTCAGAGAATGAATGAAACAGGACATCACTAGTTGATTTGAAGCCTCAGGTTTGTATATTAGTCATCACTATCTTTGACTTTTTGGAGCCAGAAGTGACTGTAAGTGGATAAGAAGGTAGCTGAAAACCTTTTACAGCCAGCTTCTGGTAACCTCTGATAATGCAAATAATAATTTTGTCCAGCACTGAATAGGATTAAAAACATTAAAATAAATGTAACTTACAGGAAAAAGTTTTTTTTTATTAAATCAAAGTAGAGAACAAGACTTTTTGTTGGTGAAAAAATGTTAGAATTAACTTTCAAGAACTGCACCTTTAATCCTCTAATACTTAATTATGTAAGTATAGTGAATGTAATTATGTTTGGTGTCATTAGAGAGAAAAAACATACACACAGGGCACAAAGTACGTATGTAGCCTCCTTTGCTCCTCAGATGCAAAAAGAAGGGGCAGTAGCTCAAGAGCTCAAAAGTCATTGAGCTGTAGGCTGCAGGGATTATCTTTGGCAAATATGTTGCATTTGGAAGTGATGTAGCCTTCAATCCATCTCGAGTGAACTGGGTAGAGGAGGACACAAGGCACAGACAAAGCGTGAAGGTCGCCCTCTTGTCTTGCAGTCATCAAAGTGAATAGCAATGCAGTCTTGTATGAAAGAAATTTCATATCTGCAGACTCAATATGGAGGTCCACAAAGAGAGTAAAGTACGAACGTTAAATCCTATGAGAGAACGTAGCTTAAGGTTACTTTTGCCTAGTGTTGCTAAACTAGGAACGAACAAACAGGTATGACAGGACAAGACATGAGTACCCCAAGACAAGGCATAAGTAGCAGGGTATGGAAAGACAATTCAACAAGACAAAACAAGACTGAATGTCCCAGCTGTGTGCATTATGAGGTAGTAACATAATGGCTAGTGCAATAACAATATAAGTATAAATATAGCAGCAGCAAGTGTGTGCAATTTTTTGCATGTGCATGTGCAGAGTGTCAATTTAGGTGGGTGGGTGGTGGGTGACAGTCCAGTGACCTAGACTTGGTCTGCCAGCCTGCTGTGCCTTCTGGCTGGGGCTGAGGGTGAGAGGGAGGAGGGGAGAGAGTTCAGCAGTCTCTTGGGTGGGGAGGCTGAACAGATTGAACAGACTGTGTGCCGAGTAACTTGTATCGGTGGCAATTGTGATAGCTTTGCGGCTGAGGCGGGTGGCAGGGAGGGGAGTGGTACACTGATTATCCTTTAGTAGTAGTAGTTGATAAGGAGCCTGCACTAATGTCCAAACCCCTCTCACTGCTGCGCCATTGCACAGAACACCACAACCCCTCAGGGATGCATCTGTGGACACCACCTTGCGAGAAGACACCCTCCCTATAGGAGACATTTGTAGTAAACTGGATTTCCGCCAATGGTGGAAGAGCCAACATGCGGGATGGAGTCACTACCAGACTCCAGCATTGACTGGGTGAGTGACTCACAATCAGAGCTCAATCGTCCAAATAAGCTAAAAGGAAAACGTCTTTCTCCTGGATATTGGAGCTAACGCTACCTCAACACATCTGGTGAATGTCAGGGGGGCGATAGACAAGCTGAACAGCAGGAGGAAGGAAACCTAGAGAATCGCCACGGTTTCTAGGCCGGTGGAGGAGAGGGCCACTCCACTTTCAGTTTCTCGGTCGCTCAGCGTCACAGAGAGGGGAAGAAGGTGTCGACCTGGTGCACCGGTGTGGCAGCTGTGGCGTACAACAGCTGCTCCTTTTTAACCTCTGATAAACCATGGACATCGTCACCCAGATAATGTTTCTGCATATTGTCTGCCCAGGATCAGTCACAAGTCGCAAGTCTTGGTCTCAGACAACACTCTCCTGGTGTACACAATCCCCAGACAAACATAAAAGGCTTCATTAAAGTCCTACTCATGCAGGGAGAATCCCTGATGATAGGGGTGAATGTTACTTTCCCTTCGCTCGATTAGGGTCTTTGCTTATATCGAGACACAGAAAAGCAAGCAGCAGAAATTAGCGCTACGCAGGTAGCAGCAGCTAACACCAACAGGGGTAGTTAAACTAATTCAAAGCAGGCAGTAGCCACAACAATACCAGCTAACTAGCAGCAGCTAATAAGCGTGACTCGATAAAGGTGTTTTTCGAATTGAAAGGTGGTGCACGTATTTATGTGCAGGCGGAGCCTCACATACGTCACCACAGGTCACCTGCCATAAAGATGTGAATAGAGGTTTCTTTATTCAAGCTATGCGTGGGTGTGATATTGATATATCGATGTACTATACCAAGTGAATCAACTGAAAGGGAACACCAGTTAACTGCTACAAAATAAAAGACTGTTCCAAAAAACATAAACACTAATCGCTACATCAGATAATCAATACAAACATCAGATAATCATTATAAACACCTGATAATAGCTACAAAACAACAGATAACCACTAAAAACAAGTGTTAACCATTAAAAACACCTGATAACCATTACACCCGATAACGAAAAACAAACATTCATTTACCAATATCAACACTTCAAAACCACCTGATAAACACTGCAAAAAAACAGATAATTATTAAAAACACCTGATAAGTGTTACAAACAAAAGATATCCTGATAGCCATTTAAAAAAACAGATATCTGCTACAAACACTTGATAATCATTAACTTACCTCCATATTGCGGTTGTTAATGCTCAAGGCCGCCGCTATGATGCAGCTATGATTGTAGCTGTACTAACGTTAACTTTGCCAGCTGCTTCTATCACTGTGTAGTGGCGGGATGATGATGACAGAAACTCCTCTTGAACAGCAAACCCCATTATTTCTGTGACTAAGTTACTCCTGGTACAACATAACAGGAAGGCATCATAACCGTTAACTTAGCTTTAAACACTGTGTAGCATGGGGACAGTGACAGGAGAGGCTGCTGGTGTCATGTAATTTTTAGACATGCAGTCTTTTCTTAGATAGATGAATGTGATTATTGGTACAAGTCAAAAAATATTTTTTTTCTCCTAATTGACCAACAGACATTATCTTTCTGATGTAGGTTCACATGATAGCAGTGGGCGGAAGTAGTAGATGTGTAAAAACACGGTAACGGCGTGTTTACAATTTTTCAATCACAACATATACAAACCCTCAAGCATTCTCTGCTTTATTCTTGATTATAAACTGATCTAAAACAACATGCCCCTGTCTTTAAGAAAACATTTATTTAGACCTTAAACAAGCTGCAAAAGTTCATTCTGACATCATCAAGCGGGAAAAGGTGTCGCTCTCTCAGACTTTACAGCGTTAGTTGAAACCGTTGGAGTTGCCCCCTGTTGCAAAGGAGCAGAATGTACCTCAGACAATTAGTAGAATTTTATCTGTGTGTTTTGGATACAGCTGAACTGAAACCAGACACAGAACATTCTTTGTTTTAAGTTTAAACTCAACATTTTTTAAGGGAAACACTAGCAACCAGAACTAATAAGTTCCAACATGAACAATAAGAAAGAAGATAAAATAAGAAACATTCTGTAGACTTTTTAGAATCAGACGTTTTAGAGTTCTGTTCTGGTAATAGAAACAGCCGGAGATGTGAAACGCTCAACTTATTGAGAGTAAGTAAGTAAATGTTATTAAATTAGATAATCTGACAAGTTAAAAAAATTCTAGATTTTAACTTTCTTACTGAAATACTGACAATTGTTTAGTAAATTTCTTTCTTTTTTCCTTCATTTCAAGTCTTCATTATATCTGTTTTATTTCATTTAATAATATTATTAAAACGTTATTTATACCCCTTTTTTGTAACATGGTTACAAAGTAAGTGATAGAAAATAAGAATTACAAACAGAAAATAAAACATTTCACAGAGATCATAAAATACCAGGGGATGAAATGCAGTGCCACAATAAGAAAAGAGTGCTTCTGTGGTATTTTCGTGTCTGAAATGTTGTAATGTTGCCAGTTCTCCTTTAAAAAGGTGTTTATCGCATCAACAGGATTTCACCTGTTTAAATAAATAGGACAAATGGTTAAGACTGTATATTATCTAAACATAAAGTATAAACAACTTTGGAATAAAGACAAATATAAAGAGGTCAACATGTTCCTAATGACCTTATAAAGGGGTCGCTGCAGTTTTTTATTTCTTTCCACTTTTCAGCTTGTCCTGCATCTTAAAACAAGCAACGTTGTACCAGAAACCAACACGACAATGACGAATATGGCAGAAAACATGAGTATTTTCTAGGGATGCACCGATGTGAAAATTTCGGCTGATATCAATATCCGATATACATATCGGCAGTCACTGCCGATATCGCTATTTGCCGATATCGATATATGTAGAGAAAAAAAGTTTTCAGACACCCCGGACCAACGTTCCACGCATTTTTTTGTCTTTTCGGGCGATGCGATGTGACGGAGGAGCCCGCTAGGACCAGCTAGCTTAGCGCGTCGCCGAGAGACACGCAGACAGTGACCCAACTAACTGTAACTCTGCCAATTGTTGACATATCGGCCAGAATTTGTTGACATCGGACCAATACAGATAAGTTAAAAAACGTGACATATCGGCCGATATATATTGGTTGGCCGATATATCGTGCATCACTAGTATTTTCCTTTTTTCTCAAAGAAGCTTTAAAATAACAAATGGTCATACTTTAGACTGAAATAATCCTGACTGTGTGAAATCCTGCTGGGAGGATTTTACCATAAACAGCAGCAAAAAGAGTGTGATGAGGATCACATGAAGCTGCACCTCTGAGCTGCTCCAGCATCTATAAACTCAGCTGCAGTGCAGCTGGAGGGGGTTTGCAACCCTGATATAAATGTAAATTCTGGACTTCTGAACTCAACTGAGCCCCATTATGTTTGCATAGCATATCGGGTCAGCAACTCTAGAACAACAGCACCACACTGCTGCTACAACACTACAACACTACCACACTGATGCTACAACACTTGAACAGCACCACACTGCTGCTGCAACTCTAGAACAACAACAATACACTGATGCTACAATGCTAGAATACAATGACACTGCTGCTACAACACCATCAATAATAAAAAATATGATATTTTTAGAATTTTTTTTAGACAGGACAGGAACATTCGGCAGTTTAGGAAAGACACATTAGGGACACAGGGAATGTTTTTAAATTCACTTTTTTTAATTTACAATAGTTAAAAAAATTATAATAAAATAAATGACAAAAAATATATATTCTTTTTTTAAATGAAGACATTTTGGGGAAGTATGGATGTTGCTGTAAATTCATGACATTGCATTTTTTTCTTGTTTTGGTTGAGGTTTGTTATAGAATAACGTGACAGAAGCTCAGATGAAACACATAAATGCCAGTCCTCACAGTGACTGATGTACTAACACATGTACATGGCTGTTTTAGAATTGATAGCAGTATATTTATATACAGTACAGTATATAATTGTAATAATAATGTACTCTTGTATTGTGTGTGGGTAACAGCATTATATCATTTAAGAATGCATTAGCGTTTGTCAGTGTGTGTGTGTGTGTGTGTGTGTGCGTGTGCGTGTGTGTGTCATAGTGTCCTATATGGCTGAATTAGAGCTGTGTGAAGAAGAGCTTCCTGCTGTTTAGTATTCAGCCCAACACTCTGCTGTCTGCTACAATATGATGCAGAGCTCCTATACTGAATTACACACACACACACACAAACACACACACACACAGCATGGGTGTGTGCAATTGTTTGGGCTCACAAGCAAGTGCACACAGTTATCTGTCAGTGTTTATATTTTTGTGCCGTGTGTGTGTGTTTATATTTGTGTGCCGTGTGTGTATGTATGTGTGTGTGAGTGTGTGTGTGTGTAAGACTATCCAGCCCTAAAACTGGAGCCTTTTTTCATGATATGACTCATTTTCAATAAGAGAGATGTTGTTCAGTTTTTATTTTCTGACCAGAAACTGCTGGATGAGACATTTTTTGATCCACAAACTTAAAAATAGCAAATAGTAAAAAAAATCAATTTAGGTTTTCTTGAATTATGTGCAAGTTGCTTCACAGAAGAAATGACTCCCTGTCTCTCTTTGTTCAGACATAGTTCAAGTAAACAGTAGTTTAATTAATGTTCTAAATCTGTTCTGGTGCAGTAACCATAGCAACTTATCCCGGTTATAACAGGAGAGTTTTCTGAGTGCAGATTAGCAAACCACTAAATTATACAGTTAATTTCATCATTACTATTATGTGTATGTGTATAAATGCCTGACTATATATGACTGAGTACTACTCATAGTAAAACACACACACACACCAAATTTCTAGAATATAAATAATTTTGTGTTTGCAGCCACCGTTCTTATAATGAATATTTGGAGATCGTTACAGATGAAGATAAACAAAATGGATTTATTTTTCCAGTCAGAACCATTAAACCAATTTAAGAAAAGACTGAAAATTATTAACTTTGAGAAATAAGAGAAAACATGACTGCAAGGTAAAATAAAAACATACTATATAACAGATAAATTCATGTTCAGTATTTGAGGACAAAAATCCTGAAGATATAACCCTGTGAGTAAATGTTCAAAATCTAAATTATTTTACTATTTGGATTGCAAAATAACAGGGTTTTGTTTAATATTATAATTTACATTTCATGTTTCGTTAAGTGAACATTTGCATACATGTATGTATTAATTATTACTTTGTTATGATTACTAGAGGGCATGTGCCTTTGCAAAATTAAATTTTATGTTTCTGTTACATTTCTGGGATTCTTTGTTTGTTTTAACATGCAAATTCACTGTTTTTGGAGACATCCTGGTGAAATAAAGATTTAATAATAATAATAATAATAATAATAATAATAACAACAACTATCAGCTGCTAAACAAACAAAAAACAACAAACAACTCTTTTAGGTGATTGAGTGACCCAATAATGTGGAAATTGTACTGCAGAAAACTTCTGCTGAGCTCAGAGTCAGACAGAGTCAGAGACAGTGACAGAGACAGACACAAAGACAAAATCTGAGACAGATTCACAGTCAAAGACCTAGTCAGACACAGACCAAAAGACAGAGACAGAGAAAGTAACAGAGTTAGAGACAGAGATAAACCAAAAACTCAGAGACAGAGACTGTTGCAAAAAAAAAGACAGAGACTAAATTTCAGACACAGTCAAAAATAAAGCGGAGACAGAGTCACGGTCAAAGACAGAGACAGAGTCATACACAGACCAAAAGACAGAGACAGAGTAAGAGATTAGGTCATAGTCAATGACAAAGTCAAAGACAGAGACAGACTCAAAAACAGAGTCAAAGACAGAGTCTGAGACAGAGAAAGTGGCGGTCCGAGACAGAGACAGAGTAAAACTTCGAGACAGAGACAGACTCAGAAACAGAGACAGAGATAGAGACAGAGAGAAAAAGCCACAAACACACACAGGAATAGACATAGCCAGAGACAGAGTCAGGTTTAGAGTCAGAGACAGAGTCAGGGACAGATTCACAGTTAAAGAGAGGAAGAGACAGAAGCAGATACAGACTCAAAGAAAGAGAGAGTGGGAGACAGACTCAGTGAGACTCATACACTCAGAGACTGAGTCAGAGGCAGAATCAGAAAAATTCAGAGGCAGAATCAGAGATAGAGACAGGGTCTGAGATAGAGTAAGACTCAGACACAGAGGTGAAGAAAGAATCAGAGACATAGTCCAAGTCAGAGACAGAGTCAGAGAAAGTGACAGGGTCAGAGACGGAATCAGAGACATAGTCCAAGTTAGAGACAGAAAAAGAGACAGAGACAGTGTTGAAGACAGAGTCACATTTTGAGATAAAGGCAGAGTTACAAATCAACGACAGAGACAGAGACAGACACAGACCCAAAGAC
The DNA here is from genome assembly GCA_036785175.1 of Eupleurogrammus muticus. NCBI lineage: Eukaryota > Metazoa > Chordata > Actinopteri > Scombriformes > Trichiuridae > Eupleurogrammus > Eupleurogrammus muticus. The sequence goes on along the minus strand of JAYKQN010000001.1, from coordinate 27,229,667 downwards.
AGAGAGAGAGTGTGAGACAGACTCAGAGACAGAGACAAAGATAGGATTGGAGACAGAGACAGAGATGAAGACAAAGAAGAAGACAAAGACAGAGTCAGAGATAGAGTCAGAGTTATAGTCTTATATAGAGAGAAGGTCTGAGTCAGAGAAAGAGGCAGAAACAGAGTCTGAGACAGAAACAGAGACAAAGTCAGGGTCAAAGTCAGATATAGAGACAGGGTCAAAGTTAGATATAGAGACAGGGTCAAAGTTAGAGAAAGAGTAAGACTCAGAGACAGAGTTAAAGACGGAACCAGAGACATAATCCAAGTCAGAGACCGGAACATAGTCACAAACAGAGAGACAGGGTTGGAGACAGAGACAAAGACAGAGCCACTGTCAGAGATAAAGGCAGGGTTACAAATCAAAAAAGGGACAAAGACAGAGTCAGACACAGACCCAAAGACAGGGCCATATTTGCAGACAGAATCCGAGACAGAGTCAAAGACAGAGTCAAAGACAGAGATAGAGACATGGCCGCAGTCAAAGACAGAGACAGAGTCCGCTGATAAAAGTGCATATTCCCCGTATTTTTGATGGAAAAGAGCAAAGAAAAGCCTTGTCTCTCCAGAGTTACAGACTAATGAACTGAGTGTAAATTGCTGTCATGCTGTTTTCATGTAACCAGTGAAAACAGGGACCAATTCACATTTTTTGAGCATTTCACAAAACATGCTCTAACGTTTTAGTTCATTTGAATGAAAATCGAGTTAATTCCCAGTGTAGGAAGGAAAAAGGAATTTACTGGCCATGCTTCATCTAATTGGTTTGTTTAAGTAGAGTTCACTGTCCAGCTGACATGATGCAGGTTGATGACCATCACCTCCCATCATTCACCTGGTCTGTCCTGTCAGGGCGGCACTCCCTGATTGAAAGGTTGAGGATGTCATTAGACCGATGCTTTAATGACCAGATGGAGGGGAAGTCAAAGATTGAGGTCAATGGGTAAGAGGTCTCAACGCAGGTGGAGAAAATTTTAAGAAACTGTTGGTCCACAGCTCAGACTGACATTAATGTATATGAGCGTACGACTGCAGAAAACCAGCTGAATGATTGTGTGTGTGTGAGTGTGTGTGTGTACAATGAGTCATTCAGAGCTGCAGCAGAGAATGTGGATGTAGCTTTGACCTCACTGATCAAAGTGAAACTGTTTAAACTTTCAGAAAAAAAATCTGACAAAATCTGAAGCACACATTGTGCTTCCATGTCTGTAGTGTATTGTGTCTTTATGAGAATATATATATAGAGTATATATATATATATATATATATATATATATATATATATATATTTTTTTTTTTTATTTATTATTGTGCCTCCATGTCTGTTGTTTATTGTGTCTATATGAGAATTAAATTAAAAGCTGTGTATTTTAATTACAGTGCAAAAGTAAAGTCCAATTAGGGACAAGAGCTGTGTATTTTAATATACCTAATTGTAATAAAACCTGTAATAGCTATAATAAAATAATAAGATCTGAGAAACATCAACTACTGATTTTAATGATTGATCAGCGAGTCTAATCCCTCCTGTTTCCACCTCCAAAACTGTTCTCCTTTGTCAACTTTTTATTTCTGATTTGATTTCATTTTGTCTGTTTCACAGTTTACAATTCCGTAGAAACTCTACATTTTTGTTAAATATTTAAATGCCTTTGTCGCTTTGTCATACATGTCTTTTATACTCAAGTTTGCACCTTTCAACCAAAAAACAATTGCTAAAAATTCATCATACATCAATATTTTACTGCTATTAAAGTTTATATTGATCCTTAGTTGTCAGCATAACTTCAGTACAAACAGCTGCATGAACAAAATAGAAAAAGTCTTTGTCCCTCAAGAAATATAAGCAATAAAGATGCTGTTTTTATCACTTTACAACACAACAACTTTGTTCAAATTTACCTCTTACAGTTTTTCTGCTGCTGAGACTTGAACAAATGCCTGAACAACAGATGAATGAAGCCCTGACTCCACCACTTTTACAATATAGAGATTCACTCATTCATGTTATTCACAAAAATAGGTCTTAATGTAACGAGTTTCAGTCCAGAGATGAGAATCACTCAGACTATATTAATACTATTATATTCTACTATTACACTTATTTTATTATTATTATTATTATGATATTCAAATTTTACATTATTATTTAAATATTACAACAGAAAGATGGAAATATGCAGAAACATATGAAATAATATATTTGTGCTTTTCATTCTGGTGAAGTAACTTTTTTCAAATTCTATTTTCTTTAGAATTTAAACATGTTTTTTGGGGTCTCAGATGCTCATTTCTACTTGTTTATCAGCCAGAAGATTCAGAATCTTCACAATTATACTCAGATAGAAGAACAGACACTTGGATTTAAAATACAATAAAAAGGGAATATATTTTGGTAGAAGATGAAGTATCAATTCAAACATTTCAGTCACATATTTACACGACTAAACCCATAAGAAGTCAAAATAGTTCATGTTTTTACTTCTCATTCAACCAAATTCACTCAATGATGAGATTTATCTGAACAGGCTTCTGTTTTTTGTGGGGGGGGTTTTTTCAAAAAGCTGAGTAATGACACTATTTTCAAATGAGTAAAATTAATTATTACAATAAAGTATAGATACAGAAAATCTCTACATGAGTAAGATAATGTTATAAAGTATTTGTAACTACAGAGACACTAATGATTTTCTGCAGCTTCTTCACCTTCATATATCAAGATTCAAAATAAAAATTTGCAGCCTCCACTGAGCAATAAAAAGACAAGAAGCATGAGTTTATATTTATAGTTTATCGAATTGTAATTTCTAGTGTTCTAATTACTCAATCACTTTCAATCAGCTCAATTCTTCTTCTGTGTCTTTATGAGGCTGAATGTGAAGCTATTGTTTCAAGGTCCAGGGCGGGAGAATTATTAGGAACCGTAATTCATCCATCCATCCATCCATTTTCTATCCCGCTTATTCCCTTTCGGGGTCGCAGGGGTCTGCTGGAGCCTATCCCAGCGCATTTATGGCGAGAGGCAGGGGGATACACCCCAGATGGTCGCCAGCCAATCGTGGGGCACACACACCATTCACACACCATTCACACACACATTCACACCTATGGGCAATTTAGATTTGCCAATTAACCTGAGCATGTTTTGTATTGTGGGAGGAAGCCGGAGTACCCGGTGAAAACCCACGCAGACACGGGGAGAACATGCAAACTCCACACAGAAAGGTCCCAGACCCAGGCCCCAAGGCGGTCTTGAACCTGCGACCTTCTTGCTGTGAGGCAACAGTGCTACCCACTGCTCCACCGTGTCGCCCAACCGTAATTCAATTAAAAAAAAAAAATTAAATGTATGAATCTGATTAATCACATTTCACACAATCTTCAAACAACATCTTTACTGAAGGAAACAAACAGGTGCAAAAAAGCCTGATTCAATTTAAATATTAGTTTTATGTTGTGTGTTTCATTACCTGAAGATAACCTGTAGCAGAGAATAAAGAGGATTTAAAGTGATACACCATCAGAACCTTTGAGGATGTGACTGAACTGAAGATTATTTCTGAATATTCCACCAAAACTGAGCCAACTTCATGATTTAAAACAATAATTTTCTTATTCTGAACAAACCAGTAATTTATATATTGTTTTATACATTATCCATCCATCCATCCATTGTCTATCCCGCTTATTCCCTTTCGGGGTCGCAGGGGTCTGCTGGAGCCTATCCCAGCGCGTTAAGGCGAGAGGCAGGGATACACCCCAGATGGTCGCCAGCCAATCGTGGGGCACACACACCATTCACACACCATTCACTCTCACACTCACACCTATGGGCAATTTAGAGTTTACCAATTAACCTGAGCATGTTTTTTGTATTGTGGGAGGAAACCGGAGTACCCGGGGAAAACCCACGCAGACACGGGGAGAACATGCAAACTCCACACAGAAAGGCCCCAGACCCAGGCCCAAGGCGGGTCTTGAACCTGCGACCTTCTTGCTGTGAGGCAACAGTGCTACCCACCGCACCACCGTGTCGCCCTTTTATACATTATATATATATATATATATATATATATATAGTCTCATCCTGCACCTTTTGTTTTTTTTAAACTGTTGTCCTTGTCATTGATTTTTTTCATATTTTGCAAAAACTAAATTTAATTAAATGAAGCCTGACAGATGTTTTAGATGGTTGTCTGCATCAAAGAGCTGTAAAACTGATTAAAACATGTCAATGATTTAATCTACATGTTTCTTCCTCAGGAAGACTTTGCTCCCTTTTGTTTGTTTAGAAATGATGCAAAGATTCATATAATATTAATACATGTTAGTTAAAGGAGCTGTAAAGCTGATCTAAGACTTCATCAGCCTGAGTTATTTATATAAATTATATATGATATTAGTGCTGCAACGATTAATGGATTAGTTGTTTGGTTCATAAAATGGTGCAAAATGTGGATCAGTGTCCCAAAACTGGAGATTCAACTTTAAATCAGTTTATTATTATAGAAGACTAAATAAATCAGTGAAGAGAAGCTGGAACCAAATCCAAATAATAACCAAAATAATAAATTTATTATCAAAATAGGTGGTGATTAATGTGATAGTTAGCAACTAATCAATTGATTAACTTCTATTCTTGATTTTGGTCAAATAAGGAAAAATATGAGATTGAGTAATAATATACAACATTAAAGTAAAAAGTTATATATATATATATATATATATATATATATATATATAATTTGATAAAAAGTAAAACATTATAATTAAAAGGCTATCAGAAAGTAGATTTGAAAAGCTGGAACCAGAACTTTTGACATTTTCTTCCTAAAATATTACTCAAATCAATCAATTGATTAATTAGAACAGCTGGAAATAATTGTTGCAGGTATCCTGATGTTTCCTCAGTTTTTGCAGAGCTGATGGAAGTTTAGAAATAAACAGAAATGTTTCTACTTGATTTTGACTAATTTTACTTATTTGAAGCTATATATTATCTTCAGATAAACTTTAAATATGAGTTTTTACAGGAGAATGTGGATTTATCCTGTAATTCTCACTGGGAATGACCACAGCAACAAAAACACAGTTTTACCATTATTGTTTATTTTATATTTTATATATTGTTCTGTTTAATTATTCATCTATTGCTCCTGCAGCTTGTTTTGACTGTTTTACTGCTCGTTATTAGTATACATACATATTGTATACATATATAATATATATTATGTATTGTATAAATATTCCAGAATCCAATTGGATTGTTTTTTTTCTGGTATATATTCTAGTATATGTTCAATACTGTGCATGCCATATTGTTGATGCTTATTTTTCCTCTTGAATTTGAAGCACTTTATACACTCCGCCTTTTATATGAAAGCTGCTGTATAAAAAAACGTGAGTTAGTTAGTACACACTTGAAAAACTGAGGAACTGTCCTTTAAATTGAAGTCAGATTCTCTTTTTAGACCCTGACACAGGTGTTAAAGTAAATATAAGGTGACATAAATATTATCAGAGGCTGTATGAATATGAAAATAAATAAAACGCTGCAGCCTGGTCGTCATCATATAGAACAATAAGCAGCTCCCTGCTGGAACATTAATGCAGGATATAATGGCCGCTGGGCATTACACTGATAATTCTGACATTATAGCAGCATCATAATGAGAAGGAACATAATCCAGAGTTGATGTGAGGTCACAGCTGCACCGGATCATTACAGACTAACTCGCTGTAAGAGTGGCAGCAAAATGTATCGAAAAAACAGCTGCCTAATGACACGATTTGACATGAATATAACGGGTAATTGTGAGTAAAAAGTCTTCGTTGAACCGACGGCAGCTGACAAGAGAACAGACGCCGGATATCTGCGCGGGTAATAACGCATCGGAATACGCGGATCCGCAGAAAACGGGCACAAAACGCGGGGCGTCACAGCCCGCCGCGGATTACAGAACATTAGGGAAAAGAGAAGAGAAACCTACTGTAATGGCATAGATGGAGAGTTTCTGTCTGCCCGCCGCTCTTCCTCTCCTTCTCTTCTTCCTCTCCTCTTCCTCGTCTTCCTCTCCGCTCCAGACTCTGCAGCCTCCTTCACTCTGCGCGCGGCGCGTCTCCACCAAGGTCTCTCTACCCTTCTCTCTCTCTTTTGTCGCTGGCCATGCTTTCACTGCCGAAGAGAGGGTGATGGTGGTGATGATGATGATGATGAAGGTGGAGGCAGAATCAGACACTGCAGAAGAAGAAAAGAAGAACACGGCGAGTCCCCCCCCCTCTCTCTCTCTGTCTCTCTCTCTCTCTCCCTATTTCTCGGGAACGTGCACGCTGATCGTTCGACGCGCCCGATGGAGCGCCGGGGACGCGTATACACTCTAGACTCCAAGGATGGCAACGCATTCCAGGAGTGTGGCGTGTGTGTGTGTTTGTGTGTGTGTGTCTCTGTGTGTGTGTGTGTGTGTGTGTGTGTGTGTGTGTGTGTGTGTGTGTGTGGCAGCCCTGCAGTCAGTCTGTTTGTTTTTTTTGATTTCCCACCCTGCAAATCAGATCTCACACACAGACTCTCTCTATCTCTCACACACACACACACACACACACACACACAACAACAACAACAACAGATTTGTGTTACATGATGTGGTTAAATAAAATAATTAATTACCCATGAATTAGAATAAATATGTGCATCCAGCTGCAGATGGAACAGAAGACTAACATATGTAATTATCATCATTAATATTATTATTATTATTATTATTATGGGGGCAGTGGAGAAAATTAAACACTGGAATGATAGATGAATGAATGATAGAGGGGTGGATGATAGAGAGGTGTATGATGGATGGAGGGATTATAGATGAATGAATGAATGAATGATAGATGTGTTTCTTTTTCCATGCTGTCCACTTTCCACTCTGCCATCTATTCTTCTTCTTTCATCCGCTATTGCCTACTAAAACCTCCAATCCTGTCCTCTCTTCAATTTCTTCTTCCATCTGTCCTCCCATTTCTAACAGCCAGAGTGAACTGAGGACACACAGAGAGAGAGAGAGAAAGAGAGAGAGAGAGAGAGAGAGAGAGAGAGAGAGAGAGAGAGAGAGAGAGAGGAGACTGGTTTGAACATTGTGACCTAATTAGACTCTACTTCAATAAAACATAGAGAGAAGGGAGCACAGGTCTGTCAATATCTCTCTCTCTCTCTATATATATATATATATATATATATACATACACTCACTGGCCACTTTATTAGGTACAGCATGCTAGTAACGGGTTGGACCCCCTTTTGCCTTCAGAACTCCCTCAATTCTTCGTGGCATAGATTCAACGAGGTGCTGGAAGCATTCCTCAGAGATTTTGGTCCATATTGACATGATGGCATCACACAGTTGGCGCAGATTTGTCGGCTGCACATCCATGCTGCCAATCTCCCGTTCCACCACATCCCAAAGATGCTCTATTGGATTGAGATCTGGTGACTGTGGAGGCCATTTGAGTACAGCGAACTCATTGTCATGTTCAAGAAACCGGTCTGAGAAGATTCCAACTTTATGACATGGCGCATTATCCTGCTGAAAGTAGCCATCAGAAGTTGGGTACATTGTGGTCATAAAGGGATGGACATGGTCAGCAAAGATACTCAGGTAGGCTGTGGCGTTGCATCGATGCTCAATTTGTACCAAGGGGCCCGAAGAGTGCCAAGAAAATATTCCCCACACCATTACACCACCACCACCAGCCTGAACCATTAATACAAGGCAGGATGGATCCATGCTTTCATATTGTTGACGCCAAATTCTGACTCTACCATCCGAATGTTGCAGCAGAAATCGAGACTCATCAGACCAGGCAATGTTTTTCCAATCAAACATTGTCCAATTTCGATGAGCTTGTGCAAATTGTAGCCTCAGTTTCCTGTTCTTAGCTGAAAGGTGTGGCACCCAGCGTGGTCTTCTGCTGCTGTAGCCCATCTCAAAGTTCGACGTACTGTGCTTTCAGAGATGCCATTCTCCTCTGACCTCTGACATCAACAAGGCATTTCCACCCACAGAACTGCCGCTCACTGGATATTTTTTCTTTTTCGGACCATTCTCTGTAATCCCTAGAGATGGTTGTGCGTGAAAATCCCAGTAGATCAGCAGTTTCTGAAATACTCAGACCAGCCCTTCTGGCACCAACAATTGTACTCGGGTCTGAAATCCTGAGGAACTCCATATCCAGTGATATAGGTATCCTGGATGACATCTCCCTGGCCTCTAGCTCCACGGTGAAAAACCTGGGAGTCATCTTGGACCAAGACCTGTCATTCTCTGCCCACATTAAACATATCTCTAGGACTGCTTTTATCCACCTACGCAACATAGCAAAGATCAGACACTTCCTGTCTCTGAAAGATGCAGAAAAACTTATCCATGCATTTATTACTTCCAGGCTGGACTACTGCAACTCTTTACTGTCGGGTTGCACCAAAAAGTCTCTAAGGACTCTCCAGCTGATCCAGAATGCAGCTGCTCGTTTATTAACCGGCACTAGAAGAAGAGAGCATATCTCACCTGTATTAGCCGCTCTACACTGGCTTCCTGTAAAATCTTGTATAGAATTTAAAATCCTGCTCCTCACCTATAAAGCACTCAACGGTCAGGCTCCATCCTACCTTAGGGATCTCTTAGTCCCATATCGCCCATCAAGAACATTACGCTCCCAATATGCAGGCTTATTGGAGGTTCCCAGAATTTCTAAAATTAAAACAGCTTTCGGCTACTGTGGCTATCTCCCTGGTAGCCTTCTGTATTTGTTTGGCATTAAGCCCGATCTTCTGCAGGAAACTGCGAATAGATGTGGCGGGGAAACCGCAAGCCCCAACCTCAATTGGGTAGAGTGTGGCATGCCATCCAGCAAGGGTCGCCTCGTCTACTATGTCCTGATACTTACCCTTCTTTGCCTGATGAGATATGGCTAGCCTGTCCTCCCAGGGAACAGTGAGTTCGGCTAGAATGATGGACTTCGAGCTCCTAGAAAGAAGGATCATATCCGGTCGGAGGGTAGTTGCCACCACCTCCTGAGGAAAGACCAGCTTCTTCTTGAGATCCACCCGCAGCTCCCAATCTGATGGGCAGTGTAGCATTGATGGTAGGCGGTCAGGTCTTTTTCCCTTTGGGACTTTACTGCCCTCTAGCTGGAAGCTTGTGGGCCTTGGTGGTAGTGGTGGCTGTTTGTTGGTGTGGCTTCTCTGTAGTTTGACCCACTTAGCGACCTCGGTGAGGACTTTGTCGTGTCTCCACCTATAGCGCCCGTCTGCCAGAGCTTTTGGGCAGCTGGTCAGAATGTGGTTCAGTGTGCAGAGGCTGGCGCCGCACTGACTACAGGATGCCTCTTTCTCCTTGCCCCAGATCTTCAGATTACTTGGTGTGGGTAGGAGATCAGCCACAGCGTGCAGCAGGAAGTTCAGCTTGCCTTGGTCAGTGCCCCAGAGCTCCTTCCAAGACAACGGTCTCTCGAGCGCCCCCTCCCACTGCAGCCAGCGCGCCTGGGAGCCCAGCCCTGCTGCTTTGATTCGACGGTCTTCTTCAGCTGCCTCCCGCACCCTTTGCACCACCAAGTCCCTTCTGTCTTGCATGTTGCTTTTCGACCAGCTCTTGACGCCGTAGTTTCCAAGCCCTAGCCATCCGCGACACACAGTGCCCACGATTTCCTGATGCCTCCAGTAGGCTTCCTCTTCCTACACCGCCTTGAGGGGTTTCCACTTCCTGCCGCAGTCAATGGCAGAACTTGCATACCTGACTTTTGCGTCCCTAGAGGCTGAGAGCGTGCATGCTGCCTTTGCCTTGGTGGCCTTGAATTCCTCTATGACAGAGGAGCATGGCAACCGGAGTACTGATGACCTGCTGTAGAGGTTGACTGCGCTGAAAGCTGGAGGAACACCCAGCCATTTACGAATAAACCTGCTACAGACTCTCTCCATTGCTTCAACTCTTGTCATAGGGAAGTCGTAGAGCAGAAATGGCCACTGAAATCTTGGTATGATGCCATGCGGAAAGCACCACATCTTGAACCTACCTAGCAGCAAACTCCTGTCTATTCTCCTCACCCACTCCTTTAGTTGGGCTGCAGTGTTTTCGAGGTTTAGCCTGTCTTTCAGAGTGCTGTCATAGCTCTTCCCCAGGCATCGGATTCGCTCCTCCTGAATGGTTGGAATCTCGGACCCCTGGATGCTGAAGGTGTTATTCGACAGATTTCCCTTCAGGATGCACAAGCTTCTGGATTTGCTGGGCTTGAACTGCATACGGGCCCAGGTGGCCATCTTCTCCAGTGAACTTAGGACCCATTGTGTCCCAAGGATGGATGGGGTCATCACGGTGATGTAGTCCATGAAGGCTCTGCAGGCTGGATGCCAGCTGTATTTGTTTGGCATTAAGCCCGATCTTCTGCAGGAAACTGCGAATAGATGTGGCGGGGAAACCGCGAGCCTCAACCTCAATTGGGTAGAGGGTGGCATGCCATCCAGCAAGGGTCGCCTCGTCTACTATGTCCTGATACTTACCCTTTTTTGCCTGATGAGATATGGCTAGCCTGTCTTCCCAGGGAACAGTGAGTTCATAACATTGTTATGCAGCTGGAATAAATAAAAGAAATTATATTCAGCCAGGGGGCGACACGGTGGTGCGGTGGGTAGCACTGTTGCCTCACAGCAAGAAGGTCGCAGGTTCAAGACCGCCTTGGGCCTGGGTCTGGGGCCTTTCTGTGTGGAGTTTGCATGTTCTCCCCGTGTCTGCGTGGGTTTTCACCGGGTACTCCGGTTTCCTCCCACAATACAAAAAACATGCTCAGGTTAATTGGTAAACTCTAAATTGCCCATAGGTGTGAGTGTGAGAGTGAATGGTGTGTGAATGGTGTGTGTGCCCCACGATTGGCTGGCGACCATCTGGGGTGTATCCCTGCCTCTCGCCTTAACGCGCTGGGATAGGCTCCAGCAGACCCCTGCGACCCCGAAAGGGAATAAGCGGGATAGACAATGGATGGATGGATGGATATTCAGCCAGTAAACAGCAGTAGGAACAGTTTCTTAAAGCAGAAGCTACACAGCATGACAATGTGCCTCAAAATTCTGTCAATAAGTTTAAATTCAATATGTTTAAATTTAAAGTGGTTAAACCTAAACATATTGATTCAGAAAATAGTGGAATAAACCCATTTAAACCCATTTTTATTGTATGATGTGAACTCAACCTTGACACTGAAATACAAATAAAAGTATGTGAGGTCAAGTGTTTGCAACAAAGTGACACAGATGCAGGATGAAACAATATCAGTTATTCTGGATTTCATTATCATCTTGTCACATTGTCATATGTCCAAAAAACATCTGTTGTGAGAAACAATCTTTATTTTGCTAAGAATTTTACTGATAAACCTTCAGTAAAAAAAAGGGTAGATTTATTATCTACATCCAACTGAACTTTCTCATCATAACTCCCAAAGACTGGCTCCCTGTGTTTTAGGTGATTATTGACAGAAAGGTTGATTTCTAGTTGATATTTACTGTCTCCAAACCTCTACACCAGGGGTGTCAAAGGAGGGCCGGGTCGGTGCAGGTTTTTGTTCCAACCAGGCAGTAACACACCTGATTCTACTAATTAAGCTCTAGAACCCTTCATTAGTAGAATCAGGTGTGTTACTGCTTGGTTGGAACAAAAACCTGCAGCCACACCGGCCCTCCAGGACCTGAGTTTGACACATGTGCTCTACACAAATGGTAGAGGATGTATGGATGGATTGATGGACAGATGGATGGATGGATGGATGGATGGATGGATGGATGGATGGATGGATGGATGGATGGATGGATGGATGGATGGATAGATGGTTCATGAATGGATGATTGGTGGATGACAGAAACCTGAGCGAGTTTTCAGCCCTTGCATGTTGCTTTTTTGTCTCCAAACCTTCACACTAGCAGAACAGTCACCGTCACACTAGGCTGTTTAATCATATTCTGTGATTTGGACCTGACTGGATGTGAAGCGACAGACTCATGCTGTCTCCCAGTGTGTAAGTGTGCAGCAGTGTGTAGGTGTGCAGCAATGTGTGTTTATGTGCAGCAGTGTGTACTGTATGTGTGCAGCGGTGGGTAGGTGTGCAGCATTCTATGTGTGCAGCAGTGTGTAGGTGTGCAGTAGTGTGTATGTGTGCAGAAATGTGTACTCTATGTGTGCAGCAGTGTATATATATATATATATATGTGCAGCAGTGTGTACTGTAGGTGTGCAGCATTGTGTATATGTGCAGCAGTGTGTACTGAATGTGTGCAGCAGTGTGTATGTGTGCAGCAGTGTGTAGGTGAAACAGCAGTGTGTATGTGTGCAGCAGTATGTAAGTAAATGTGTGATAGAATTCTGTTGCAGCTCTGCAGCCTGAAGCATCTGCTGGCCTCAGTGGAAGAAAGTCAACTACAGCAGGGCCGAGCCTTGACTGTGAGGGGTTTGGGGGCTGGACATGAAACTGTAAAGATGGCTGCCATCAGGCACTCACTCCCCCAGCTGCATCGTGCATGGGCGGCAAACGACTGTAGTTTGCCCTCCCGCAACTTCTCAGGCGCTATAAAACTGCAGCAGAGACGCTGAGAGGCCTCAGAGCAGATGTTGTGCCTGGACCCAGATTATTAACTTCATGGAGTTGGATTAAACTTTATCATATAGCTTTTTATAAAACCGCTGTAATATTCTAAACTGAACTCAAGCTGAACTTATTTGTTATATAGTATCTTTGTCTTTTAAGTTGAAATATTGAACTTGTTAACAAACTTGCTTTATTTCTAAATCCAGTAGTTTTTGTGTAAGATCAATATTTCTCTGTTTGCCATTTCTGCTCCTGAGGCAAAAATCATCTTGGAAATTAGGGAAGTAACTAAGTACATTCACTCAAGTACAGTTTGAGGTTCTTTCTCATTTTCCATTGGCTGCGACTTCATATTTCACTACATTTCAGAAAAAAATATACTTTCTACTTATTAGATTTATATGAAACCTCAGTGAAGATTTGAAAAAATATATTTTTTACTCTTACTGTTAAAATTGTCCTTGTTTTCTGATAGTTGATCTTTGTCTTTGTTTGTTTTCTGATAGTTGATCAATCTATTGATTATTGTAATGATTAGTGAATTAGGTGTTCTTAAAATAGTGAGAAATGTTTAAGATTCAAACTCAAATGTCTTTTTTTGCGGAGACAATCATAGAAGTCTAAAAAAAAAACAGAAAATAATCAGAGAAGAGAAGCTGAAACCAGAGAGTTAATAAAATAGTTAGTGATAAATGTAATAGTTTGTATCTAATTCATTGATCAAGTTTATGTATTGTTGATTTTGGTAAAATTTAAAAAAAATGTGAGATTAAAATGTACAACATTAACAGTAATCTCAAGCATCTATTCAAAAGTTTTAGAACACACATCTCCAATTTTATTGAAATTTATGAATACAATGAATACCCATATAAATATTTTCCTGTATATATATATGAGACAAGACCCCCAGTTTTTAACACATCATTTAAAATAATAATTTTATTAAATAAACATTTTTTTAAAAATTGTTTTATGATCTATAACTGATGATGAACTGCTTTTATGTCGACACCAGCAACCTCTAAAGGTGTCCAGATCACCCACATTCTTATAAAAATGAAACTCTAACCACAGTCTTGCCCTGATGTTCGCCAGCCACACGTATTTTGCCTCCTGCCTGTCTCAGTTTTCAATCCTATTCTTCCTGCTTATGCACATTGCCAATTTTGGAGCTGCCACATTTCACTTTCTATCCACCTGTAGCCAGCTTCCATGATAAAAACCTTATCATTCAGATCCACATCAAAATGAATCAGAACCAAGCTTAAAAGAGTATAGACACCAGGCAGTCTCTTACACTCTATAAAAATATGATAAATAGTCTCTCTAAAATCACAAAATGGGCTAAGAACAGAAGGGTTAAAGCACTGGAAGCAACAGCACCGTGTAAAATCCTCCACTTTTTGAGGGGAGGTTTTTACAGGACCCTCCAAAGAGCATCGCTCTCTAGCCTCTGGGACGGGACAGTCAGTGATCTGTTCTTCAGGCTGACCTTGTGGATTCTCTCAACACAGTTCGTCTAATAACTTTTTTGTTTGCTCCATGTAGGGACAGCTTCTCCTTGTTCATTGTTTGTAATAGGAGGGCAGTCAGTCCTTCTAGCCCCGGGCTCAGGATGATATGAGCAAAAGGGTCAGGTACTATAGTCTTTTTGCAGTATCCTTCCAAGAGGGTCCTCTCCTCTTCCAAGAGTCTGCATTCCCAGAGTTCCAGAATTCTCTGCACCACTCTGACAGGCTTCAGTCCCAGCAGTGAGCCCAGGGACAGGACATTGTTCAGTTCAGGCCCCTCTGCATCCACCAGCTGTTTCAGTGTCATAGTTCCAGACTGGACCAGCACTGCCATCAGGCTGGGTGATGATCTGCTGCTGATGTCCAGTCTGGCTCCATAGATCAACAGTTCTCTACACAACCAGTTCAGAGTGTCGGCCGCAGTTCATCTGTGTCTGTCAAAAAACAAAAAGCATGATAGAACTGAAGAAACCCATTTAACAAATTTAGAATCAGTTAAGAACAGAACCCAACCTCAAGTAATAAGACATCTCAGGATACAGCTGGCCACATCCTTCCACACCATATCTGCTAGACCTGCAAGATACATTTGGATGAACTGAATTCTAAATGTGGCAGTCCCGCTAGCCAGGTGGATAAGGTACTGTCCCCCCTCTTATCTGCTTAAGTACAGTACTCCATGCGGCACCCGGTGCAGACCCCCCTCCAAAAGAAATCCATTGATTTTTCTGGATCTTTGCGAGGGGGCCTGAAGGGGGGGTCCTTACAATTTAAATTACCGGTATGCCACAGCTGGGATGCCTCAAGGTTGTTTAAAACAAACACTCTACCTTTAAATGACATGTAAGAGACCCCCATTTCTACTTCTCAATCCTTCCTTCTATCTTCTCTATGACAGTCTCCCAGTTTTTCTTTGTATTGTTTTCACCCCCCAAGAACACCCCAAGGCAAGGGCTTCACTTTTTCCATTTAACCTTTACTGCCAGTGCTATACTAAAATCCCTCACAATGTCAGCTAAATGGTCTACATCTTTTCAGTTCCTAATAAAAACAACAAGATCATCGGCATATACATTTAAAATCATGCGTTTACCAAAACCCTGTAAAACCAAACCCTGCAATGTGCAGCATCCCTAACAGAGCACAGTTCCACGATGGACCTGCCAGGTACACAGTAGGTCTGGTCCCGGTGCATGACGTTCTTCATACCCTTTACCCAGCCTGGAGGCCAATACCTTATGTCCTGCAGGTCCCCCTTCTTTTAGCAGTGTGAGGACTGCTCTTCTGCAGGACACCAATATGGAGCAAGAGGCGAGACGCTCATTAAAAACACTTAAAAAATCCTCTGAAACAACATCCTAGTAAGCTTTATAAAAATCAGTATTGAGACCATCGATGCCCCTGCATGCTCTGTAGGGTGGACTGCAGATCCTGCATCTGCAGGGAGGCCTCAAGCCATGAGTTGGTCTCTTCCGAGACCTGTGGTAGCCCCCCAAGGAACCCCTCTAAGAAGCTTATGCTCCTTTCCTTTCCTTTGTGTTTGCTTTTATAGAGTTATGAATAAAAACTCATGGCTTGGTTCTGTATCTGGCCTGGCTCTGTGAGTTCTTGCCCTATGTCAGAAAGCAGTGTGTGGATCAACTTCCTTAATTTTTCTCCAGGTTGAAGAAGAAGCTAGTGGGAGCATCATTCTCCCTGATGTTTTGGAATCAGGACCTGACCAGTGACCTAACCACCTTGCACTTTCATATCTAAAAGGTTGGCAAAGGCATTTTTTTTTTTTTTTTTTCAATTTTAGGCTTTCAATATAACCTCCTGTAGATTCAGTTAACTGAACAACTTACAGCTAACTCCACTATTTATATTATATATATATATATATATATATATATATATATATATATATATATATATATATATATATATGTGTGTGTGTATGTATATATATATATATATATGTCTCTGGTGAAGTTGAGTGTGTTGATGGTCCCACCACTGCCTAAGATCTAGCCCAGAAAAAGATAACAGCCTTCCTGATTTTTAATTCAATTTTAAAACAGAATTAAAATTCCAATAAGTGCTATTTAGGTAAAATGTTTTTTATTAAAAAAAAATCACTTAAAAGCAGGGAGTGGTCAGTAAAACCAACGGGCTGAATACTGTTTAAATACATAAAAATTATGTTTAAAACCAGGGGTGTCAAAGTCAAATGGACAGGGGGCCAAATGAAAAAATTTAGATACAAGCCAAGGGCCAGACTGATCGAATGGTCATTGAAAAAAATAAAATGACCGCATATAGTCTAGTGATCCCCATTAAACAGATTGAAACCTTAAAAATATGTTACTATATGATCAAATAAATAAATAATTTCTCTCTCTGTCTCTGTCAGTAAATTTAAATTTTTCAACAGGGACAAAAGCTTTATGTAAAAATCCCCAAAACATAAACATTAAATGAATGAAGCCGTATTATTCAAGGCACCATCAGTATTACTTCTCAGGGAAATAGCAAAAATTGCCTAAATTTACTTCAAAGAAATAAATATCAGCAATTTTCTATAATTCACTCCACTGAAATATTTTTAAAACAAATTGGATTGAAATACAATAATAAAATGCAAAAATCTATTAACATAAAACATTTTTTTCTTCAAGGAAAAGTCACATGTGGTGTGAAAACAAATAGTTCACTTTTAAAAACTTTTTTTTAGAAACACCAAGATGGCGGCGCGTTAACACGCAGCGGCCACACCGGGGTCAAAAGTTGGTATTTTGTTTTGTTTATGTTTGCCCTACCTGGCATTGACTTTTTTTGTTTTTAGTACAAACAATGGGACATGTGTCAGTGTTTGAATCTGTGCAGTGTATTTAGGCACTTTTTTTTTTTCTTTTTTTATCTCCAATTGCTCCCGGTGGAACGCTGTCTCGTCTCACTATATACTGTGTATATGGCTGTAACGACAATAAAAACCTTGAACCTTGAACCTTGAAGTGATTATATAAGTGATCAATATTTCCCCAAATATTAGTTTTTATATATTATGTTGCTTATCATATTGTGCATTGTGTGTTTTTAATGGATGAGCACTGTTGTTTTTATTTAACAGGATATAAATGAAAAGCATGAAAAAAGTTATGATCCTTTTCATTTATAATTACAGTTATTTATTATTATTTATCAAAATGACTTAACATAAAGAGTTCACCTTGTCAACTATTTACCTCATTGTTCTTCATGGAGGTGAAAATGTAAAAAGCACTGTTTAGAAGGGCAGGATATTTTGCTATAAACCTTTTTGATAAGCTTAACACTCATTTAGGAACTAAAGATTGTGCAGTTAGCTTAGGTCAGAGCAAGATAAAACAATAACAGGATTCACCTTATGGCCTAAACAGATGTTTAACTGTGATGTCATCATGAAAATGAAATTCTTTCTACATTTATTCTGGAGCATTTTAAATCATGTTTATCATTCAACATTATAACAAACAGAAAGTCACAGTCAGAAACATGTTGTTTCCCCTTTAAGAAGGAAACATGGTGGCAAGAAAGAAAGAGGGATGGAAACATGGGAATAATAAAAGGATGCTAGACAGGCGAGAAACAGATGTTTGTTTCTAACCTCTTTCATTCTTCCTTCTGTACATCCTGAGAGAGAACGAGAGAGAGAAAAAGAGACAGAGAAAGAGAGAGAGAGAGAGAAACAGGGAGAGGGGGGAGCGAGAGGAAAAAAAGCATGGAACAGCGACACTGGGGATATACAGTCTGCTCCCCACACATACACACACATGCTTTCTCTCTGCCCCCCTCTCTCTGGCTGTCTGCCACTCATCTCTCCTCCCTCACAGACTGAAAGAACAGGAGGAGGAAGAATCAAGAGGAGGAGGGAAATGTTTTGTGATCATCTGCAGAATGAAATTAATGAAAAATGGATAGATAGATTGATTGAAATATTATGTGATATTTCTGCTCATTCTTTTGTATTTAGTGTGTTTTGGCTTTTTTGGGACAGGGTGAAATGATCTTTAATCTTCTCAAAGGTTATGAGGTAATCCTGGATTGTGTGTGTGTGTGATAGGTCCTTAGGTTGGACTCTAAGCACCCAATGGACATTCTTTGAACTGCAGGAGTGTTTTTTGTTCTGTGTCTGTTTTTGCCTACTACCCTGCCTCTCCTTAGAGTTCTACCCTCAATCACCTGTTCATTGTAATCACCTGTGTATTGTTATCACCTGTTGCTATTTAAGTGCTGCCACTTCCTCTATTCGGTCTCTGATCCTTTGATCCTGTTCCCCACTCTGTACGCCCTTGACACTGTTTCCTAATAATAATTTGCCTGTATTTGTGATTAATCTGTGGCTTGCCTGTCTTAGTATTTTGACTCTTTTTTATTTTTGAAAACCAGTTTATTCTTTTTTTGTTTGGACTGGGCAAGCCTGCATTTGTTTTTGAAAAATAAAAAAAATATTTAAGTTAAGCGGATCTGCATTTGAGTCGGGCAGAATATGCCATCAACTCGCATGTCTCAACTCGCATGCACCCTGGGATACCAGCCACCACTGTTTCCTGACCAGGAAAAGAGAGTGGCGTCCCTTCAGTAGAGGCCTTCATCCACTGATGCCACCGAACATGGAGGCATGCCCACTCTGCCCTGCTTCGCTCCTCGGCCAGAAAGAAAGCCCAGGCCGACAAGCGTTGGTCATAGGCCCCTCGATACCGCCAGGGACAATGTGTCTGTCAACACAAGACCTGCCCCTGAGGACAAAGTCCTGCAAGCTTACCTCCCAATACATTGGCCCCTTCCCCATTGGAAAAATCATCAGCCCCACAGCTGTCCGGCTCAAAATTCCCCTGATCCTGCACCATATCCAGCCCACATTCCATGTCTCTAGGGTTAAGTCCTGCACCCCGCCTGATCGACGGCTCCGAAGCATGCACAGTCTGCCAGCTGGATGTTTGGAGGACGTGGCCTTCAGTACCTCGTTGATTGGGAGGGGAGAACCCTACACTTATCCAGGACTTCCCACCGTCTGCGTCTTGTAAATGCCCGAGGTATGCCAGGAGGGGTCCAGTAGAGAGAGGGGGACTGTTAGGACCCTAGGTTGAACTCTGAGCACCCAATGGATGTTCAAAGTCAAAGTCAAAGTCAATTTTATTGTCAATTTCTTCACATGTACTTGACATACAAAGGAATCGAAATTGCGTTTCTCACTATCCTATGCGTTTACATGTACAACAACATCAAAGTGCAGGTGCGCAAGACGAGACAATCCTAAACTACGATACAACAACAATGGTAAAGTGCTAAACTAAAACTAGAAACAAACAAACATGTATGACAGGACAAGACATGAGTACCCCAAGACAAGACAAGACATAAGTAGTATGGAGTGGAAGGACAAGTTCAACAAGATAAAGCAAAACAAAACAAGACAGTACTGATTGTCCCAGTTATGTGCATTATGAGGTAGTTGTTGTAATGTAATGACTAGTGCAATAACAATATATATATAAATATAAATATACAAGCAACAGGTGTGTGCAAATTTTTGCATGTGCAGAGTCAATTTAGGTGGGTGGGTGGGTGTGTGTGTGTGTGTGGGGGGGGCAGTCTAGTGACCTAGTGCAGAGTAGATTTAGGTGTGTGTGTGTGTGTGGGGGGGGGGGGGGGGGGCAGTCCAGTGACCTAGTGCAGAGTAGATTTAGGTGGGTGTGTGTGTGTGGGGGGGGGGGGGGGGGGGGGGGGGGGAGTTCAGCAGTCTCACGGCCTGGTGGAAGAAACTGTTCGTGAGTCTGGTGGTGCGGGAGCGGAGGCTCCTGTACCTCTTTCCGGAGGGCAGGAGGCTGAACAGACTGTGTGCAGGGTGACTTCTATCGTTGGCAATTGAGATAGCTTTGCGGCTGAGGCGGGTGGTGTAAAGATCTTGCAGGGAGGGTAGTGGTACACCGATTATCCTTTCAGCTGTTCTCACGATGCGTTGCAGAGCGTTCCTGTTGTAGTCAGTGCAGCTCCCGCCCCACACGGTGATGCAGCCGGTCAGGATGCTTTCGATGGTTCCTCTGTAGAATGTCGTCATGATGGGTGGCGGGGCACTTGCCCGCTTCAGTTTACGCAGGAAGTAGAGACGCTGCTGTGCTTTCTTGGCCAGTGATGTGGTGTTGGTGGTCCAGGAGAGGTCATCACTGATGTGCACCCCCAGGAACTTGGTGCTGCTCACCCTCTCCACTGCAGCACCGTCGATGGTCAAAGGGAGGTGTTGGGTGTGACCTCTCTGGAAGCTGACAACAATCTCTTTGGTCTTGCTGATGTTTAGCAGGAGGTTGTTGTCTTTGCACCATCTGGTCAGAAGCTCTACCTCTTTCCTGTAGTGGGTCTCGTCGCCGTTAGTGATGCGGCCCACCAGTGTTGTGTCGTCGGCAAACTTCACAAGGTGGTTGGAGCTGTGGGTTGGTGTGCAGTCATGTGTCAGGAGGGTGAAGAGGAGGGGGCTGAGCACACAGCCTTGTGGGGCCCCTGTGTTAAGGATAATCCTGTCTGAGATGTTTTGCCAACACGCACCGCTTGAGGCCTCTGGCTGAGAAAATCCAGCAGCCAGTTGCAGAGTGAGGTGCTGAGGCCCAGTTTGTCCAGTTTGCAGATGAGTTGTTGTGGTATTATGGTGTTGAACGCTGAGCTGAAGTCTAAGAACAGCATTCTCACATACGAGTCTTTCTTGTCCAGGTGGGTGAGTGCTGGGTGGAGGGCAGAGCAAATTGCATCGTCTGTGGATCGCTTTGCCCTGTAAGCGAACTGGTAAGGGTCCAGGCTGGGGGGCAGGATGGATTTTATGTGTGACAGGACTAGTCGTTCAAAGCACTTCATGATGATGGGTGTCAGTGCCACAGGACGATAGTCGTTGAAGCAGGATGGGGAGGATATCTTAGGCACAGGAATGATGGTGGCAGTTTTGAAGCCTGAAGGCACAATGGCTTGCCTCAGGGAGGTGTTGAAGATGTCTGTAAAAACATCTGTCAGCTCCTCTGCACAGTCTTTCAGCACCCTACCAGAGATGTTGTCTGGACCCTCTGCTTTCCGGATGTTGACCGCAGAGAGTGTTCTCCTCACGCTGGTAGCAGACAGGCACAGGGGCTGGTCGTGCAGAGGTGGTGGTGTTTTCTGTGGGTGAGTGGTGTTCTGGTCCTCAAAGCGTGCGAAGAAACTGTTCAGGCTGTTGAGCAGAGTGATGTCGCTCTCGCATCTTTGTGGTGCAGGTTTGTAATCTGTGATGGCCTGAATGCCCTGCCATAGGCTCTGTGCATTCTTGCTGTCCTTGAAGTGGGAGGTTATCTTGTTTGTGTACTCTTTTTTCGCCTTCCTGATGCCACGGGACAGGTTGGCTCTCGCTGTTCTCAGAGCTGATGCATCCCCAGCTTTGAAGGCCTTGTCTCTCGCCCTCAACAGCCTATGGACATCTCCTGTCAGCCATGGCTTCCGGTTGGCCCGCATGGTGATCCTCTTGATGTGGGTCACGTCGTCTGTGCATTTGGTGATGTAGGAGGTCACTGTGTCTGTATATTCTTCAATGTCTGTGATGCCGTTGTAGGTGGCTGCTTCCTTAAACATTTCCCAGTCTGTTGTCTCAAAGCAGTCCTGTAAGGCTGAGGTCGCCTCCTGTGGCCACACCCTTATTTCTTTCAGAACCGGTTTGATGACTTTCACTTTCGGTCTGTATGCAGGCATTAACATAATGGTGAGGTGATCAGAGGCGCCGATGTGGGGGAGGGGGGTGGCTTTGTATGCTCTTTTGTGCTGAGTGTAAACACAGTCCAAAGTGTTGTGTCCTCTTGTTGGAAAGTGGATTTGTTGATGAAACTTGGGAAGAACAGTTTTGTTCTTTGAACTGCAGGAGTTTTTTGTTCTGTGTCTGTTTTTGCCTACTGCCCCGCCTCTGAGTTCTACCCTCAATCACCTGTGTGTTATCCGTTTCTATTTAAGTTCTGCCACTTCCTCTGTTCGGTCTCGATCCTTTGATCCTGTTCCCCAGTTTGCAAGCCCCTGGTTGTTTCCTAGTAAGAATTTGCCTGTATCTGTGGAATACCAGTCTTAGTATCTTTTTTTGATTTTTGAAAACCTCGGTGACTTGGCAAGCCTACATTTGTTTTTTTTCTAAATAAAAATAATTTTTTTGGACGTCAAATTAGTTTCATCTCTCAAGATGGCGCCACGGTAGGCAGCCGGTTACGCTGCTCTCTCATCGTTTCCTTGCTTCTCTGTATTTATTTAGTTTGTTTTAAGTTCTTTTTAGCTTAAATTTAGCTTTTATTTGTGACAAGAATGGACCCGATTAGTCTGGTGAGAGGAGTAGCCTTCTTCTACTTCTTTTCTCTCTTTCTACTTCTATCAGGTCTTTTCACCGCTGCATCTGGTGACAAAATGAGACATTCCATCGTCTACAGCCAGGATCAGCTGTTGGCGCTACAGAACAGGGGGGTACTCCCAGAGGAGCGACCCGGGATTCCTAAGGAATTACGGCGCCGGAGGAGAGGATGCAGGGCTGGAGCAAAGTACCGGGAGAGGAGAAGGCGGTACAAACCCAGCGTTCCATCTGTGGTAATGGGTAACGTAAGATCTTTACCCAACAAGATGGAAGAGCTGACACCGATAACCAGACTGCAGTTGGAGTTCAAGCAGAGCAGCCTCCTGCTGTTCATGGAGACCTGGTTCACGGACAACACACCGGACTCCATCGTAACTTTGGATGGCTTTCAACTGGTGAGAGCGGACCAAAACGCGAGGGAAAGCGGTAAGAGGAGAGGAGGGGGACTGGCACTGTTTGTGAATGAGAGATGGTGTAACGCGGGACATATTAGTGTGAAGGAGCAGCGCTGTACCAAAGACATTGAACTGTTAGCGGTTAGGGCTAGCCATATCACCTGGCACGAGAGTTCTCGCATGTTATTGTGTTAACTGTTTACATCCCACCATCGGCCGATGCTATGGCAGCCTGCGAGGACATCCACGCCACTGTCTCGGTTACAGACGGCACATCCACAGTCCCTCATTATTATCTCTGGGGACTTCAATCATTCCTCACTCTCCACCACTCTCCCTAACTTCACCCAGTATGTTGACTGCCATACCAGGGACAATAAAACTCTGGACTTGCTGTTTGCCAACACAAAAGGGGCTTACAGCTCATCACCCCTCCCCCCACTTGGCTGTTCAGACCACAACCTGGTCATCCTCCAACCCACCTACACCCCCTTAGTGAGGAGAGACCCCTCCCACCAAGAAGGTAATCAGGCCCTGAGAGACTGTTTTTAATTGTACAGATTGGCAAGAACTCTGCAGGCCACATGGTGAGGACATCAACGGCCTCACCCACTGCATCACGGACTACATAAACTTCTGTGTGGAGAACACTGTGCCCACCAAGAAGGTATGGTGTTTCTCCAATAACAAACCATGGGTGTCCCCAGAGTTGAAGGCCCTGCTAAATGAAAAGAAGAGGGCCTTCTGGTCGGGAAACAAAGTGGAACTAAGGAGAGTGCAGAAGGAACTAAAATATAAAATGTGGCAAGGAGAGTTTCAGGAGGGAGATGGAGGAGCAGCTCCAAGTAAACAATGTCCGAGAGGTCTGGAGAAGCATGAACAAAATCTCTGGTCACCTCAAGGACAATGGAGGAGTAACAGTGTCCACCGACCGGGGGTGGGCTAATGAATTGAATCAGTTTTTTAATAGATTTGATTCTGGATCACCAATCTCCCCCACCCCTCAGCTTTCACCAACCCCCCTCCATGTGCTGTCTCCCCCCTCTTTTGGCGCTGTGCTGTCGCCACATGCACTCCCCTCGAACCATCCCACCACACCCCCATTACACCTACCCACAACAAAGCCAGCCCCACCCCCCACCCCATACCAGCCGCAGATCTGCCTCACAGCTGATCAGGTGAGAAGTCAGCTAAAGAAGACAAAGGTCAGTAAGGCAGCAGGTCCAGACGGAATCACCTCCAGATTGCTCAGGGACTGTGCAGACCAGCTTCGTCAGGTGGTCCTGCACATCTTTAACCTGAGTCTGAACCTGGAGAGGGTTCCTGAACTGTGGAAGACTTCCTGCGTGGTTCCAGTGCCAAAGATCGCACGTCCCCATCGGTGTGGATGACGCTGTCATCTATCTGCTGCACCGATCTCTCTCCTACCTGGAACAAGCAGCGAGCACTGGACCCTCTGCAGTTTGCCTACTGGCCTGGCATCGGTGTGGATGACGCCGTCATCTATATGCTGCACCGATCTCTCTCCCACCTGGAACAAGCGGCGAGCACGGTGAGGATCATGTTTTTTTACTTCTCCAGTGCTTTTAATATCATCCAGCCTGCACTGCTGAAGGGGAAGCTGGAGGGAGCCGGAGTGGATGAGCAGCTGACGGCCTGGACCATCGACTACCTCACCAACAGACCACAGTATGTCAGGCTTCATGACTGTGTGTCTGAGGTGGTAGTCTGCAGCACGGGGGCGCCACAGGGTACAGTGCTCTAACTTTTTCTGTTCAGTCTGTACACCTCAGACTTCACCTACAACTCGGACAACTGCCACCTACAGAAGTTCTCAGATGATACGGCCATCATCAGGTGTGTATCGGATGGGAACGACCAGGAGTACAGGGGGGTCATCAGTGACTTTGTCAGCTGGTGTGAGACCAACGCTCTCAAAATCAACGCCAGCAAGACAAAGGAGATGGTTGTGGACTTCAGGAGAAAGTCACCCCCCACCACACCGGTGAGCATCCAGGGAGAAGACATTGAGACAGTGTTCTCTTACAAATACCTGGGTGTTCACCTGAACAATAAACTGGACTGGACCACAAACACTGATGTCCTGTACAAGAAGGGCCAGAGTCGACTTCACCTGCTGAGGAGACTAAGGTCCTTTGGTGTTTGCAGGACCCTGTTAAAGACCTTCTACGACTCCGTCGTAGCATCTGCCCTGTTCTACGCAGTGGTCTGCTGGGGGGGGCGGATGCACTGACAGGGAAAGAAGGAAAATTAACTGGTGCAGAGGTCAAGCTTTGTACTGGGATGTCCTCTGGAGTCGGTGGTGGTGGTGGGAGAGAGGAGGATGTTGGCAAAGCTGACATCCATCATGGACAACTCCCATCACCCTCTGCATGGGGTGGTGGGTGCGCTGAGCAGCTCCTTCAGCCAGAGACTCAAACACCCTCGATGCAAGAAGGAGCGCTTTCGCAGATCATTCATCCCGACAGCAATAAGACCTAAAACATAATATAACATAAACATGAATCTACTGTAGTCACTTTTCCGTCACTCGTCACTTTACTCTACACACACATCCTGCACCTTAAGTATGCATTAGCTATGTATGTGTACATGTGTGATGTGCGTGGGTATGTATGTGCGTATATATATATGAAAATATGTGTATATGTATGTAGGTATGTACGTGCATGTATGTATGTGTATATGCTTGCTTATGCATACTTTTTTTCTTTTGCAACTTATCAGTATTTTTTATTTTCTTCATTCCATTCTATGTCCATAATGCATACTGTGTATGCGGATCATCAACAAATTCTACGAATTTTGTACACAGTGTTGTGTATTTTTATAGCTTTTATCTTCTTTAGTCTTTATTTTCTTGTCTTTACTATGTAAGCTGCAGTAACAGACAAATTTCCCCGTTGTGGGATCAATAAAGTCTCTTATCTTATCTCTTATATCTTATCTCAAAGTTTTTTGTAAATATTCTCATTTATCCAGGTCATTCTCTCTCAATCTGAATCAAGGCAACTGGATTCACAAATGACTAGGAAGAGGTTTTGCCTCTCATCCAAGGGGCTTCATCAGTTGATAGGCATCAGACTATTCTGCACTACTCCGACAAACAGGGGGGTGAGACCCACGTATTAAACCCCTGTGGGTGTGTTTACCGAAAGTACTGGTATTACTGGACCATTGTTGGTATGTCATGTGAATGACAGTTATCGTGACTCTTGTGAACCCTAGGCAACAATAGGTGTAACCCTGGTGATTGGGAGTTGTCTGAGGTTGAGTTGATTCTTCTGAGTACAGAGAAAAGGGTAACAGTGTAGAAGAGGGATAGGTGGTAATGTAGGCCTCCATGGATGGTTTCTCCATGTTTATATAGATGGCTTGTTTAACACCTTTCAAACAATCTGTCCTTTCTGTCCAGAGTCCTGATATTGCTGTCTTCAAAGGAGTGTGATTTCCCCCTTTAGATGGGAATAAACAGCTGAGATTGGACCTGAGGTATTATCCCTTCTTTGTTGGGCCATGCGTTTGTTTAAATGTTAGTTTCACCAATGTATACATCCTTGCATTCTTCACTGCATTGACGAGCAGGTCCTTGCATAATTCTCTGCATTGCTTAGCATATGCCAGGCTACTTTTCTTGTGTGGTATCTTGTCCTTGTGTGTACCAGTTTTTGTTGGTTATTGGGTTTGAAATATACAGGGATTTTGTTAATTCTTTTGAGTTTCTCTGAGACACCTGACATGTATGGAATGACAATATTTTTGCATTTGCAAGTACAGGTCCTTCTCAAAAAATGTGTATATTGTGATAAAGTTCATTATTTTCTGTAATGTACTGATAAAACTTAGACTTTCATATATATATTAGATCCATTACACACAACTGAAGTGGTTCAAGCCTTTTATTGTTTTAATATTGATGATTTTGGCAAAAGGGTAAAGGAAAAAAAACAAAATCCCTATCTCAAAAAAATTGCATATTTTGTCCGACCAGTAAAAGAAGTGTTTTTAATACAAAAAAGTCAACCTTCAAACAATTGTGTTCAGTTATGCACTTAATACTTGGTCGGGAATCCTTTTGCAGAAATGACTGCTTCAATGTGGTGTGGCATGAAGGAAATCAGTCTGTGGCACTGCTGAGGTGTTATGGAGGCCCAGGATGCTTAATAGCAGCCATAAACTCATCCACAGTCTTGGGTCTGGTGTCTCTCAACTTTCTCTTTCTCTTTCTCTCCAATTGAGCACAGTAATACTATGGTCAGTAAACCATTTACCAGTGGTTTTGGCACTGTGAGCAGGTGCCAGGTCGTGCTGCAAAATGAAATCTCCATAAAGCTTTTCAGCAGAAGGAAGCATGAAGTGCTCCAAAATTTCCTCATAGACATTGACCCTGCCCTTGATAAAACACAGTGGACCAACACCAGCTGCTGACATGGCACCTCAGACCATCACTGACTCTTGCGGTTTTGAGTAATGAACAAGGATGAGGGCTTTAAAAGCCTCAGGAATTTTTTGTAGGTATTAACTTGTTGATTCAGATGATTAGGTTCATAGCTCATTTAGAGCATCTTTTCATTATATGCAAATTTTTATTAGATAGGAATTTTAGGTTTTCATGAGCTGTATGCCAAATCATGAAAGTCTAATTTTTATCATTACATTATGGAAAAGAATGAACTTTATCACAATATGCAATTTTTTTGAGAAGGACCTGTAGTGTCTGTGTGAAAAGTGATCTCCTCAAAATGTTGGACTTCCTGTTAGGGGCTTTAGCAGGGGAAGCGAAGCGAGAAATGCGCCTTGTAGAATCCCAAAATAAGAACACTGGACAGAAAGTGCTGGAAGCACTAAAAAAACTTTATTCCAAACCGACTACTAAAGCAAAACTCAGAGCAAATTTTTTTAATTGTAAACAAAGGAGTGACGAAAATGTAAATACTTTTATACTAAGACTGAGAGAAGTGTTTTCTAGATGGCAGGAGCAGGATGTTGATGGCACAGAACAGCGAGATGACCTCTTACTCGACCAGCTGATCGTTGGCCTATGTACGGGGCCTATTAAACAGGAGCTGAGCCGGCAGATTCGGAGGGATACAACGATGACCTTCACCGCCATCTGCAGTGAAGCACGGGCCCTTGAACGTGAGCTGCAGGAGGAAGAGGACACCACCCTCTTGCATAGAGTCACAGCCCCCACAACCAGAGACACTAAAGCAGACTTGGAGTCACTGAAGGACGAGATACTTGAGGACCTGCGACAAGGACTAATAGGAGAAACGAAGGAACAGATGAAAGCCCTATCTGCTAACCTCATGGAGGAAGTCAAGACCCAGTTGGCCAATAAGGAATTGCCACCAGCACCCCGGGCACCACCCAGAGACCACATGGCTCGAGCTTCAGCAGGGCAGATGCAGGGGCGGCAGGCAGCAGCACCCTCCTACGAGTGGGATGCACGAGGCCGCCCCATCTGCCAAAATTGTGGTGAAGCAGGACATGTACAACGCCACTGTGACAAGAGACCATCAAGGAGGTGGGATTTTTAAGTTCCCCTACGGCTGAGGGCCAAGTAGTGGGGGTAGTCACCCAGAACACAGAGCCCATGGTACAGCAAAAGTCTGCTTTGATCGGTGAGTGCCCATATGTAAATGTAAAAATAAATGGACAATGCATACCTTTTGTACTTGACACTGGTTCACAGGTAACCTTGCTGAGCCAAAAACTGTTTAAGAAGTATCTTGAAATCACCTGTCTGACGAGCGTGGGTGAGACCCCCTGGCTGACACTTCGTGCTGCCAATGGCTTGAAGATTCCTTATGTGGGCTATGTGCTAGTTGACTGTATGGTGGGAAGTATACATGTCCCCAGTAAGGGTGTAATTATAGTGAACGATGACTGTCTTGGACCAGAGCAGGGGATCCTGGGTATGAATATTATTAAACCTGTGTGGTCTGCTCTTACAGAAGGAAACCACCCTGGACTTTATGCTTTTAAAACTACTATGCCAGTGGTTGAGGGCCAAGCTTGGGCCAGGGCATTCACTGAATGTCACAGGATCACCACAAAACCAACGGCCCCCCACTTTCAGGGCATAGCCAAGCTGCCCAGACAATCACCAGTATCCCACCCCAGTCTGAAATGATCATGTGGACACAGGTGCCTGACTATCTACCTAACCAGTCATGTAGTGTGATTGTTGAGCCTCTCCCTGACAGCAGTTCAGACTGGTGTATGGCTCGTACTGTGACAATACTGCAGGGAGGACAAGTGGCCTGTCGAGTGTGCAACCCCAACCCCTACCGGTGGCTTGGCTGAAGTGACTGAGGTGGCACTGTCCGATGTCCAGGGAGAGCGGGAGCTGGTCCTCCACAGTGTGACGACGGGCGTTGTGGAGGTAGAGGTGAGGCAAATTGAGTGGTCACCAGCGTGCCAGCAAGCGTTTGAACAGCTTAAAGAAGCCTTGCTGAGTGCACCTATACTGGCGTATGCAGACTTTACTCAGCCATTTAGGCTATACACTGATGCCAGTTTTGAAGGTCTTGGGGCGGTGCTGGCCCAGGTGCAGGGTGGTCAAGAAAGAGTCATTGCGTATGCCAGTAGAAGCTTGCAACCAACTGAGCGTAACGACCAGAATTATAGTTCTTTCAAAATGGAGTTACTGGGCCTGAAATGGGCAGTTGCCGAAAAATTTAAAGATTACCTGTATGGTGCTGAGTTTACTGTGTTTGCAGATAACAACCCGTTGGTGCACCTGGATACTGCACGCCTGGGGGCAGTTGAGCAGCGCTGGGTGGCGCAGTTGGCCAATTTCAATTATACGGTGAAATACCGCCCCGGGACCCAGAATCGGAATGCCGACGCCTTATCTAGGCTACAACCCAGTGACAACGCCACGCCTACTCATGTCAGCCAAGTAGCTGCGGACAACATCAGGACCTGGGCAGAACAACAGGACCAGGACCCGGTGCTGAGCCAGATGCGACGATGAAAAGAGCTGCAGGTGCTACCAACTGAGGTGAATGACCCCCTACCCCCGTATGCAAAACAGCTGCGCAGGGACTGGGATCAGCTTGTGGTCCGAGGTGGGGTACTTGGGAAGCTATCTAGGGAGGTTAGTGCTGGAGTGGAGCGTTTCCAAGTGCTCATCCCTGAGAAAACCTCCAAAGAGACATGGGAGGCCTACCATCAGAGCATGGGCCACCCAAGTGCTGATAGGACCCTGGCCACCCTGCAACAGCGCTGCTACTGGCCAGGGTTGACCCGAGACGTGAAGGAGTGGACTGCAACCTGCCCCCTGTGTGTCCTGACCAAAACTGGCCCCGAGGTGAGAGTCTCTCTTGTACCTATTGTAACTACATACCCATTTGAGGTTGTTGGCATGGACTACCTTTCACTGGGCCGACAAGAGGATAGATACCCTTACATTCTAGTTAGACAGACCTGTTTTCTAAATATGCCCTCGCAGTGCCCACCAGAGACCAGTCAGCTAGTACAACTGCCCAAGCCTTGTATAAATACCTGAAGAAGAGTCGCACTACCGCTTACCACCCCCAGGGTAATGGTGCATGTGAGAGATTCAACCAGACCCTGTTGGGACTACTTAACTCTCTGACAGAAAACGAACAATCCCAGTGACCAAATCAGCTGCCTGCCCTGGTCCAAGCATATAATAACACCATTCATAGCACCACTGGAATGACCCCCCCATTATGTAGTCTTTGGGCGACATACCAGACTCCCTGTTGATTGGGCGACTGGGTTACATCCTATAACTGGATCCCATACCTTGTCTGGGTGGGTGAAGAGACACCAGGAGGCTCTTAGTCACGCCTACCAAACTGTTCAGGCTCGGACCCAGCATAGACAAGAGCTGGACCAGACAAGATGCAACAAGCGGGCCAAGCCAGCACCTTTGTTGCCAGGTGAGCGGGTACTTGTCCGTAACTTTCGCAGGAGGGCCAGAGGAAAGCTGAACTTCAAGTGGTCCCCTGAACCATATGTGGTGGTCAGCCAGCTACGAGAACAGCACCCCTTCTATGTCCTCCGGCCAGAAGGTAAAGATGGTCCAACGCGCACTGTGCACCGTAATAACCTTCGGCCTTGCCCGCTGAATGTGTTACAGGACCACCAGGTACCAGATGAAGCGAGGCCCGGGACTGACCCCGAACCTGGGACCGCCAACCAACCTCCTACTCTACCTCCTCCCACATGGTAGCTACCAAGGCTCACTAGTTCCAACCCACAGCCTGGTGGAAGTATCGCGGTACCAGCATTGGTTCCTCCACCTGATGTCCCAGGGGTACCAGTTGCCCTACCCAATGACATGGTTTCCCCTAGTGTGCGGCGCTCCCAAAGATCAAATTTAGGCCTATGACCTGCCAGGTACTGCTGATTGTAGATGGTCGGGACGACCTCCATTAAAGAGGGTGGGTAAATGTCAAAAGTGATCTCCTCAAAATGGTGTTTGTAATTGTTGACCCCAATATAGTGTTGTGTTTGGCTTATTTTTGCAGTGTATATTCGTTGCTGTGACTTGTGTGTGTTTATTCTCATTTGCAGTGCATATTTGTTTGTGTGGATTTCCTTTGCAGTGTATATTCTTTGCTGTGATTTGTGTGTTGTGTATGATGTACTGTTATATTTTGCTTCGAGTTTGCAGTGACATTTGATTTGTAACGGTGGGTCAGGAATTGCAAACAACCAGTTGATTAACACCATCAGCTGATCATTACCTCCAGCTGACTCTCCCCTCTGATGAGCGCAGTTGTACAGATGACTTGAGTACTTAATGGACAACAGGTGGGACAGGGAGGGGGAACGGCGGCAGACAAACAGCACGGCAGCGAGGTGCGGGTGGAAAGAATTGAGCTCCCGGAGAAGTTGGAGTGCTCGGCCAGAGATGGAGAGGCGCGGAGCTGCTTAGGCGCCAATCTAAAGTTAAGTACCACCGCCTTGCTCGCCCTTATCGTGCTTGCTTGTATGCGCTACCTTCTTAACGATACGCCGCTGATTAAGGACTGTTCTACTCTGTCTTAGGGAACCCGCCGTGCCGAAGCCAGCAGCTAGTCTAGCCTACTGCAGAGACGATGCATTTCTTGGGTTCGGACGTTTGAACTGGGCCATTGGGTTCGGGTGACAAGTACAGCCGGACATTTGGATTACCGCAACAGGAGTGGAATATACGGATTGGATCTCACTGTACTTCGGATTACTGAACGCTGGGGACTATAACTGCGGGTATACCGACCTAAGAACATAATGCTTCCTTCCACGGTGGACTACTTATTTTATCTAAAAGACTGAGCAATTCATGCCTGATTTAATTTGTTTTATGTGTGCCTAGGTATTTTTTAAATGTCACTTGAATACATTTACAAAAAGGGAATCTGTTTCTCTGTTCCATCTTTCCAACAGTGGTAATCCTTTAACACTGGTATTAGAACCTTGCACCTTGTGCGACATCTGTGTCAGTATTCTTTCTCAAACATGTTGTTTTGCCGAATGTCAAAATTGAATAGCCAGATGTGTTCAGGGCTTCCTTTTATGTTTATGTTCCTCTGCTTGGACAAGAAGAAGTTGGACTTGTCCATCTTCTATTTGTAGAAGTTGGTACATTATCAGCCCAGAGGAGCTAGGAATTGATCCACTGACTAGACACAGCTGCCCCTAAGTTCAAGAGTGTATGTTCAGTGCCTTTTGCTCTACCATTTACATATACAAATTGGCCACAATCGGAGACACTGGTGAGCCCATCCCACAGAAATGATTTTGTCTGTGTAATTTAATGTTAAGGCACAAAGACTTTTGGACGTGATATGATGTATTCCCAATCAGCAAGGCTAAGATGTTGGCTACATAATTAGCAATATTCTAAGTTAGAGTTTATACTGCTCTGGTCCATTGTCAGCTATTTAATCTCATTTAAAGGAGGAAGCACACTCCTTTGAAGAGAGCAATGTCAAGATTCTGGACAGGGAGGACAATTTGGTTGAAAAGAGTAGAAAATGCTAACTATATTAAACTGGAAAAAGCATCCCTTAACAGGCAAGGGGGATTATGTCACCACCTTTCCCCTCATCTACAAGGTTGCTCTTTCTGTTAGGATTCACAGACAGAGACTCAAATGCAGATCAGTTCAGCTTGGTTTATTTTTTTTAACTAAAAATGAGACTTGCAGTGTTCAGACCAAAAAAAAAGAGGAACTACTAACAAAACAAAGAGTTCGGTTGGGCACGCTAGCTCCAAGGTTTTGCAGACAATCCACAAAATTTTTAAAAAAATAACCATATCAGGTTTTCCAAAATCCAAACAAAAACAGAATACCATAACAGGTTTCCAAAATCCACAGGTTAATCATGAGTACAGGCAACTGAGGAACAGGGTCAGAAGATCAGAGGAAATGGCAGAACTCAAATAGCAAACAAGGAACAGCACTACAACAATGAACTGGTGATTGAGTGTAGAGTTCCCAGAAGGGGGCGGGGCAGTAGGTAAAATCAGAGACACAGATAACAGTCCTGCAATATACCGTAATTTCCGGACTATAGAATATTCAGTTCATATAGAGCGGACCTGATTATAAGCCGCACCCACTACATTTTTAGAGGAAAACCGATTTTGTACATACACAAGCCGCACCTGTATATAAGCCGCATGTGCTCACATTAAAACATGTAAACATATTTACAAAGAAAGACGGTACACAGAGAGAGTTTTCAAAGTTTTGATATTATAACTTAATAATAATAATATAACTTTCTTCCCAAATGGTGCCTGTGACAGGGCAGTAAAACGGTAGCAACATGGTAGCAACACGCTAGCAACACAGTATAACAGGTCTGGTAAAACAGGTCTGGTAAAAGAACATACTGGTAAAAATCACGGTAAGCCGTCTTCATCTTCCTCAGTGTCGGAATGAAACAGTGTCATATAGACGTCGTCACTCCCTCAGCCTCTCTGTCGCTGTCACTGTCGCTGGCACTCTCATCCTGAGACAAAGTTTACGTGCAGCAGCTCTGTTTCCTTCTTTATCGGACCACTCGATTGCTTTTAGCTTGAAAGCTGCGTCTTATGCCTTTCTTTTTGCATTTTCCATGATGAGGGTATGTTCACGCTAATTTAATTTATGCACAAGACAAGAAGTTGCAGTTTTCCTCAACGCATATATTCCACTGGTCTTAATCTTACCTTTCTACTTGAGCACCCCTGGTGGCCGTTAGAAAAATTACATAAATTGGCCGCATCACTTAATAAGCCGCAGGGTTGAAAGTTTGGGGAAAAAAGTAGCGGCTTATAGTCCAGAATTTACGGTAATAACTGTCCAGTGGGTAGTCAAAGTCCAAGACATAGAAACTACCTTGGTTTTACTCCACTGTTTTTCACAATAGTGCAGACTAGTCAGACCGGTGACTACAAATTGAGGAATTCCCTTGGATAAGAGACAAAATGTTTACTAGACAACTATGAGTCCAGTTGCATTGATTCAATTCAGTCATCCACCAGTGGAAAGATTGTTGGTTCGATTCCCAGCCCAGTTGTATAATGTTGTGTCCTTGGGCAAGATGCTTAACCCTGATTTGCCTCGGATGGCAGAGACATTGGTGTGTGAGTGCATAGTTTCCTGATGTGTGGTGTATATCACCACTGCCATCAGTGTGTATATGTAAATGGACATCTGTAGTGTAAAGCGCTTTGAGTGTTCGAGAAGACTAGAACTTAGCACTAGACCTTGGCATTCATGTTTCCTCTGACCTCTCCTGTCTGTCCCCTCTCTGTCCATAAACACCTCACACCTGCTAAAGAAGGCCCCGGTGTTAAAAACAGCATTGTCTCGCTTTGAAACAACACATAAGTGGCCTTAAGTGGATTTAGACTCTGTTCTCGAGGGCATGGTTCAAATCCTAGCACTGCTAGCTTTAACTCCTGGTTCTGGTAACAGTATGGCAAAGAAATCCTATAATAAAGTTTTGCCTAAATTCTGAATATGCTTAGAGAAGTTTGTTTTGAATCTTGGCAGGCATTTACAAGGCCAAAAACTCCAACTTACAGCAGTGTGGCACAGCAGAAGTGTCCTGCAACTGTAACCCAGCAGTTGACAGATCAAAACTTTGTTGATGATGCAAAAACTCTATGGGGTCATCATCCTATTCATCCATGCTCTTATTGTCACAACTGCCTAAACAGATATGTCTTCTTCCTTTTCTCCTGCGGTGGACACCCACAATATGTTGCAAGCAGGTGGTGCAATATGTGATTCGGTAGACCTCGTCTGAACACGTTTTACTGGTTATTTGATATATCTTTCACAGAGGCTGTGAACATTGTCTTCCCGACCGGTAGCATGCCTGGGGGAGCTGAGGTGCTGGATTAAGGTTTTAGTCTCTCAGGAGGCGTGGGTTTGAATCTCTTCACTGCCATTCAAGTATTTGTACTGGTAGCAATTGACAATGTTGATGCAGCAAAAGAACTGCAGCTATCTAGGTCACAGATGGGAGCAACAGTGATGAATCCCCAACCAAAACTGCAGTAAGTCATCACTGCCACTGACAAGAAAAGGAGCACATGCTGATTCTTCTTCTTCTGTGGTGTTTTGATGGTCCTTTGTGGTAAAGTTTCATAAGTAAAAGTGATTAATGTCAGTAACTTGTTCTACACAGTGACATCTAGTGTGGGTTACATGGTTGTGCTATAGATAGTGCCTCACAGCAAGAAGGTCACAGGTCTGGGACCTTTCTGTGTGGAATTTGCATGTTCTCCCTGTGTCTGTGTGGATTCTCTCCAGGTTCTCCAGCTTCCTCCCAAAGCATAAAAAATGAGGTTAATCGGAGATGCCCGTAGGTGTAAGTGTGTGAGTGATAGTGTGTACCCCATGATAGGCTGGACCTGTCTGGTGTGCATCCCTGCCTCTTGCCTATAATAAACTGGGATTGGCTCCAGCAGACCCCTGGTATACTAATGAGGAATAAGTGGGTATTGTGATGTCATGAGAGGCAATCCACGTTCAGCAGGGCAGTCCAAGAAGTGCACGGAGACAAAGATTTAAAATGCAGTTTCTTTTACTGGTCAAAAAGGGTTTAACAGAAAAGGCATTTCAGCGCAAGAAGGCAAACTAAGGACTTCTTTTCTTCATCAGTTTATAATCACAAAAAAAAAAGTCTCTAAACAAACTCAAAAGTCTTCCTTCCAAATAAAGTTCACTTCACAAACACAAACAACTGTCCTTTTCTTGTTAGTTCATTTCCTGGGTCTTCACCCCCACACAGCGCAGCAAACAAAATGGTCCAATACCAGAGAATGAGTAATCCATCCAAAGGAGTCTTCTCTTTAGCAGGTTCTTCAGCACATATGATTCACCCAAATCAGAGTCTGCAGCCTCTCTCCTACTCGCCACCCTCTACTGAGAGTTCTGGTGTCCTAAAAAGCCCTGCAGTTTCACTCCAGGAGATTGGCCACAGGTGTGCCTCATTAGGCAATCAGTGTTCAGTGCCGGGTGAAATTCCTGGCAAGTTCCTGGCTCCACCCGCAGATGGAGCCATGCCAGGACACTGCTGTAGCCATCTCAAGGGGATGTAGCGCCCCTCCAGGACCCGGCCTCTCGTGACATCACAGTATAGAAAATGACTGACTGACATCACACTGTATGGAATGGAAAACAGCTGATTATCCCAACATGGAGAAAGGGAACTCCATGCCTAAAATCATTATTAGGTTTGTCCTCTCTGGGCTCCTGTAGAAACATGGAAATATTGTATGAAAATAAAAAATAAATATGATGTTAATACTACTTTTTGTTGGTTTGATAAATATATATATAATATAAATATACTTTCTGATCAACAAACTAAAATTTCACTCTTCTACCACCCCCCAACATGTATAAAAGTTATGAATCTAATACAGTGCTGCCCAATCCTGCTCTTCGAGATCTACTATCCTACTTGTTTTGGGAATCTCCCTACTCCAACACACCTGATTCTAATCATCAACTCACAATCAAGTAGCTGAAGCTAGCAAAGGGCTTGTGAATAATTGGATTGGGCACCGTTGGTCTAAACAATAGCAGTGTAAACAATATTCAGAATAGTTGTACATATTCAAGCGATATTCAATCAATCAATCAATCAATCAATCAATCAATCAATCAATCAATCAATCAATCAATCAATCACCCTATCCAATCTATCAATTAGTCCTATTCAATCTATCAATATATTACAGCCAATTAAATCAATTGGATTTAATCCAACTGATCATATTCAATCAATCAAGTGTAGACAAAAAATAATAATTAGATTTAATAAAATAATATCAATAGCATATAATATATACCAAATGTGATGATAATGATACATTTTATAACATTTAATGAAACATTTAAAAACTGTGACATCAGTATAACAGTAAAACATTGATATGAAAACACTTTTAACCAAAGTAAACTAAGAATCAACAGTAAGATATAGTGAAACAGAATCAACTTTAATCAAAGCAAACTAAGAATCAGCATCAATCTATTAACAAACATTATTTCAATAGTTCTTCTTCTGTAAAGCAGTTTCTAATCCAGCATTTGCTAGAAGGAGTTTGTTCCATGCATCTTCACATCCAGACTGAACATTAAACTAATTTTACAAGTGGAGCTGCATTGAAGTCTAGTTGACACAGACAAACACTTTGAAATATGATTTTCAGGTTGAGCTGACACAGGACTGAAGGTTGAAAATGATTTAACTTGTTCTTATCTGTAAGCTTTTATTAACCCAGTTCATGATTGATCAGACTCTGCTTCGCTGTTATTTCTTCTATGTTCACACAGCAGGGCTATAAAGATTTTCAGTAATTACACTCCTCAACGTCTTCCATATTTTTACATTGTCTAAATACTGTGCACATCCCTGTTAGGTCCAAAAAGACGAGCTGTGTCCCTCCTTTAATGACTGGAATAACAGTGTCAACATATACAACGTTACCAAAGGCGTTACTGTGGGCGACCGACGTGGCCTCCCAACAAAAGGGATCAAGGCAACCAGATGAAGTGGAGACAGGAGGCCACATCGGTCGCCCACATTTGGTGGCAGCGGTGGGATCGGTGGCACCACCTGAGAAGCTGGAGAGAGAGGAGGTGGAACTAGCAGACAGACGGTGGTATACGAGCAGGAGGATGGTGGCTGAGCGTCGCTGGAGTCTTGGCGGAAATGTCGGCAGAGTATCGACGGATGTGTCGACGGTAGTGTCAACTTAGTGTCGTCGAAAACGTTTCCGACGGGAGTTGCCGACGGGATGCAGCAGGACAATGGCGGGGCTACGACCGGAGATGGAGTGTGGTCGAGCGGGCCCCGGGATGGACAGAGACCATAGTCACGGACTTTTGTCTCGTCACCCAGTTGGCAAGATTCCAGAAGGGACAGAAGTGTTTATAAGTGGGGAACTGATTGACAGAGAGAGAGTTTTCCCCGGACATGTTTGCGGGTGACACACAGGAGGCGCGATGTGTGGGACTGCCTGTTTTGGTCCACCTGCTGAGAGGTGGATTGTGTCTGCTAGCGTAAGCTGGTGTTGTGTGTTTTTGTACCACCGTCAATAAACCACCTTGTTTTTGACTAAAACTGAATTCCGCTGCCTCCTTTCTCTACTGGAGGTCCTGGGAGGAAGTGATCTCTGCAAAACCAATCTGTACTGTCACATCACGTAGACTAAAACAGAGAGGGACAGTCAGAGTGTCTGAGCAGAGAAATCTAATCCATATTCCATGTAAGAACTTAGAGCCCAACCCAGCCCAGGAAACCCAGGATCAGTCTCAAACATGCTGTACTCAATGTCAGATCTTTAAATAACAAATCTTTCTTAATTAATTATTTATTTCTTCTAATGATCTTGATTTTATGTTCTTAACCGAGACGTGGCTTGATAATAGTACAGGTAACGCAGTCCTGATTGAGTCTACTCCACCTCATTATACCTTTGAGTTTGAAACACGACAAAACCAAAGAGGTGGGGGCGTTTGTAGCATTTTCAGGGAGAATATAGTCACCCACAAATTGTCATTTGGGTTGTTTTCTTCATTTGAGTATGTGTCTGTCAAAATGGAGCTAAAACAAGCGTCCATAGTTTATGTCACCATCTACAAGCCACCTCAGAATTGTTTTATTGATGATTTTTCAGAACTACTTTCAGTTTTGTGCACTGAATTTGACCATTTTGTTGTAACAGGTGATTTAAATGTACATGTGGATGTAGCCAGCGACAGACAAGCTAAAGAACTCAATGCTGTCCTTGAAATGTTTGGTCTAACTCAGCATGTGACCGAGCCCACTCACAACAGAGGGCACACACTGGATGTGCTCATTACTAAGGGGGTTACTGCTTCAAATGTTAATGTCATGGATGTCGCATTATTTGATCATTTTTGTTTGTTCTTTGACCTGTCTGTTACACAAGCCGGCAGCTGGGCCAAAAAAAGTTCGAAGAAGTCTTATAAATGACAAAACAAGGGCACAGTTTATGGAAATGATTGCTTTTGAAAATACTACTGGTTCTAATGTTGATGATCTGTGGAACTCCTATACATCGAGTGTTTTAAATGTCTTGGACACCGTTGCCCCTTTCAAGGTTAGAGAGGTTAAAAACAGGCAAAAGGCACCATGGAAAAATGATGACTCAGTCAGGGCACAAAAGAGAGAGTGCCGGGGAGCCGAGCGGAAATGGCGCAAATCAAAACTCCAGGTTGATCTAGAGATCTATAAAAAGAAGTTATGCATGTTTACCCAGACTTAAAAAAAAAAAACGGGAGAGATATTTACTGAAATCATCACCAACTGCAATGGTAACGCTCGAGTTCTGTTTGCTACAGTAAACAGATTAACAAACCCTCCAGTTTTACTGCCCTTAGAACTAATTTCTACATCAAAGTGCAATGAGTTTGCGAAATTCTTTAGTGATAAAGTTCAGAGTATTAAGAATGCAATCATTTCCACCACACAGATAATAACCCTTCATCCACCTAAACACCTCGAGCTGACACATTTCACTCCTGTTACTGACAGAACAGTCAAAGAGATCATCTCAGGTCTGAGTTGATCCACATGCTGCCTTGATGAGTTACCCACTGGATTTCTAAAGTCTGTGTTGAACAGCTTATTAGTAGAAGTTACTAATCTAGTTAACATCTCATTGGAGACAGAAACATTTCCAAAAGCCCTTAAAACCGCAGTTATTAAGCCTCTCCTAAAGAAGAATAGTCTTGATGCCACAGTTTTAAAAAACTACCGACCCATATCAAACCTGCCATTCTTAGGTAAAGTCCTCGAAAAAGTTGTTAATTGGCAGCTAAGTGACTTTCTCCTATCTCACAACGCTTTTGATACTTTCCAGTCTGGTTTTCGACCTCACCATAGCACTGAGGCAGCTCTGATCAAGGTGATAAATGACATCCGCCTGAACACAGATGCAGGCAGAGTCTCAGTCTTAGTTCTGTTGGACCTGAGTGCTGCCTTTGACACTGTGGACCATGATACTCTTTTACAGAGGTTGGAGAACTGGCTGGGAATCTCTGGTCCTGCTCTAAACTGGTTTAAGTCGTATCTTGAGGACAGAACTTACTTCGTTGAAATTGGAAATTGCATTTCAGACAAAATGTCTGTGACGTGTGGTGTTCCCCAGGGCTCGATCCTGGGGCCCCTCCTGTTCAATTTGTACATGCTTCCGTTAGGCCAACTAATACGCAGCAACAATGTGTCTTACCACAACTATGCAGACGACACTCAGATCTATGTGTCTCTGACAGCAGGTGAACATGGGCCTGTGGATTCACTCTGTCGCTGTATTGA
The DNA here is from genome assembly GCA_036785175.1 of Eupleurogrammus muticus. NCBI lineage: Eukaryota > Metazoa > Chordata > Actinopteri > Scombriformes > Trichiuridae > Eupleurogrammus > Eupleurogrammus muticus. Next base: position 27,188,900 of record JAYKQN010000001.1, on the reverse strand, counting down.
ACAAATCACTGTGTGGATGCAAAACAACTTTCTCCAGCTAAACTCAGAAAAAACTGAAATATTCGTCTTTGGGCCACTGAAGCAAAGAGAACGTGTAATCAGTCACCTTCAGTCTCGTTCTCTAAAACCAAAAACACAGGTTAGAAATCTAGGGGTGCAAATGGACTCAGACCTGAACTTTCACAGCCACATGAAGTCAACAATATCAACACCCTTTTACCATCTAAAAAACATTGCCATAATCAATAATATAGTGTCAAAACCAGACTTGGAGAGACTGATCCATGCATTTGTCTCCAGCAGGTTAGACTACTGCAATGGCCTGCTCACTGTTCTCTCTAAATGAGCTGTTAAACAACTACAGAACATTCAGAACGCTGCAGCTCGAGTCCTGACTAGAACCAGAAAATATGACCATATTGGTCCAGTGCTCATGTCTCTGCACTGGCTTCCTGTCACTCAGAGAATAGACTTTAAAACAGCTTTACTTGTGTACAAGTCTCTTTATGGTCTAGCACCAAATACATCTATGACATGTTAGAGCCATACGAGCCATCTAGGACCCTGAGAACCTCAGGGACTGGTCTCCTGCAGGTGCCCAGAGTCAGGACTAAACATGGTGAAGCTACATTCCAGTTTTCTGCAGCTAAAATCTGGAACAGTCTTCCAGAGAATGTGAGACAGGCCTCAACGCTGACAATGTTTAAGACCAGGCTGAAAACAGTTCTGTTTAACCGTGCATATGAAAACTGAAAGTATCTTATCTACACTCTTCACTCTTTTTTAAATTAATGATGAATTCTATGTTTTATGATTTTCCTTTTGTGATTTTGTGTATGTTTTGCTCTCCTTTTGTGATTTTGTGTAACTGTAAAGCACAGCCTTGCCTTACTTCTTCTGGTTGCCCTGATCCCTTTTGTTGGGAGGCCACGTCGGTCGCCCACAGTTACTTTTTTACGGGGTAATCTAATCAATTACTTTATCTATCAGTATAACGCCATTACCATAACCAACTTGCTCCTACTATGTGTTACTGGCCCATGCGAAGTTAAAAAAATTTTTAAAGATGAGGGAGAGGATTGTTACAATCATAACATCAAGTACCTGGCAACCGGTCAAAAGCAGCAACTTACCTGAGAAAAGGTACAGCTAAGTTATGAGCTTTAGCTGGTTTTGTTGCTAATTTTATCCTCACTAACACAGGCTACCATGTGGTCATAACCAATGCCAACACAAAAACTACATAAGAAAAGTACACACAAGTGCTACATCTTTCTTTTTTTCACTAGCTTTTTTCACCTGTACTACAGGGCGAATCCCAGAACACCAAACCCAAAGCCCTGTCCCATCATTTGAATCCTGAGGCTGCTGTCAAGGATCTTGAGTCTATCCTATCACTGACCCATGTGGTAGGAGCAGTGACTTGGCAAATGGTATCTGAGGTGAGATGAGCTAACGGTGAAACACAATGTAGTTGTCCAGTGAATCACTTGTTTGTCCCTGTGGATATGCATCCACATGTAATCCACAAGACTGCCATTCGGGAGTCAAAAAGACCATGCATGCCATTTCCCAGTTTTGGTGGTTGTCCATGGAGCAAAAGGTTCATGAGTCTGTGGATATGGGCATATGGGCCATATGGGCTGCGGCCTGCAAGATTCTCTTACACAGTGTGGTCTACATGAAGAGGGCTGTGGATCAGAGGTGCCGACATGCCCCTGGCATGCAGGCCTGGCCAGAAGGTCTGGCTCTCAACTGTTTCACATTACTTGTGTATATACAGTGTGTCTTAATTTTTCCATGGCCAGTTTGTCTGGTCTTGTTAAGTCCATGAACATACAACATCACATGTTTCTGTTCACATCGAGTCAGGTTTTGTATTAGATTGCATTAGAAGTAAAGCTGCAGTGAGAATGATTCCCAGTTACATGACTATAACAAGTCACATGATGTTCCTACCTCTGTCTCTCTGTTGCTACTATTAAATGTTAATCCGCCTCCAACAGACACAGCTGCCCCAGCTTCATTTTCCCTAATTCAGCTTAAATCTTATCCTTCTTCTTAACATTCCTAACAACTCCTAAACACACAAATGCACATTTCAAGGACAGGACAGATGCTGTGAAATGCCATAAGCAAAGGTCACAGGGCAGCTCGGCTTCTTTAGGGAGTTTCTGACATTTCATTAATTTTTGAAGATATGTGGAGACATTCCACTGATTGTGAAGCTGCAGAGAAGGTCGGGGTCCATGAAATTGTTAGGATTTGTTGTCCTATAGCTAAAGGTAGAGGAAGATACTGCAGCAAGATTGTTGATGTTTGAAGTAGGCAACTAACCAACCAAACCTTCAGTGCTTCAGACGCTTAGATGAGCAGAAGCAGCAGCTGCAGCGCCCCCTGCAGGAACAGAAATAATATCAATGACTGCACCTTTAATATCCAGATAAATCCACTCTGCACCAACTACTGAGGACTATGAACATGATGAAACTGATATCTATACAGTCACTCTGCAATGAAATGTTCATAAATTGTATTCTGATTTTTACTTTTCTTTGTTTTGTGTTTGTTTCATGTATTTGCTTTTATTTATCTACATTTTTTTTCATCGGCCTCCTTTTGAATAACTTAAAACTAGGGATGCACCGATGTGAAAATTTCGGCCGATATCGATATCCGATATACATACCGGCAGTCACTGCCGATATCGATATTTGCCGATATCGATATATGTAGAGAAAAAAAGTTTTCTGTAGTGTCACAAAATTAGTACAGACCAAAAAAAACATTTCGGCTGTCACGTCTTCCCGTTACGTCGGCGGCTGGTTAGAGGAAGTACGATGGAGCGGACCCGATGGAGCTCTGCGAAGGCGGCGACGTCGGCTGCCGCGGCGGAGGCAGCGACCGGCGATGAGAAGGCGGCAGGACGTCGTCTGGCACCCTGGAGCAACGTTCCGCGCATTTTTTTTGTCTTTTCGGGCGATGCGATGTGACAGAGGAGCCCGCTAGGACCAGCTAGCTTAGCGCGTCGCCGAGAGACACGCAGACAGTGACCCAACTAACTGTAGCGGTTTAACTCTTTGTTGACATCGGCCAGAATTTGTTGACGTCGGACCAATACCGATAAGTTAAAAAACGTGACATATCGGCAGATATATATCGGTTGACCGATATATCGTGCATCACTACTTAAAACATCCGTACAGTGTATAGATGATGTAGGTACAATGATGCAGAAAAAATTACACTGCACATGATAAACAGTATAACTCAATTTTTAAATCCATTGTAGTAGTGTGTGTGTGTGTGTGTGTGTGTGTGTGTGTGTGTGTTAGAAAGAGAGAGAGAAAGAGAGAGAGAGAGAGAGAGAGAGAGAGAGAGAGAGAGAGAAAGAGAGTAAGAGAGCTCATGCTCAGATTGGTTTAGGATTCTTGTCACCATAGGGATCCATGCTTTGATTGATGGCAGCTGCATTTATGCCATCAGCTGCCAGTTTCCACGGAGACAAAAGAGACTTCACACAACCGAAAAGATGAATCCATGAGAGAGAGAGAGAGAGAGACAAAGAGAGACAGGGAGAGACAGACAGATTTTCACTTTATTTTACAAATCTGCACTTTACAAAAGCATTCATTAAAAAATAAATGAATAACCTGCAAATGTGGGGCATGTATGTCTACATGACCTCAAAGTGGAAAAATTCAATCCTTAAAAATGATACAAAGAGAAGTTCATCTTCAAATACAGAACATAAAACATCACACCAGAAATGTTTAAAGGCTTCTATATCACCCACATTTCTAAAAAAAAAATAATAATAATAATAATCCAAAGACATTCTTGCCCTGATGTTTTTGCTTTCTGCCTGTCTCTGTTTTCAATTCTATTCTTCCTGCTTATGTAAAACGTTTTTTTTTCTTCGCAGGATAAAAAGTTTAGGAGCTGCCACTTTTTTTCTTTCCCTCTGCCTGTAGCCACCTCCAAAGATAAAAACCTTCTCATCCAGACCATCATCCAAAAGAATAAAAACCATGTTTAATAGAGCAAAGAAACTCGTCAGTCTCTTACCAGACAGTGGAGGGTCTGTTGCTCAGTCTGACCTTGTGAATGCTCTTTACACAGTTTGCATATATTGTCTTTTTGTCTGCTCTGTGTAGGGACAGCTTGTACTTGTATGTTGTTTGTAGCATCCTGAGTCCTCCTAGCCTAGGCTCAGGATGATGTCATGGAAAGGGTCCATAGGGTCTGGTACCAAAATCTTTTTTGCAGTATCCTCCCAGGAGGCTCCTCTCCTTTCCCAAAAGCCTTCAGGCCCAGACTTCCAGGATCCTCTGGGCCAACCGGACAGACCACAGTCCCAGCAGGAAACCCAGAGCCCGGGCATCATTCAGTGTCGGAATTCCAGACTGGACCAGCACTGCCATCAAGCTGGGGGATGATCTGCTGCTGATGTCCAGTCTGGCTCCACAGATCAACGGTTGTCTCAGCAACCAGAGCAGAGAGTCGACCGCAGCACATATGTGTCTTAAAAAGAGCTCATGATTTTAAAACACCTTGATATAACAGAGACAACCCCCCCCACACACACACACTTCTCTCCCTAAGTATAGTACTGCTTGCGAAACCCAGTGCAGACACCCCACCCACCCCCACCCCCCGTGGATCTAAGCAAACAGGTCTGAGGAAGAAAATATATACACTTTTAAGAAAACCAAGACTTTTTAATCATTCTAACACCTTTTTACAACGTATCTGACGAGTCAGCGACTACGAGTTTCTCAACATGACCGAAGGAGTAACTCAAACAACCTCTCCCTGTGAAAACTGTCGGATATACAAGCAAGAAATTTGTGTGCTACAGGAACGCATTTTTGCCCTGGAAGCTGAGAAAGGACTTCATGATACGCTCTCAGTGAACTGCAGTGGTAGTTCACTACGAAAGGAAGGGGTGAAAAGACTGCTACTCACAATTTAAAGTTAAATGATACCGTGTCTTTTCCAAGACTTGACTATAATCGCCTTGGTGCTAAACCAAAACAATGTCAAAATGTCGGTATCAATGTCATAACATCACCTGGAATTAAATTAACAAACAGATTTTTACCACTGTCGGAGACAAATGGGACTGAGTCTAACAATGAGAGACTCAGGACAGAGCAGCACCAGGACCGAAAAACTGTGTCAAGCGTCAAGGACACTTTGCTGCTAGGAGATGGAGCCATATCTAACATAAACATGGGGAAAATGATAACAAGCAGCTATCCGAGTGCCACAGTTTCTGACATCACAGAGGCACTACCAAAGGAACTAGCTAAGCATCAAGGTGTGAAACAGCTGATCTTGCACGTGGGTGCAGTGGACATCAGAAATGGACAGTCTGAAATCTTAAAAAAAGATTTCATCACATTCTTTGAAAGTTTGGATAAAGTGACATTACCCACGTCTGTTAGTGGACCTCTCCCAGCCATCGACAAGAAGGTAAACAAGTTCAGCCGGTTGCTTCAGCTGAACACATGGCTGTCCAACATCTGTGAGTCCAAAGGATTGCATTTTATTGACAACTTTAACCTGTTTTGGCTTCGAGGTGACCTTTTCAGAGGAAAAGGCCCGCACCTGAACGGAGGTGGAGTGAGGGTTCTGACGGAGAACCTCCTCCACGCTCTGAGGCGTCAGAGCAGGCCTGAGCAGAATCAGGCCTCTGTGCGGCCACCGAGAGAAAAGAGGAGGAAGAAAAGAGCACCCTCTGCCTCACCCAAGGACCCAGCCAAGAGTTTGACCAAAACAGCACTAGCAACAACAAAATCTGCATCCATGGAAAAGGAATCAACTGCTTCAGCTACAGCACCAGCATCTCCGACAAAGGACTCAGCCACTGCAGCCATTGCAACAACAACACCTGCCTCTCTGGAAATGGACTTAGGCGCTGCAGCTACTGCCAGAGAAACATCTGCATCTCCGGCAAAGGAGTCAGCTGCTGCAGCTGCTGCTACAGTAACATCTTTATCTCCGGCAAAGGACTCAACAACATGTGCATCACCTTCTAAGGGTTTAGCTGGTGCCCTCACCACAGTCCCCACCTGTTACATCTACACCCTCTAGTGACTCTTCATTTTCGTTTCCATCTCCAATGACACCTTTAAGATTTCCAAATCATTTTGAAAGCTTGATCAAATCAGGCACTAAAATAGTTCCTCTTACTCCAGACATGGTTAGATCAAGGTTTAAATCCCCAAAGAAGTATCATGCTCCTCCCACTCCTAAGTGGGATCTAATAAGCAGAGCCCCCCCAGCTCGGCCTCCACCACCGGCCCGAGCTGTTATCTCCAACAGCGTCACTGCTGCTGTCTAGGATGTAAAGGGCCTCTGCGTTGCTACCACTCACCTTAAACCCAACTGGAGGTCCAGGGAGGAAGTGATCTCTGCAAAAGCAATCTCTACTGTCACATCACGTAGACTAAAACAGAGAGGGACAGTCAGAGTGTCTGAGCAGAGAAATCTAATCCATATTCCATGTAAGAAGTTAGAGCCCAACCCAGCCCAGGAAACTCAGATCAGTCTCAAACATGCTGTACTCAATGTCAGATCTTTAAATAACAAATCTTTTTTAATTAATAATTTTATTTCTTCTAATGATCTTGATTTCATGTTTTTAACCGAGACGTGGCTTGATAATAGTACAGGTAACGCAGTCCTGATTGAGTCTACTCCACCTCACTATACCTTTGAGTTTGAAACACGACAAAACCAAAGAGGTGGGGGCGTTTGTAGCATTTTCAGGGAGAATATAGTCACTCACAAATTGTCATTTGGGTTGTTTTCTTCATTTGAGTATGTGTCTGTCAAAATGGAGCTAAAACAAGCGTCCATAGTTTATGTCACTATCTACAAGCCACCTCAGAATTGTTTTATTGATGATTTTTCAGAACTACTTTCAGTTTTGTGCACTGAATTTGACTATTTTGTTGTAACAGGTGATTTAAATGTACATGTGGATGTAGCCAGCGACAGACAAGCTAAAGAACTCAATGCTGTCCTTGAAATGTTTGGTCTAACTCAGCATGTGACCGAGCCCACTCACAACAGAGGGCACACACTGGATGTGCTCATTACTAAGGGGGTTACTGCTTCAAATGTTAATGTCATGGATGTCGCATTATCTGATCATTTTTGTTTGTTCTTTGACCTGTCTGTTACACCAAAGGCAGCAGCTGGGCCAAAAAAAGTTCGAAGAAGACTCATAAATGACAAAACAAGGGCACAGTTTATGGAAATGATTGCTTTTGAAAATACCACTGGTTCTAATGTTGATGATCTGTGGAACTCCTATACATCGAGTGTTTTAAATGTCTTGGACACTGTTGCCCCTCTCAAGGTTAGAGAGGTTAAAAACAGGCAAAAGGCACCATGGAGAGATGATGACTCAGTCAGGGCACAAAAGAGAGTGCCGGGGAGCCGAACGGAAATGGCGTAAATCAAAACTCCAGGTTGATCTAGAGATCTATAAAAAGAAGTTATATATGTTTAACCAGACTTTGAAAAAATCAAGGGAGAGATATTTCTCTGAAATCATCACCAACTGCAATGGTAATGCTCGAGTTCTGTTTGCTACAGTAAACAGATTAACAAACCCTCCAGTTTTACTGCCCTTAGAACTGATTTCTACATCAAAGTGCAATGAGTTTGCGAAATTCTTTAGTGATAAAGTTCAGAGTATTAAGAATGCAATCATTTCCACCACACAGATAATAACCCTTCATCCAACTAAACACCTCGAGCTGACACATTTCACTCCTGTTACTGACAGAACAGTCGAAGAGATCATCTCAGGTCTGAGTTCATCCACATGCTGCCTTGATGAGTTACCCACTGGATTTCTAAAGTCTGTGTTGAACAGCTTATTAGAAGTTACTAATCTAGTTAACATCTCATTGGAGACAGGAACATTTCCAAAAGCCCTGAAAACCGCTGTTATTAAGCCTCTCCTAAAGAAGAACAGTCTTGATGCCACAGTTTTAAACAACTACCGTCCCATATCAAACCTGCCATTCTTAGGTAAAGTCCTCGAAAAAGTTGTTTATCAGCAGCTAAGTGACTTTCTCCTATCTCACAACGCTTTTGATACTTTCCAGTCCGGTTTTCGACCTCACCATAGCACTGAGACAGCTCTGATCAAAGTGATAAATGACATCCGCCTGAACACAGATGCAGGCAGAGTCTCAGTCTTAGTTCTGATGGACCTGAGTGCTGCCTTTGACACTGTGGACCATGATATTCTTTTACAGAGGTTGGAGAACTGGCTGGGAATCTCTGGTCCTGCTCTAAACTGGTTTAAGTCATATCTTGAGGACAGAACTTACTTTGTTGAAATTGGAAATTGCATTTCAGACAAAATGTCTGTGACCTGTGGTGTTCCCCAGGGCTCGATCCTGGGGCCCCTCCTGTTCAATTTGTACATGCTTCTGTTTGGCCAACTAATACGCAGCAACAATGTGTCTTACCACAACTATGCAGACGACACTCAGATCTATGTGTCTCTGACAGCAGGTGAACATGGGCCTGTGGATTCACTCTGTCGCTGTATTGAACAAATCACTGTGTGGATGCAAAACAACTTTCTCCAGCTAAACTCAGAAAAAAACTGAAATAATCGTCCTTGGGCCACTGAAGCAAAGAGAACGTGTAATCAGTCACCTTCAGTCTCGTTCTCTAAAACCAAAAACACAGGTTAGAAATCTAGGGGTGCTAATGGACTCAGACCTGAACTTTCACAGCCACATAAAGTCAACAATATCAACAGCCTTTTACCATCTAAAATATAATGCCAAAATCCAAAATATAGTGTCTAAACCAGACTTGGAGAGACTGATCCATGCATTTGTCTCCAGCAGGTTAGACTACTGCAATGGCCTGCTCACTGGTCTCTCTAAACGAGCTGTTAAACAACTACAGAACATTCAGAACGCTGCAGCTCGAGTCCTGACTAGAACCAGAAAATATGACCATATTGGTCCAGTGCTCATGTCTCTGCACTGGCTTCCTGTCACTCAGAGAATAGACTTTAAAACAGCTTTACTTGTGTACAAGTCTCTTCATGGTCTAGCACCAAAATACATCTATGACATGTTAGAACCATACGAGCCATCTAGGACCCTGAGAACCTCAGGGACTGGTCTCCTGCAGGTGCCCAGAGTCAGGACTAAACATGGTGAAGCTACATTCCAGTTTTCTGCAGCTAAAATCTGGAACAGTCTTCCAGAGAATGTGAGACAGGCCTCAACACTGACAATGTTTAAGACCAGGCTGAAAACAGTTCTGTTTAACCGTGCATATGTAAACTGAAAGTATCTTATCTACACTCTTCACTCTTTTTTTAAATTAATGATGAATTCTATGTTTTATGATTTTTCTTTTGTGATTTTATGTATGTTTTGCTCTCCTTTGTGATTTTGTGTAACTGTAAACCACTTTGAATTGCCCTGTGTATGAATTGTGCTCTACAAATAAACTTGCCTTGCCTTGCCTTGCCTAGAATACAGAGAAGAGGGAAAGCTGTGAGTCTTCAGCCATTTCACAGAAGATGACTACCTGAAGGTCTGGGTCTGATTGTGTTGCTCCTCTTATCTCTTCCAGCTTCTTGTGACAGGGGCTTGTTTGTCTCCACTAAGTTAATGTGTGACTCAAAGTGGTGCTCCATCTCTGACTCTTTCTGGTGAATCATTGGGCTTCTGTACAGTGCATGGACAGCTGTCACAATGACCCTCATAAGGTACAGTAAAAGTTCTTGGCACATTCATTATTCAATTGAATTAGTTGGCTTGTGGTCTGTCTGATGGCAAAAAACTGTCTGCCCCCTGTATATAGCATTACAAAATAATCACATTACTACACCACTGCCAAGCACTCCTTTTTCATTTGGGGGTAATGTTTCTCTGACTCTGTAAGTGTGTGTGACCAGAAAGCAATTGGTCTCAACTTACCACTGTCTTCCTGAAATAGTGTAGCCCCCATGCCACAGCTGCTGCCATCCACGCTGATCACAGTGCAATGGTTTGAGTCGTAGAGCAGAGGAGAGCAAGTCTTTGGCTTTCTGCAGTGCTCTACACCCTATGCCCACAAACTAGTTGGGTTGGTTTCATCCCCCCATGTGTCCAAAGTAGCTGTTCTCTGACTTGTTGAAACATCACTTTGCTTTGTTCAATTTCAGTCCAAATCATCTGATTGTCAACAATATTGTTTCCAACATCTGATTGGAAACAATATCTTCCAGTGCCAGCAGTACCCGTATCTTTCTTGACACCCTCCTAAAACACTTGAGATTGATTCAAACTCTGACCTGATCCTTGTTCTTCTTCTCTGCTGGCACCATGGGTGCACACTAGTCAGTGGGCACCGTGACATGCTTGATAATACATAGCACTTACATTTGCTCCAGCTCCGCTCCAACCTTGAGCAGGAGGGAATTGGTACTCAGTGGGACGTTGTGGTCATGTAAGGGTTCAGTTAAATTTAATTGGATGACACAGTAAGAGCCCTATTTCAGTAAATATGTCAGTGTTGCCGCAGTGCTAATCGCATTAGGTCTTTTCACTAGGCCCATTCTTTTGGCTAGTTTCTCCCCACAGTAGGGTCTGTGTGAACTGTCATTTCACCACTGTCCAGAAGGTATATTTTTGGCCCTTGTGCAGGCTTGTGACGAGGAATCTTCCTATGCACCCCACTTCCCCCCATTAATGTCTCCCAGAATTGTGACATTCTATTCATCATTGAAATTTGGCTGTTTGACTACTGTGTGGACCTGATTTTTCACTGCTCCAAAGAATAAAGCAACCATTTTGTTTACTGGACTTCTCTCATTTTAGACCTTCTTTCTTGCTGCCCCATGCCCTTGCCACTATCCACCTTGACTGTTATTGACTCTAATGCCTGTAAAATCTCATTTTCCCATCCTACTGCCAATTGTTCACCCTCTGCTGGACCCATACCAGTTTGCCTACAGGGCCAGCAGGGAATCAGAGGATGCTGTTGCATGCCTTCTCCAGACAAGAGAAGGCATCGAGTCACCAGACAACTTCACATTCATCCTCTTTGTCAATTTCAGCTCAGCTTTTAAAACCATTCAATGCCACCAGATAATCAAAAACTTTCTCACCTCAACATCCCCCTACTCCAGATCCACCAGTTTCACAACTTCCTCACCAATCGATCACAGGCCGTCAGGATAGGCACAGTCACTTCATCCACAATCATTACCAACACTAGAGCTCCACAGGGCTGTAGTCTCAGCCCTTTCCTCTACACACTTCACATATGTGAAGCTGAATGTGGGTAAAAAGGAAATGGTCTTTCACACCTCACACAAACCCTCTTCTGGTCTGGCCCCCACTTTCATCCACAACAAAAGGGTGGAACAGGTCAGACACTTCAAATACCTTGGACTTATGTTGATCAAAATTAAGTATATTGTCCAAATCACTGACATCCTTAAACTAAGCTCAACAGAGCCTTTATGTCATTAGGAAACTCTGTGCACTCTCTGTTGCCCCTCACTTCTTGCTTCGTGCTGTCTATACTCCAGCATCATCCAGCCCATTCTACTGTTCTGCTCACCCTGCTTCTTCTACATACTCTCCACTAGCAATAGAAACACACTCATAAAAATTTCACACACAGCTTCCAAACTCAGTCAACACCCTATACACAACTGAACTCAACCTTAAAATTGTCAAATGCCTGCACATTCAATAATCAGACATCACACTCACCCCCTCCACCCACACTTCACAGTGCTTCCATCGAGCTGCAGGTAAAGGACCCTCAAAGGAAACAGGTATGCTTCAGCAAAAGATTTGCTCTGTCTGCCATCACTGCATTAAATAACCACCCCCTCCTCAGCAAGAGCTCTATTGGTTGATTAGTAGAATCAGGTGCATTACTGCCTGGTTGGAACAAAAACCTGCACCCACTCTGCCCTCCAGGACCTGAGTTTGACACATGTGCTGTATAGCTTTCTCCAGCATGAGATCAACATTGAGCTATAACTTTTGTGAGCCATCACTATCTAATGCCAATGACAAGGTCGTCTCTTTTCTACTTTTCTTTTGTCATGCTGAATTCACAATATTTGGCTAACTTATAAAGGCTCCTCACAAAAGATTCCACAGTTTCTCCAGCCTTCTGTAGAATGCTTGTAGAAGCAGGCTCAGTCATGAATTATGTTGCACTTAGGCATGAAGTGCTCAAAACTTTGCAATAACTATCTCACAGTCTGGGTTGTCACTTCTTTGTCACCACCAACACAAACAATTCATAAATTGGCTCTGTTTCTTTCCCTATTAAATAAAGAAGAGATTATCTTTGTTGAGCTTTGAAGCCCCTCAAAACCTGTTGAATCGGAGCATCCACACTGGCCATTCTGCTGGCTGTGTAAAATTAAACTGTTCTGGTGGTCTAAACTTAGCCATCTTCCTTTCCTTGGCATTCAGTCCATGACTTCTGACAACATTTCATGATACACACACATACTTTGTTCTTTGTTGTGGGTTTATTAAATCTAAACAGGTTGCATTACAGCCAACTCACTCATATCTATTCAGGAAGCATAACACTTGTCAAACTAACATTCCAGAACTACGTGACTACATAATACATTTAGAACATATTATTATTGGGCATGTTCGTACATCTCACTACAAAACTATAGATGTCCAAAATGTCCAGAATCAGGAGGACATTGTCCATCATGGACCTGCCAGGAGCCTTAAGCCATGAGTTGGTCTCTTCTGAGACCTGAGGTAGCCCCTCAATGAACAAAGTGCTGGCTCTCTAAGTTCCTGCTCCGTGTAGGCAGTATGACAGACTATCTTCCTCTGTCCATATTTTTTTCCAGGCTGAAGAAGAAGGTAGTGGGAGCACCCATCTTAAATATCCACCCCCTGGAACCCCTGGAAATGTATATAGCATTGATTGTCTTTAATGGATTGTGCTGTTAATGTCTGAGTCTGTAGATGTCTTTTGTCCTCTTTCTGAAATGTTTATGGTATTGATGTCTCTGTCTGTGGTATATATGGTGGAGATGGAAACAAATTTTCCCTTGGGGACAATAAAAGTTATCTATTATATTCCATTCCTCTGCTTTTAGCTAGCTATATAACTAGGCATCAGGCCATGAGGGCGGTGGCACATGTGACCTTCTTTCTGGCACACCACAGCATGACATCATTGCAGTACGTCACACCTGTCATCTTGTTCCATCTCCAGAGGCACTTCTCCCTGCTGTATGCACAAGTACATACACACACGTACTTGCTGCTGATATAAGGATGGTAAAATACTGGTTTTATTTTTTGCCAGTGAATTGTAATATATAGTTAGTATTGGTAGTGTATAATATATAGAAGTGATATTGATTTGTGAATTTATTTAGAAGATATTAAATCCTTGTATATATTAAAGAAAAGTTGATTCATGCTTGCATACTGTGACACAAAGCTCATTGACAAAGTCAGTGTCATTCTTTTTCCTTGATTACTCAAGAAATATTAATATTTCACCAAATATCCGTGTTTCTAAGTGACCACCTTCTTTTTTGAGACTGCATTGCCTAATCGGTTATTGGTCTGGATTCTCCAGTGTTGCCCCGTATTTAATTAATTTTTTTTGACAAATTAATTAATGTTAAAAATGATTAAAATTATCTTGGATGAATATTAATTATTACTAATAACCAAATTTAGCTCCTACAATTGAACAGCTCTGCAGAGGAACTCCATGATGAACAGAGAGTCATTGGACGGGACTGCCTTAGTCGTGGGCTGCAAGAGTGGCAGCACATGCACAAAACTACCATTCACGCTGAGTCCTGTCTCAATGATCTTGTTGACTTTCTCCACCTGGTCTAGGAAAATCACCACAGCACCATTATTCCCAACGCCTGACATGATGCAGCTGGTGGTGAAAGTTGGTGTAAACCTTAAGCCTGTTTTTACTGGTTAAAGTTAGAGAAAGAGAGGGAGAGAGAGAGAGAGAGAGAGAGAGAGAGAGAGAGAGAGAGAGAGAGAGAGAGAGAAACAGGATTAATATATCTTGTGTTTGCATTTGTTGAATTAGTTGAGCAGATAATTACCTATTAACCAAATCATTAACTGTTAATAATTTTATTAGCTGTTAATAATCTGATTATTAACTAATAAAATACTTACTTGGATATTTTTTTCTGTGCCGATTCCAGACCTGAGGGAAAGTCCAGCAGAGATGATTAACAGCAGATCTGTGGTTTGTTCTGCATTAAGCGATGCAGTGAGCTTTAGAAAGATTATTTTTACACTCTCCCCCTGGTCCGACTCCACTGCTTCTGTGTGGAAGCGCCATCAATGTTGGAAGCTTCTCAGAGCAGAGGAACTAAAGGTTTCGTTCAGTACAACTGAATTCAGCCAAATCTCTGATGTTTTGTTAAGCCTCCAGTTTGTCATACAGTCGCACACACATCTGCCTCTCTTCATTCCCACTCACCTGCACTCTCCCCCTGGTCCGACTCCACTGCTCCTGTGCGGAAGCGCCATCAATGTTGGAAGCTTCTCAGAGCAGAGGAACTAAATGTTTCGTTCAGTACAACTGAATTCAGCCAAATCTCTGATGTTTCATAAGCAGCATGGTTGGTTTTATTTTACGGGTGAAATATCTTTGTTTTGGTACCGTTGCTCCAATATTAAGTAGAATTATCTTTAATTATCCTATTTAATTTTGTTTCAATTTGTTTATTGATATAGATAAATCTTATTCCAAGGTAAATTAGACAAAAATTGAAACACTTCTTTTTAACACTTCCTTTTAATGAACCCTTTGCTTCTGCTTCACAATGTTGTTTTTCTGGTTTTCAGCATTATATCATCCATATCTGTAAGGAAAAGAGAGTGGGAAGCCACACAGCAAGAACAACAAATGTCTTGATTGTGAATTTTATGAAACGTTTAAAGACCTGTTGCCACCCCTGTTATTGAAACCATATTAGAATGCCTTAATATCCCCATCTATGATACCATCTTGGACAGACGCAAGTATAGTAATTCATGAAGATGTGGAAGACCCTACTAAAAGCCAGTCCTATAGAGCCATATAAATTGTGAATGGGGATTTGTGTATACTGACAAGTTTGGCTAGATGCGTTGGGATTATCACACGAACTATACACCCTAACCAGCCCGGATTTATTACTGGAAGGTATTACAGAGATAAGGTACAATGTTTAATAAACATAATCTCCCAGCTAAATATTTTTAAAAATTAGAGTCAAAAAGTGTATATGCTTAGATGCACAAAAGGCATTTGATCGAGTATCGTGGCAATACCTTTTACTTATTTCAGACATTAAAATGATTTTGATTTGGTACTAATTTTATAAATTGGATTTGGATACTTTATTCATCCCAACAGGCAGCAGATAAGGTCAATGGATATAGATCAGGGAAATTTACATTAGAATGAAGATGTAGACAAGGCATCCTATTCGCTATTAGCATTAAACCGCTGGCCCAGTTTATTAGAGATGACAACACAAAAGGAATTGGAATACATAAAGAATAGCATAAAATATCACTGTATGCAGATGACATTATTGTATTTAACAGAACCCACAACAACAATATAAGATTTAAAGGGGCTCATTTCTCATTATGGGAACTACTCAGGCTATAAGGTGAATATGGATAAAACAGAAGCCATGGATGGTATTGTTCAGAAAGTGTTAAACTACAGAGTAGATTCAAGTGACCTAAAGAAGGCAATGTAAATATCCTCACATTTAAATCCCTCTATTCCTTAGTAATCAATATTATGCTGCAAGAAGGTGATAACCCCTCCCCTTCCTCACCGGCTTCGTAGGGCATTGCTCAGGAGTTGGACACAAGGGGACACACACACACACACACACACACGAGTTGAATGAATTTAAGTTTATTGTCAGATGTATATGTGTAAAGTGCTTGGTGACATGGTAGGGAGCAGGAGGCAGACACCGGGATCACGCCTTACAGACAACAGCCACCACTCACTCAGCGTCCAGTGCGATACCCACTGGTCATCCTGTGTTTCCCCCGTTTATTGTTTAAGCCTCCAGTTTGTCATACAATCGCACACACATCTGCCTCTCTTCATTCCCACTCACCTGCACTCTCCCCCTGGTCCGACTCCACTGCTCCTGTGTGGAAGCGCGCACCGTTGCAGGAGCAGTATTTATCGGGTGTCGCGCTAGGGGGTGCACTTCACGTTTCACAGGGGTGTTTTGATTTCTTGTTAATTGTAAATATGTATGTGTGATGTAAACTTTGAGTTTTTTTATGTGTTTGTGTTTTGATATTGCTGTTATATTATTCACTATTTGGTTAAGTTTTGCCTGATGGTAACTGTGTCAGTAATTATTGGGATAAGGGTCTCCTCTACTAATGGTTTGACCCAATGATGCCTAGTCAGGCGGACACTTAAATGGGCTACTATTTGTCTTTGTTGGGGTGGCTGAGAGGGAGAATGTTGTGTTGTGTTGTGTTGTGTTGTGTTGGTCCAGAGTGTACCAATTTTAATAAATAGCCTGTTTCCTGGCCAAACTGAGCTCTGCTACCTCCTGTCTCCCCTTTATCTGGTTGCCCTGATCCCTTTTGTGGAAAACACAAAAAGGGTCAGTAGTCTTTGCACTGTGTTATTACTTACATTATTTAAAAAAATGATTTACCTTTGGAAAATGCAAAAGCAGTCTTTGATAATCTGTAGAAAAAGGATGTGTCCGGAAGCTGCTGCAAATTTCAAACTTTCATAGATACCCCTGGAAAAGAACTGACAGTCTGAAGAAAAACTAGTCTATGAATTTGGAATAAAATACAGTCAGATTTTCAACATTAACATGTATTGGATTCATGAGGAGGGGCGACACGGTGGTGCGGTGGGTAGCACTGTTGCCTCACAGCAAGAAGGTCGCAGGTTCAAGACCCGCCTTGGGCCTGGGTCTGGGGCCTTTCTGTGTGGAGTTTGCATGTTCTCCCCGTGTCTGCGTGGGTTTTCCCCGGGTACTCCGGTTTCCTCCCACAATACAAAAAACATGCTCAGGTTAATTGGTAAACTCTAAATTGCCCATAGGTGTGAGTGTGAGAGTGAATGGTGTGTGAATGGTGTGTGTGCCCCACGATTGGCTGGCGACCATCTGGGGTGTATCCCTGCCTCTCGCCTTAACGCGCTGGGATAGGCTCCAGCAGACCCCTGCGACCCCGAAAGGGAATAAGCGGGATAGACAATGGATGGATGGATGGATGGATTCATGAGGAGCTTTACACCTAACAACTTAGATATTGACTTCAAAAAAAGGTTAAACCATGGAGCAACCTACATATCTACACCAGCTAGTCAAGGATGGCAATTATAAAACATTTGAACAACAAAAAATGTGTTTGATTTCCCTAAAACAGATTTGTTAGATATTTAAAGCTAAGAACTTTTTGGCAACACACAAGGAGAGGGGAAAACTTATAAGACCTAGCCCCATAGAAAGGTTACTGTATAGAATCAGAAATAGGTAATGGAGGTAAGAATATTTAGTAAACTGCTGTATATTATAATATTTGTATCTGTAAACATGAAGGACACTTAGTCACAAACTCAAACTCATGCTCAAAAATCCTCCACATCTCCATCATGAGTGTCTGGAAGGATGATGAAACCAGGGGGCTGTACTAGTTTCATCATCTTTGCTCATTGTGCAGCTCAGCCAGAGAGTTGGCTGAGCAGAAACGCTTACCCGCAGCCCTGTGTGACATATAGGTGTTGGCTGTAGGCTGTAGGTCGAAGACTAAAAAGGAATGGAAAAGACAGCAGCTGTAGGACTCTAGCTGAACAGTCAGTAAAAGTTTATCAGTGAAGTCAAGGGGTTGTGCCTCCTGACAACGGACGCATGGCCTAGTCCCCCCATACTCAAATGGCGGCCCTCGGGCCATCTTAGGCCCACGGGGGGTCTATTTATGGCCCGTGAGCCGTTCGGATTTATTATTTTTTATTTTTAATTAAAAAAAAAAAATGCGCTAGGCGCTCTTATTTTGAAACGCGTTGCAACGTTGCAACGAGATGTGAGGACTGGCTCCATGGCAATAATAAACAAATAGCAAGCAAGCCCTCACCACACTCGCAAACTAGACAGACACGTTTTACGGAGCCACAGCCACAATGGCTTGTTCAAAGGTTGCGCCAAAAAGAAAAGTAGACAGCGAGAACCGCCAGTTCCACCCAGAATGGACAGAGAGGTTTGCCTTCTTTCTCCCACCATCCAGCACGCGACCTTTGTGTTTGATTTGCCAAGAAAGTGTCGCGGCAGTGAAAATGTGCAATGTTAAACGGCATTATGAATCAAAACACAAGCACTTCGAAGAAACATTTCCGCAAAATTCCACGATTAGAACAACTAAATTAAATTCCCTAATGTCGTCATATCAAACATCCAGCAGAATAATCCACAATTCGTTGACTAAACAGCAAAAGGCAACCGAATGCTCTTTTAGAGTAGCGTGGCGCTTAGCAAAGCACGGGAAACCATTCAAGGACGCGGAGATGGTTAAAGAGTGCATGGTTGACGTGATGGACACGCTCTTGGAAGGGAAAGAAAAAGAAGAGATGAAAGCCCTAATCAACCAAATCCCACTCTCCGACTCCTCAGCATGCAGGCGCACAGAAATGCTGGCTAGTGACGTAGCAGGACAGTTGAGTGATGGGATTAAAAAAACAGAGTGCATTTCCATAGCTGTGGATGAATCCACTGATGCCACCGATGTCACGCAATTGATTGTGTTTGTGAGGTACTTTGACGAGTCAAAAGGGGAGTTTATTGAAGATGTGCTGGGCATGGCAGACCTGTGCGGACAGACGAGGGGGGAAGACATTTACAATGCCGTAATGGGAGTTCTGAATGAAAAAGAAATTGATGTGAAGAAAATTGTGTCAGTGGCTACTGATGGGGCACCATCTATGATGGGCAGAGAGAAGGGACTAGTTCAGCGACTGAAGCTGCTTCACCCTCAACTCATATCGTACCACTGCATAATTCACCAGTCCATCCTGTGTGCAAGTCTGGGAGAAATCTATGCTGAAATCATGAACACAATGATGAAGCTGGCTAATTTCTTGAGAGCATCATCTGCACTGCAGCATCGCTTGTTGAAGTTATTCCTTACGGAGGTCAATGCTGAATTTGACGACTTGCTTCTACACAACAACATCAGATGGCTGAGCAAGGGCAAGGTCCTGGAACGCTTTTGGGCCATCAGGAATGAACTACAACTATTTTTGTCACAACAAAAAAGTGCCAAAGCAAAACTGTTCATGGATTTCCTGCAAAATCCAGAAATGATGGAGGCAGTGGCATTTCTGACTGACATGACATCCCACATGAATGACCTGAACCTGAAGCTCCAAGGGAAGGGCAACACGGTGTGCAAGCTGATGTCAGCAGTGCGGGCATTCCAGAGGAAACTACAGGTCTTTAAGAGTGACTTACAGGTATGCTGTTGTCACATTGTCTACCACACATTGTTATTTTTTTTGTAATGTCCTTTGAAATAATAATAATAATAATAATAATAATAATAACAACAACAACAATGACAATTCTACTACTACCACTACTAATACTACTACTACTACTACTACTACTACTAATAATAATAATAATAATAATAATAATAATATAATGATAACAATAATTTGAGATGAAAATGGTAGGCCTAATTGTTATTTTTCTTTGTTGTTTACAGGAGGAATTGCTCCATTTTCCCAGACTTTTGGAGCAGACCAAAGAAAAAGGAGCTCACCAAAAGCACATGCCATTTCTGGAGAAACTTATTGCAAATTTCCAAAAACGCTTTGATGATTTCATTCTGGGAGAGAAAACGCTTCTTTGCATTAGTAACCCATTCCTGGTGAATGATGTGAGAGGATTCTCCTCAGAAGCACATCAAATCTTCCCTTACATCCCAGCTGCTGCTCTGCAAATTGAGCTCATTGACCTGCAAGAGAACGTTGCACTCAAGGAGGCTCAGTGTGACGTCATCACCTTCTGGTCAAACCTGGTAACTGCAGCCAATTTCCCTCTGCTGAAGAGGCTGGCTATTCACATCCTGACCATGTTTGGGTCAACGTACAGGTGTGAATCTGCATTCTCCACCATGAACATTGTCAAAAACCAGTACCGCAGCCGACTCACAAATGAACACACACATCAGTGTGTTTGCCTGGCTGTCACACCATTCAAGCCAAGGTTCCAAAGGCTGGCCAAAGACACTCGAGGCCATTTCTCACATTAAGCGTTATTGACAGTGTGACAAGTTCTTGAGTTTGTTAACCAAAGCACACAAAATGGGCAGTTTGAATGGTATTTGTTTTGGATTATTAACAGGGTAATGTTTTCTATTATTTATTTGTTTTATTTATTTTATTTAGTTATCTGCCAAAATGGAAAGTATGCTTTTATTTTATGAAGGCCCTTATATTATTGTTTTCAATGAAAAGGAAAGTTCAAAATAAATGTTTCATTGTTATGGTATCCATCATACACATTGTCAATAAATGGCCCGTTGAGTCAATGGAAAAATAAAAAGTGGCCCATCATCATTTCTATTTGAGTACCCCTGGCCTAGTCCATCGAAGAACCATGAAGCAGCAGGGAGCAAGGCCGGGAGGCAATGATTGGAGCAGAGATTTGTGGGAGAATTCACACAGGGTTGGTGATAGCAGAACAGCAACAATAGAGTAGGCAAACTAAAGGGCAGGAATAACAGTGATTACTAGCACAGACAACCCATTGAAGCATAAGCTGTACTTGAGACCAGTAAGTGAACAGGCCTGATAATACAGCATCACTGGAACAACATTCTGGCGATGAGTGGCTGAAGAGCTGGGTGAAAACACACCAGGTAATGAGGTGATTGTAGCCAGGTGTGCCAGAACACTACTGCACCCCGCCTCTACCTGTGGAGGAAGTGCACACACAAACACACATACACACACACACACACACAGGAGGAGACCAGGGTGTCCAGTCCTGGTCCTGGAGGACCAGTGGGGGTGCAGGCTTCTGTTCTCAGCAAGCAGTTACTTGATTCTACTCATCAACTACTAAAGCCCTTCCTAAGGACTTTCAACGGTAGATTCAGGTGTGTTACTGCCTGGTTGTCACAAAAGCCTGCACCCTCCAGGCTTGGGCACCTCCACACTAAAATAAGGTATTATAAATAATAATTAAAAAAACAACTAAAGGTTTATATATAAATATTATTTTCCCTAGCTGGCCCTAAATTAAAATTTACAGCTTTATATTGTTTTAAATAATTATCATAAATCCATAGATATGGACATGTAATGAAATACATATTAAAAGATGTCAGTAATTTAGAGTAAAATCTGCTAAGACAAACTGATTTTATCCAGCATTGATAAAGCCTTTCTAAGGTGAATTAATGTGATTTTGTTGTACTGTTTTATAGAGCTGCTGCTTTTGAGGGCTTTTAAGGGATGAAGCTGTTGAATTGATTTGCTTCTAATATTAGGGAATAAAAGTAGAGAATGGGAGAGTTATCTTTTCTGGCTTTACTTTTAAATTATTATTTGTGATAATAATTGAGCTGCCTGTTGTTCCTGTTAATTAAAAAATTAAAGCTGCATTTGTTATTTAGTTATAGTTATAGTTTTTCACAGTAAGTCTGACTCATCTTTTTCCTCTGTCTATATTACATGTTCTTCTTTGGTTTGCTAGACAACATTGCTCTTCCCTTTCTTCCTCATTCTCTCTCAATACCCAACTCTCTTTTTCTGTCTTTATCTTTTTTATCTTTTCTTTTTTCCAATGTCTCAAGTTCCCCTCCATCTCTTCTTTTATTGCTGCACTGGATTTATTCTACTGGGGGAGTTGAAGGATTTTAATAGTACATGTGCTGGTCAGTGATTTTATTTGAGTCTGGAGCACATATGTGAGAAATATTTCACCTCCTCCGCAGTTATAATTCCAGCCATGATTATCCTGCTTTTAAATCTCATCTGAACAGTTGTAGTTTAAAGCTTATCTTTGTTCTCTATGAGAATATGAGGATAGAACTAAGAGGAAACTATAAAAGGCACAATATGTCCCATGTAACTTAAATGATCCAAATTTAAATTGCTATTTTATTATGAGAAGTAGAGCTACAACTCAGAACTATTTTAAGAGTGGAGTAATCTATCAATTATTAAAACAATTAGTTGTTTTGTTCATAAAATACTGTCAAATGGGAACCACTGTATATCAAAGATGTAGATCCAACCTAAAATGTCTTTTTTTGACCAACAGTCAAACTGTCAACCCTTGCCTCCACCTATTGACCTTCACCAGCCAACCTTCACCTTCACCAGCCAACCTACGACTTAACATGCCAACCTTCACCTCCGCCATGTATGGAACAATGGTGTGTATCCTTTCTTATGATATAGTTTGGATCTTGAAAACATCATTATTATCAATATTGTTAAAAACCTATAGTCCCGTAGGTATGCTGTGGTGCGGTAGGAGGTAGTGTTCTTGCCTGATAAACAGATAACTTATGCACTTACATATAACACCATTATTCTGCAGCAGCTCTTTTGTTCCAGTGTTACTGCTTTGGATCACCATGATGATTACATCCGACCACTCACCATTTACCATTCAAACCACTGTAATTTTCCCGTTTGATTGTGCGGCCATAAGTGAAAGTAAGAAAAGTATGTTTCCTTGTTTAGACACATTCACAGACCCCCAGATATATTCTGACACTATCATTTTATGGATGGATAGATGGATGGATAGATAGGTTGTCGAAGAAACGATTTATTATTCCATCATTTACTACATATACTGTGGTTAGGAGAGCAGTGTGTGGGACTTAAAAAAAACACAAAAAA
The DNA here is from genome assembly GCA_036785175.1 of Eupleurogrammus muticus. Lineage (NCBI taxonomy): Eukaryota > Metazoa > Chordata > Actinopteri > Scombriformes > Trichiuridae > Eupleurogrammus > Eupleurogrammus muticus. The sequence continues at coordinate 27,165,965 of JAYKQN010000001.1, read as the reverse complement.
AACTTTCTTCAAGCAATACACTAGGAAATATTAAAACTATATCTTCAGTTCATCCGGGTCACAGGCCAACACTGTGAAAATTGCTATATGATTAGAAAGCAAGAAGAGTATAACTAATTTCACCTTTTCATATGCATTTTTAAAAAGCACAGACACCATTCTGGAAATTGTCTCCGTGTTCGTTGGAAAATTACATGAATAGCTGATAGATTTTTTTTCTCTTATGTAAATATTTTATATTATTTGTAGGCTTTGTGGTTTTCAAACACTGTAAATGTTACTTAGTATTAAAGTAGTCAGTAGAAAGCAGCAATGGCTGCAGCGTTCAGAGAACTGAACCACAGATTGATTCTTACATTTCTGTCCTGGGGAGATGAGATAACGAATCTCTTTTTGTTTTAGGGTAAATTGTTTCTTAATACAATATTTTTATATATCTCTTCTCAGGTCTCAGACAACATTATGAATCTATCTATCTATCTATCTATCTATCTATCTATCTATCTATCTATATGCCTGACAGTCGCTGGTGCTCTTTACGATTCATTCTAAGATCTCGTCTTGACCCCAGGAACTGGAAGGTTCATCCTGAGACCCGGTCTTGACCACAGTAACTGGAAGATTCATCCTGCGACCTGGTCCTGACCCCAGTAACTGGAAGATTCATCCTGAGACCTGGTCCTGACACCCGTAACTGTATAACTTCAAGATCTGCAGACCACAGACATTTGCTCTGTGACTCAGACTGTAACTGTGTGACCTTAGTTGGGACCACGACAGTCCAGCCAGAACCTGGGGCTTCAGAGGAACTTGGACTTCAGCAGCAGTGGAGTCAGTGCTGATGTTGTCAGGCAGCAGGAAGTTTTTTCTTTCCTCCTCTTCAGCGCTCTGCAAACATCCCCCACTCAGAGTCAAATGGTCTGTGGAGTCACAGAGTTTTTCAACCCTGGCAGAACATTCTGATATTTTTTAGACACAGCCAGTCTAAAAATTGACAAAACCTCTAAGTAAAGTGTGAGCCGGATGTTTCTAATGTCTGGTTTGTTAAGTTTCTTTAGTTCGTGCTTGGTCTTCATCCCCTCCAGCAGGGCAGTGGCAGACTGATGCCAGGGCTCAGTCTGTTGAGTGTGTGAGGAGGAGTATTGCTAACGAGGCTCATCCGGCGAGGAGGTGAAGCTTGTGCAGCGATGACCTCTGACCTCAGAGAGGCGCTCTCGCTGCCTCTGGCGGGGTTGCCGTGGCCCCTGCTGGCTCTGAGGCAGCGGTTGGAGGTCAGAGCAAAAGAAACCCAAGCCTTCGTCCTGCTGTTTCTACCATCAACAGCGACTGATCGACCAGGAGGAGGAGGAGGAAAAGGAGGGAGGACATCTTGAGTTTCTAATTTCTTTTTCTGTTTCCATCAACAGAAACAAAAGCTGGTGATTATTATTTCTTGAAGCCAGATGGTTAAGGTCTGCCAGCGAGAAGGAAGGCTCAAAACAAAGAATCGAGGAGATGAGGAGGTGAAGGAGGGTGGGAGGGAAGAAGACGTGCAAGATCCCCTGATGAGAGAAAGACGAAGATGAGTTGATAATGGTGATAGAGAACAAAAAAAGAAGAAAGGGCAATGCTAAATATTTCACCCACAATAAATATCTTTGACAACTTTGAGAACTCCACTAGAATCTAGAATACAATGAAGTTTTGAAAAAGACAGAAGAACAAGAATTTGTAAAGACAAATCCGGTTAAAATCCAACAAATGATCTGTCATAAGGTTAAATGAATCGAATGACTACTAATCATCAAGATGCAGTATTTTAAGAGAGAGAGAGAGAGAGAGAGATTACTAACATTAACTAACATTACTAACCCTAACCCTAACCACTGTATGCTTAAATCTAAATTCTCCAATCACAACCCATCTTTATTAATTTTTACACATTTTAATAATACAACATTCTTAAAACAGTAAAGCGGTTAAAACTACTGACTTATGTTTTTTTTTTATATATAAAACATTAACTTAAAGATTCTAAAAAAGAAAAATTTTAAAAAGGAAATTCTGCTACCATGCAAAAAATGACATTTTTAATAACTCTTTAACAACAGGTGCATTTCATTAAAAATGGTTTAACCATCTTACACAAAACAAAAAAAACCTAGAACAACAAACTCAAATCTTAAATATAAAGTTACAAAAAGACAATGCAAAGTCTTTCATGTAAAAGATTGAAAATACTAGAAAGGCATTTTGACAGGCAGACCTCTGCCTAGAATATGACCAAGCTATGCAGATATTACCAGCAGGTGGCCTAAAATGATGGTACCAACCCCAGTTGTCAGGTTAGTTCCTTGCAGAGTGGCATTGCTGCAATCAGTGTGTGAATTGGTGAATGAGTGGCTAAATTGTATTAACACTAAAGTGTTTTAATCTGATAACTTTAGGAAAAGAAAGCATTATACAGTGAAGAAAACAAGTATTTGAACACCCTGCTATTTTGCTATTTCTCCCACACTGAAATTGTCATCGTAGGTGCAGGTCCACTGTGAGAGAGATAAACTAAAAAGAAAAATCCAGAAATCACAATGCATTTTTTTAATGATTTATTTGTGTGATATAGCGGCAAATAAGCATTTGAACACCTGAGAAAATGAACGTTAATATTTGATACAGTAGCCTTTGTTTGCTATTACAGAGGTCAAATATTTCCTGTAGTTTTTCACCAGGTTTGCACATACTGCAGGAGGGATTCTGGCCCACTCCTCCACACAGATCTTCTCTAGATCAGTCAGGTTTCTGGGCTGTCGCTGTCGGAGTTTGAGCTCCCTCAAAAGATTTTCGATTGGGTTCAGGTCTGGAGACTGGCTGGGCCATGCTAAAACCTTGGTATGCTTCTTACGGAGCCAGTCCTTGGTTTTCCTGGCTGTGTGCTTTGGGTTGTTGTCGTGTTGGAAGACCCAGCCACGACCCATCTTCAATGCTCTGACTGAGGGAAGGAGGTTGTTCCCCAAAATCTCACAATACACGGCCCCAGTCATCCGCTCTTTAATGCAGTGCACTCGTCCTGTCCCATGTGCAGAAAAACACCCCCAAACAATGATGCTACCACCCCCATGCTTCACAGTAGGGATGGTGTTCTTCGGATTGTACTCTTCATTCTTCTTCCTCCAAACACGCTTAGTGGAATTATGACCAAAAAGTTCTTTTTTGGTCTCATCTGACCACAAAACTTTCTCCCACTACTCCTCTGTATCATCCAAATGGTCATATGCAAACTTAAGACGGGCCTTGACAAGTGCTGATTTAAGCAGGGGAACCTTTTGTGCCATGCATGATTTCAAATCATGACGTCTTAGTGTATTACCTACAGTAACCTTGGAAACATTGGTCCCAGTTCTTTTCAGGTCATTGATCAACTCCTGTCGTGTAGTTCCGGGCTGATTCCTCACCTTTCTTAGAATCATTGAGACCCCACGAGGTGATATCTTGCATGGGGCTCCACTCCGATTGAGATTGACCGTCATGTTTAGCTTCTCCCATTTTCAAATGATTGCTCCAACAGTGGACCTTTTTTCACCAAGCCGCTTGGCAATTGCTCCGTAGCCCTTTCCAGCCTTGTGGAGGTGTACAATTTTCTCTCTTGTGTCGTTGGACAGCTCTTTGGTCTTGCTGATTGTATGGGGTGGACAGGTGTCTTTATGCAGCTAACGACTTCAAACAGGTGCATCTGATTAAGGATGATACATGGAGTGCAGGTGGACTTCTAATGGGCGGACTAACAGGTCCTTCAGGGTCAGAATTCTAGATGACACACAGGTGTTCAAATACTTATTTGCAGCTGTATCACTCAAATAAATCGTTAAAAAATCATGCATTGTGATTTCTGGATTTTTCTTTTTAGTTTATCTCTCTCACAGTGGACATGCACCTACGATGAAAATTTCAGACCCCTCCATGATTTCCAAGTGGGAGAAATAGCAAAATAGCAAATACTTGTTTTCTTCACTGTATAAGTGCAGTCCATTCACTATTACAAAATGTTGGTGTATATATCTATAAAGAATAATAAAAACTAAATTGTCTTTTGCTTCAGCAAGCCCAACCTTGCAACCGCAGTAACACATGACAATTATAAGTACAATGCAGTCTTATAGATCATTTGTTGTTGTGGTATTTATATATTTTCCATAAACATGTTTTTAAATTTGATTAATTCAGGAGCCATTTCTGTCAACACAACCATTCATTAAAATAATACACCCTATGACATTAAATAAATAATACTGTGACTATACAGTGATGGACTCTGCAGGATCGTAGGTGGAATTCTTCTTCTGCCATTGAAGAGCTGCCCTCATCATCATCTTGCTCAACTGGTGAGGCCTCTCAGAGTGTGTCTTCATTGGTGTAAAAGAGAGGAAAAAAATGGTCTGCAGCAGGGCTGTTTCTGTACTGGCATCCATGTAGGCAAAAAGTCTACAGAAACAACTTCAACAAATTGTTTTGTAAGAATGGTTAGGGTAAGGTTAGATGTTAAGATGTTCTGTCTGGATGTTCTCACATCCTTTATTGGTGGCTGAGTGGTTGCAATTTAATGTACTGGCCTGTATTTAGAGAGATAATATAAAAAATTGTAAAGCCTAGGCTAACATTAACACTCAAGAATTTGTGTGTTACAAACCTACAAGCTCTGGAGTAGTGATAAAAGTGGCATGATACAAATGAACACTTTTTATCACACAGACACAGCCACTATGCTAAATTAACATCACGAACAGGCTAACAGCTTACAACAGCTAAAGAAAGTGAACTCTCTACCACACAGTCTCTTAGCTTTTTGACAGTGTTTTATATTGGTAACATTTGACTGTTAGTCGACTGTACATGTGAGGAAAGTCTTACTAATATTATCAACAACTGGCTGAGAAACACCATGTGAACTTTACCTTACTGTCAATAATATAAAGACTTGGCAACACCAGAAAATCCAGCATTTCCCTGTCTCCTGGGTCCAGTTCCTCTTATGGTCAGCAGCGATCCTCTTACAAGGTGAAGCCAGCATTGTTCTGAGCCTCGTTGCAGAAGTGGTTTGTACCAGCATCTGACAGCTAATGTCTGTAAATGAAACTCAACCAGTGTCACTTCAATTCATCCTTGGTTAGGAGGGAATATAAACACAGATGCTGGTTGGTGCAGCTCCAGTGACTTCTGCTAAACACCATGGTGAAGAGAGTATGACTATGCTCACATTGGTGGTGAACCCCCTGACAGTGAAGGAGTGAATCCACAGAGAGGCAGGCTAATGCTAATGCTAATGACTCCGTGATAACATCACCAACGGAGCTGAGTCTCATCAGCCTGTTACAGCACTAGTGGCTGTAGAGAAGATGTGGACCCTGGAGCTTTTCACATTCTAGGAGGTGTACAAGTTGTTAGGCTTGGGGAGGACCAGTTTATATATGTTAAGACCAGAAAAACATGTTTTTCATAAAATGGGACCTTTAACAACTAATAGACGCTCCTTGAATATTTAGTACAAACCAGTTCCAGAGAGTTCCACTAAGCATACAGCTAATCTAAGCAAGTGCCAGGTATCAGCACCAAGTGGCTCCAAATGATGGTGCCTGTTTAAAGGTCTATTTATAAAGTAAAGTATTTTATCATCGTTCATTATACCATTCCCAACATTCACTAAAAAACAGAAGAAAATCCAGGCCAAACATTAGGAGTATCTTGATAAGAAAGAGGTAGACAGATGCTGGTGAAAACGTAACCTCCTTGGTGGAGGTAATAATCACTATCTTGATACAGTATCAATTGCAGCTCTCTAGAATGACAGCTGTCATTTCTTTAACTGTATTCTTATTTAGTTAGTTTAAAAAAATGTTTCCCAGCATGAGTTATCTTGTTCACAAGCAGACAGACAGAAAGATAACATAATCTCCTTGGTAGAGGTAAAAACAAAGATAGCAGAGGACAGCTTCAATCCATCAACCTATGGGTTGCTCTCTGTTAAGCATGCCAGTTCTTTCACTGTTCAATCCAATACCCATGCCTCCCGAGAGACTGGAGCCTTAATCCAGTGTTTTAGATCACTCAGCTACACTACTAGTGGGGTAGACTACATTCACAGCTTCTGAAAGATCTATCAAACATTTGCCAGCAAAAAGCATGCAGCAAAGGTCTGCAAGAGAACATATTGAATTAGCTGCTTCCAACATAATTTCAGTGTTCAATGCAGGACATATCTGTTAAGGCAGTTGTAGTAATGAGGACAAGGGCAAATAAGATAAATTGTTTTTGGTTATTAAATGGCTGAACTGCCTAATAATTCACTTGCTTGTACAAAGCGACATGCAGCAACAAAAGAAACAATTGCTTTGTGGTGGGTTGCTGATGGAAAATAGTGACAATATTCTGGCTTTTTTAAACCAGAAAAACATTCGAGAATGCACAGTCCAGTAACAATGTGGGACCAGCACCTTTCTGCAGTGGAAGGAGGAATCTCCAAGTACCAGGAATTAAACCTGGGAGTGGTGGGATTTGAACCAATGGCCCCATAAAGACTGCATTGTAGTGCACTTGGACACATTACCACCACTTCCAAAATGTCATGTTTGATGTCTAGTATTGTGAAAAGCTTTCCATCAAACTTTCAAATAATGCTAGGAATGGTACAGTGAACAGATGGATACATTTTGAAAATGATGCGGGATAACTCCTGATTTCTACATCACTGATGACTTTTTCTGCATCAATTTATAAGTCATTGACAGGAAAGACATTTGTTTATAACTATGTGATGCATGTACAAGGCCAAATGGCTTATAATCCAGACGTTGACGGATCAAAACCATCCTCTGTTTATTTGTTAATATTGATGTAATTGTTGAATTGCTATCGCTCCATTTGGTCTTCATCCTTTCAATCCCCCATTGCCACAACTGCCTTAGAGAGACCCTCCCCTTTTCTCATGTTGTCAACACCATATTTGTGTTGCAGGCAGGTCATACAATATATGCTTTTGCAGACCTTGGTGGCATGCTTTTTACTGCTAAATATTTGATAGATCTTTCACAAAAGCTGTAGACATAGTCTCCCTAACTGGTAGTGTGACTGAGTGATCTAAGGTGCTGGAAATAAAGCTCCAGCAACTCTCAACAGAAGGAGATTTCTGTTGTATGTATATTTATTATATAACTTTATCTACATTGAATTTAATCATAAACCATTTTAAAATGAGTGATTTGCAACAGAAAATGTCAAAGCCAAGATGGCAGAAATGGACTGCGCGTGCAGGACTCACATCAAAAACGAAAGATACAAGTCGGACATACTACATCACTGCCATCTTGCCCTCCTGGTGACAGCTGGGATTAGCAGAAGTAACAGAAGGTAATTTAGAAACATTTAATTTTTTTTCCATTAAAGGTTTTTTTTTTTTTTTTAGGGAGTTTTACCTTGTACAATGTGAGGGTCTAAGGACAGGGGATGTTTTGTTGCTTTTGTACAAACTGTAAAGCCTGTATATCTATAGCCTGTAAAGCTATAGATATAAATTGAATTGAATTGAATTTAACTCCCTCTACTCTACAAACTACCACCATTACAGCTCCTGTGTAAACAAGGAGCTGTAATGGCTGCAACTGGCTGCAACTTTCAGGATTAGATTAGGTTTGTCCAGTGCTATTTACAGGACAGTTTAAACACAATATACTTAAATCATTTAAAAAATAGTATAATTAGACCAGAAAATAACATTGACATATTCATTTTAACTCAAAAACTCTCAGTTCATTTTAACTCAAAAAATAAATAAATTGTTTTCTTAAAGTACTTTCACAATATATAAACAATATTCCCAAAGTAAATAAGTGTATGAAACATGTGCCACATGTCAATCAGAATTCAAATTAACTTAAAATCTATGTACAGTGTGAGGTAGTTCTGAGCTCAAACCTTGAGCTTCTCCTGCTGGACAAAAGCAGTTATTACATCACATGACATCATTGGACTGATTTTAGAAATGAAACCAAACAATTAAAAAAAAAAAAAAAAAAAAAAAAATCGGATTTTCTTCTCCACTTCTCTGGTTCCTCCTGGAAGCATCCATTATCTCTGTCCTTTATAATCCGTCATCTTAATTTTTAAATCACAAAATTATAGTAATAGTGTTCATTTCCTCTCCTATTGTTTGTCTATTCTTTTGTCCTGACACTTCCTAACTTCACACAATACAAGAGAACACAGTATTAGTGCTGATACCCACATACATCCACTTCAGTTGAATTCATGCTGCATCACAAAATACAAAAACAGGAACTGAAGCAGAAGCAAAACTTTATTAAATCCAGAAAAAAAAATAACATTCAATAAGGAACCCGACAAACATTCCCTCCTCATCCCCTTTTTACATGGTCACAAACGTTTCTGTAGTAAAAACAAACCACTGTCTGAAAAGCAAAAGACTCCAGGCAAACCAGCATGAACAGGACCAGTCCTGCAGATATCTGGTTAATCAAGGTCATTCCCTTGCTGCAACGGCTTTGCTGCTCCTTCTCTTGACAGCCGGTCAGCCTCCTCGTTGCCTCTGTAGCCAGCGTGTCCTGGAATATGGAGCTGCAGGAAACACATGAGGAGAGCAGGGGCGTTGTTTCAATTTAGGGCAGGAACTCACTATCCTGAATTTGTACAATGTCACATTGTAAATGCAGCAATCTGAGACTATAAATAATCAATGTTAATGCATAGTATCAGGCTGTATTCTAGTCCTTCAAGTCAAGTTAAATCAATTATATTTGTATAGCCCAAAATCACAGATCATAGGTTCAGCCCAATGGGCTTTACAGTTTTTACAAAAACAACAAAACACTCTCTGTCCTTAGAAACTCCCTAAAATACCCATTTACAGGGGGGGAAGAAAAAAAAGAATGAAAAAAAAAAGAACACTCAGAGGGAGAAACAGCAGGATCCCTCTTTCAGGACAGACAGGCATGCAATAGATGATGCTAACAGAATGGAAACAATACACTCAGGAAAAGTTGAATGTGGCATCAACTTTCTGCCTCTTGTGGACAAATTTTATGTTTCTGAGGAAAGTAAAGTAAAAATATCTTCCCAGCAGAGGGCAGCAACAGACATATAATACTACAGCAAAGTATTATAGTTTGCAATACTAATTTTCTTATACATCATATACGTTATACATTTTTTGAACCCTCCAGTTTTCCTTTTATTTCTAAAAAATATTTAAAATATTGTAAATATTAGTTTGTTTCATTCCACTTCAAGATTTCGTCCCACTTGGTGTTGATTCCTCCAATTTTATATCTTTATGTTTGAAGCCTGAAATGTGGCAAAATGGCAAAGAGTTCAAGGGGGCCAAAAAATGTATTTACCCAGATCACCTCCAGCTCTGAGTTGAGTCTATCCAGATTCATGAAGTCATCTTTGTTAGTGATCTGACCTCCAGATTTGAGCCTCCAGCCATTCAGCTTCCAGTTCTTCACCCAGTTGGTTACACCTGACACACACACACACACACACACACACACACACACACACACACACACACACACACACACACACACACACACACACACACACACACACACACACACACACACACACACACACACACACACACACACACACACACACACACACACACACACACACACACACACACACACACACACACACACACACACACACACACACACACACACACACACACACACACACACACACACACACACACACACACACACACACACACACTTTTGGCCTCTGAAGGTTTTGATGTAGAATGGTAAGGTTGTAGTGAAACTCACCATTGATGGTGAACTTGCTGTCTGTGTAAAGAACCAACTTCTTTATATTTTCCTTTTTAGCCTGTTGCAGTGCTCTGCAGGCTGCCTGATTTATTAAAATCAAGTGTAAACATTAGCTGCTGCATACATCTGTACACAGTTACACATTCATTTTGTACTTCAGAGACTCACAGAGTTTTAGACATAGGTTTCACTCTTCATCTTTAATCTACAAACCTAGACATTGTTAACAGCACAACACAATCTGTTCTAATAATCCCATTACTTTAACATTAAGTGAGTTTAGGACATTTAACAGATGAAGTAAACACCAAAGGTGCTTTGCTACAAGCAGAGACTGCATGACTTTAAGCTTAGTGTTTTAAATATCTAAAACATGGAAAATCCAGTTATAGGAGGTGTTTAGTTTGACTTTATCAGGTGCTAAAATAAGCTTTGAAGCACTTGATACTTGCCTGTAACTCTGCTCGTTGGTTGGTTTGTCGTCCCGTCAGCCGCTCTGCAACATTCCTGCAGAACATTCACTGTTTTTATATCAAAGTCAAAGTCAATTTTATTGTCAATTTCTTCACATGTACTTGACATACAAAGGAATCAAAATTTCGTTTCTCACTATCCTATAAGGGATAGTGCCAAAACTGTCAAGTGGTCTAACCCTAAAAACTTGGTACTAGATAGTCTAGCCGTCTTAAAAGGTTTGGATCAAATATTTAAATGTATTTTTTTCCAATTACAACTTTTGACATTTTTTGTCAAATTAAAAAAACAAAAAAAAAAACATAAAATCGTGATTTTTGAAAATCAAAAAGATAGAAGTGGACTTTTGAATGATAAAAACCCAACAAGGATAATAAATCTTTTTTGTGTTTTCAAATTGTTTTTGTTTTTTTACAATATCTATTAATCCATCCATTAAAAAAAGTGTCTGGTTTAACAGTGGAAAAGAGCTGCTGGAGGATAGAAGTGTGATAGACAAGAGTGTGGGTTTTAACTTTTTTTGTTAAATATATTATGAGGCATAGATACAAAGAAATATTACATCTAGGACTCAAAAATTGGTCCATTATCCATCCATCTGAAACATGTTATCAAAAAGGATATCCCACCGGGCCATGCACAAACTATATCTGAAAGTTGAGGTTCATCTGATAAACAGCCAGAGAGGCATGAGAGGGACAGACTGACAGACACTCCTTGATGTATAGATAGATGCCACAATAGGGGCTCTGTAGTCCAATGTGTGTGTGTTTGTGTGTTTTCTTACAGTCTGTGGTTGTGGCCCCAGTAAACTCCAACTCCAGCTCGAGCGCCAATCTTTCCATTTCCTGAGCAGCAGCCATCAGTGTAAACAACCACAGCGTCACCTGGACAATTTTATCATCACAGACCACAGTCTTTGTTAACTTGCAGTTAATGTCTAAAAGAAAGAAAAAAAAAACTTATCAAAACTATACCTGAGATTTATCTCAGTTCCTCTCACCCATATATGTGAATCCATCGGAGAAGACACTTTCTGATGGCTTGACCCGCTTGCCCTGAGGCTCCTCCTCCTTCTCCTCTGAGTGAAAGCGTTTCTTACCCAGAGGGATGTACTCTAGAGGCTCCGGGCCACGTTTAGGAAGAAGAGGGACAGACGCCTCTGCAACACAAAGACTTCCTGTTACAAATATGATTAGATACCAGATATGTCCCATCAGTGGAATGGTTTGTGTATTTTAAGGAACGGCCTCTCCGTACCTGTGCCAGAGTAGACACATTTTTTATTCTAATTCTTAAAGTTAAATTAATTTTAAGGCCACTAACGCTGCTGGGAAACCTGACGCTAAAAACATCCCAGTTTGAGTAGGACTCATTAAGGAAATTTAACAGATCAATATGACTAAGACTGGTTGGGTTTGTGTCCAACAGATGTTTTGAGCATTTTGAAAGCAGAACTGAGGTTTGACAATATTGAGATAATTATAAAGACTCTTGGGAAAGCAGATTTGTCCACTCACATGTTGAATATTAAAAACTAAAAAATATATCCCTTTAAGATACATTTAAAACATATAGAAATGTGTGAATAATTGACTATTAGCTAGATCTAAAGGCTGATATTATGTTGAGTCTATAGCTGAAATTATGCATTAATAGTAATTATTGATAGTCCATAGCTGATATACATTATTAGTGTTTATTGACATTTCTAACCCTAATCCCAGACCCTCTAGGGTGGAGAGTTCCTGCTTCAAACTGAAATGACACTGCTGGGTTGAATGATTTTGAAATCAGTTTTGACTATTGTACCTGTCTTCACCTCTGGACACAGAGGCAGTTGGGCTCCTCTGACGAAGGCCCAGGCATCCTTCTCTGATGCAAATTTCTTAAAGGACGCAGCTGGGAATTTTTCCACTTGGCTCTTACACTCATCCCTAAATCACAGTGAAAAACAAAGATATCCGAGAAACCTGAACATATATAGAGACTACATCATTAAGATTTGACAAGTCAAAAATAGTACATTTGGATCTGAATCTGGTCTAATGTAACATCATTTTACTAGTGAATAAAATAGAATAAAGGTTTCACAATTATGAAAAATGCTTTTTAAAGAGTCTCTGTTCTAATATTATTGATATATAGTCCAAAAATGACATGTCCAAGTATTTTTGTTTTAAGAAGCAAAAAAACAAGGTTTTTGCAGACCAGATTTCCTAAAGCTCAAGTTTCAACCTAAAATCAAATAATCAACTTCTTTCCCCTTGATTTTGGTCAAATATGGAAAAAATTGGGATTAAAAATCAAAATCAAAAAATGTATTATGTTCCTTTAATCAAGTTTAAATTGACAAAAATAGAGATTAGGCTTTCAGTTTACCATCTGTTAGATGAGACATTTAAACCATGAAAATTTCAGTAAAAACTGAGAAATAAATCTGCTCAAAACTTTTGAGACAGGACAGCCTGAGCTCTTATAGCTCAACACAGCCCGAGCTATAACCCTGTTAATTAATGATCTTTGTATTCTGTTGTTTAAGTCATGGACTTTCTATCAGTCAAAAAAAACTCTTGAAAAGTCTTTTTCCCCAGGATGACGCCAAAGCTATGTGACGCAGTGCAGTCCTGCTGGGTCTCGAGAGCAAGGATTTTTTTTAATTACTTTTTAAAAGTGTATTTATTTTTCTCCAAATGACTCAAAGGTGAGTAATTTTGACCCGCAATTTACACTATCTCATCACCCCGGAGCATCATAGGGGATCACTCTATTGGTCAATAGAGTTGACCCTCCATGATGCTCTGGGGCCTCCCATCATGCCCTGGGGCGATGAGATCCTGCGAATTGCAAAAAAGAAAAAAATCAAGTAAAAAAAAAAGCCTTTGAGACATTTCATTGTGAGTTACGCATGCACAATCAAGTCTGGCCGTTTCCGCCATCTTGGACGGCAACACCACTTGGACAAACCCATTTGGTGCATCATTACTTGTAAAGTAAGTGAACTACTGAGCTACAAGATTTCAATTTATTTTAGAACTTTATCTACATTAACAGGCATCATTTAAAAAAGCTGCGATGTGACAAAAACTCACAACAGAAACTTGTGAAGAAATCTTCCATTTATCTGCAATTTTTTGTCTAGAAAGATAGTGTCCTGTCTACATATACACCTTTAGCTTCTGGAAAAGAAAAGAAAAAATCAACGGCCGGACCTGACTGCGCATGTGCAACGATCATCGCAATCGTTTTTTTTCCTCTTAAATTGTGCGTTTATTTCGTACTAAAGACATCAATGCATGTATACATAACGAACAGACAAACAGAACCGCCCCCCACCCGAAAAAACAAACAAACAAACAAACAACCGTTTAAAATAATAACAGAAACAAAGCCGACTGGACAAGGATGTGAATTTCCAACCACTCTATCAGTAAGGGTATTGTCCAATCTTAATCACTAGGATGCATATTGAGACGTTCAAGCACACGGTTTGTTCTGACATCTTTCTTATTTTTACAGTACTGAAATGTAGCGTCTGTCCATTTTTTTTGTAAATGTGAAATTTACAAAGCATGGGTCCAGGTTTCCTTCAAAATAAGCAAGGAGGTCTTTTTCTTGTAACAAAATGACTTGTCCTGTTACTACTCAGTCCATAATGCTTGTGGATACTCCATTAAACAAACAAATGAATTGTCTTGTCCTGTCTTCATCCCCACAGAACATAACAAACAACACATAACACACAATTACATAACTAAATATTATTAGAGCTTGTCATTTTTAATTGGATAAGTCAGCTAGTTTTCTGTAGATATCTATGATGCGAGTAGTCTTACCATGAACCGTAGACTCCGGGTTTCACGCCTCTTTTCACCGCATAGAAAAACTTCCCCATGTCGTCCGCAGCGCTGCAAGCTGTCCGCCGTTGTAACGTGACTCTACTGAACAGACATGTGAGTCTGAACATAACAATTATCTGATAATCAGCACTGACATCCTGCTGAAGACTCAGCACACGACGGGACCACGTTTACACTCACTGGTAAACGCGTGTTTGCTATGAAACCTTCAAAAATGTCAGGAAGAGAAAACTATAATAAAATATAAAATGCCTAAACTGTTTTCCTAAAAACTAAACATGGCAGCAGTATAATATAGAATCATAAATCAACCTTAGCCATCCAGGAGTTAGCCGTTTGCTCTCTTAAAGCGTCAATAACGACAGAAAGTCATTTCACAAGTGTTGATATGGCCCGTAAAGAACGTCCGTGTTGTCATACAGCTCTCGATACCGCGGATCAACTCTCGCGATGATTATGTACGTTTTTTTTAAATATAAAACTAATATTTTTTAATTTAGTAATTATTATTTTTTTATTTATGAATAGTTACTATTGTTGTAAATAAAGAATGTTTTGAGGAAAAGAAAAGAAAAACAAAACTTAGCAAAACGCTCGCTCTCGTTGGACAATTCAAACTCTCGCGATCTGAACCGAGGTCGCTCACATTGAATTAATCGAACTCTCGCGATGTTCCGGTCTCTTCCTGGCCGTCGTTGATAGAGGTTAGTGCGGTTTTTTCACTGCAAACAGAATTTTGTTCTAAAATGTGTTTAATGTGGTTTAAACGTTAAGTTTTCACTCTGTATTGTTTCCTAAGTCTGGGATGCCTTTGATTAAGCGGATTTGGTCAACGGATGGCTGCTTAATTTCACAAAGTCAATCGTAGTAGAGATGGTCCGGTGAACCGCTGTAACTGGGAGTTGTTAGCAGGCCGTGCATGTGTTCAGGTTAACAACGTAACTGGATATTCTATAACTGTTCCGGAGACCCTCCGTTGATAACTTAATAGACTAATCAGTACTGTTTATCACCAAATACTTACCAACATAAATACGAGCATTAAATGCCTAAAGGCAGCTATAGAGACAGTCTGCTAAATTATATTAGCATGCTAATATATCTTAAGCTAATGTAACTGTCTGTAAGTGCAGGGAGCTCAGTTTACTTTTGTGCCTCTTTTTAGCACAAAGGTGAGTAAGAGGTTGCATTCTATTTGTGTTAACCTGCTCCTCCCTGTTAACACTGTGAACTTTACTTGACTTTATGCAGTATGTACTGTGTTTGTACTGTAAGACACACCTGTGTGTGTGTATGTAACCCACATGTTTGTATCCACAGAGACAAAAGGCCATGTTCAGTACCAGCGCCAAAATAGTGAAGCCTAATGGCGAAAAGCCAGATGAGTTTGAGTCTGGGATTTCTCAGGTGAGAGGAGTGATTGAGATGCATGGTGTAGAGTCATGTGTAATTCATCCAAAGTCGGACAGTCAGAATAACTTGTATATTTAGTTTTTACCTCATGAACATTTGTTATGTGAACCGATGTGGACCTCCAGGAGCTGCTTCCTGTTTGTCCTGGTGGCGTATGGGAGCGTAGCTCTGAGCTAAGACGTACAGTCCCGTTCCACAGCGTCGGACATGAAGCTCTGGCCTCGGCTTCTGCCGAGATGACAAGCGTCCTGCATATTCCTACATCTCCTCAGAGTCCTCTGGGCTGTGACTGGGGAGACAAACCATGCAGTGCACATTCTGTCACATAAAATTCATTTGTTTTTTCTTTTAGTGAAGAAAGAAAATGTACTGGCATTTTAAAATGTAAAGTCTCAACAGCTGTTCTGGTTTGACTTCATGAACAGAAAAAATTCAGTGGGACTATGTTCAGAATTAAGTTTTTCACTTTGTAAATGTTTAACTGCAGGCTCTCCTCGAACTGGAGATGAACTCTGACTTGAAGGCTCAGCTTAGAGAGCTCAACATCACAGCAGCAAAGGTATGACCAATAAAACTTTTCAGCTTATCTCTACCTTTTATTTGAATGTGTTAATGTGACCAAAAATATTGCACAAAGAATAAGCAGAAGCGTCCCAGGAGGGTAAGCCTGCTTCTCCTTCAGTGCATCTAATCATTATAATAAACATGTGACCTGACGTGGACCTCCAGGAGCTGCTTCCTGTTTGTGTCCTGGTGGCCTATGGGAGCGTAGCTCTGAGCTAAGACGTACAGTCCCGTTCCACAGCGTCGGACATGAAGCTCTGGCCTCGGCCTCTGCCGAGATGACAAGCGTCCTGCATATTCCTACACCTCCTCAGTCCTCTGGGCTATGATTGGGGAGACAAACCATGCAGTGCACATTCTGACCTCCCACAGAAATAGATTCATGTTATGTTTCCTGATCTGTGAAACTGAATTGTTTTGTGCCTTTAAATAACTCATAAATCTTAAAACCTGTTACTAGGAATGTGAGCATAATTTTTTTAAGTCTTTTGTTTTTCAGGAAATCGAGGTTGGTGGCAGCAGGAAAGCGATCATCATCTTCGTTCCTGTTCCTCAGCTTAAGTCCTTCCAGAAGATTCAGGTGCGACTGGTGAGGGAGCTGGAGAAGAAGTTCAGCGGGAAGCATGTGGTCTTCATCGCACAGGTGAGGGGAATGTGGGTGCTGTTTAGACCTAAGATTGAATACTGCAGGGATGTAGTGGCCATTGGTCTAAACCTAGGACCCTAGGTCAAATTTACTATTTTACAAGTGTCCTAAAATAGCTTAAGTGTATGTGTATATATATATATGTGTGCGTATGTGTATATATATATATATATATATATATATGTGTGCGTATGTATATATATATATGTGTGCGTATGTATATATATATATGTGTGCGTATGTATATATATATATGTGTGTGTGTATATATATATATATATATATATATATATATATAAATAAAAAAATCCAGCAGGTATGCTTAAAGACCTTCAAATGATTCAGTTGATGATGCTGACAAAATCTAGTGTCCCAACACTATTTTAAAGTAGATGTGAAGCTTCTATGACTTGATGAGCCTGAGTTTTTTTTTTTTATACCAGGGAGACATTTGCATTTTTCATCATCATATTACCTCTGGTGGAAGAATAGAAACATGCTCTTTGAGGCTACAAAGATAAAACAGACATATGTATAATAAACACCATTTAATCAAAGTTAAAATTAAAATTCAGTAATCAGCTCTGATTTTTCAATTTTTACAAATGATCTCATTGATCCAGATTTTCTTCATAATTTTGTATGTAAAACATCAGTCACATCAGGGTTTGACTTTATAGATGTTAAATTAGAAAATAACTTCAGGTGGAATTTAAATTGTAATTGAAAATTGCCACGTTTTTTCTGTGTGTAAATGTTGTTGTTTTTTTTTTAAGGGACTGAAAAGATTTGAAGCTGTAAAAGCAGGCAAATTCTAATTATCTGCATATCTCAGATCAGTCTGAGCAGGTTTCTTTTCTGTTGATGCTGTGAGATGTTTGTGCGTCAATTAATAACTGGATCTTGTTGATTTTCAGAGGAGAATCCTGCCTAAACCCACCAGGAAAAGTCGCACAAAGAACAAGCAGAAGCGTCCCAGGAGGTGAGTCTGTTCAGTTGTTGTTGTTCAATCATTACAGAACATTCAGTTTCTCTATTAAGACTTGGATCATCCTTCAAATGTTGATTGTGCCATAAAATACAGTCATTGGTCACTTTACTACTCTCCTGTATAATATAATTATCTTACCATCATGAGCTCAATGATAAAGTAGTTATTAAATTTCCATATTGCTTTTTCTAATGGTTTCTGTGTAAAACAAAATCGGCTCAAATTCACTTTAATGAATTATAAGTCAACACTAGATAATTCCACTAAGATTGAGAGCCAGGTCCCGTTGGCACTCAGTGCTGCAATCTCGAACAACAATCACTTTCAGTTTACTTTGATATTTTTTAGTGTTTTCTCAAAGTCTCTGGAGAAGTGAGACACAATGTTTACAAACAATTGATAGATGTAAGCAGTATGATAAATTTGAAGAGTTTGCCTGTCCCATTACACCTCAGTGTGGCATAGTTGGACTGTGATGTGCCAGACCCAAGTATCTACTGTTGTATAATGAGGCCTGAGGTTAAACTCTAATGCTGCGGAGTTCGATAAACTTTTTTGTAAAATCTTTTGGATGGATATTTACATCCTTTTTTGTAAAATCTTTTAGATGCATAATCCAAATATTGATATCATTAAACTTTAGTCCTAGATGTGCTGTAGTGTTCTTGCCTTATAAGCAGTAGACCCATGTTTGTGTCCTAGTAGAAGCTTTTTTTTTTTATGACTAAACCCATCCCACTGTCCTGCAGCAGCCCTTTTGTTCCAGTGTTACAGCTTTGGATAAACGACTATTGTAACCTACGATTTTTGTTTCAAACCTCTTTTGTTTTTATGCTCCAGTCGTGCTGCACTGCAGTGAGAGAAGTTTCTTATCTTAGATGCTACTTTATTCCTCATTAACACTATAACTGTGGTTATAGCCAATAACAAAACTACAATTAAAAAAAAAAAGTCTTTACGTGATGCCATCTTTTCTTTTCTCAAACTCCAAGATGCATTCATGTAAGTGGGGTACATCCAGCTACATTCCACCCCCACCCCAAAAAAGGGGGATAATTACCTTAAAATCAGAGGTTAGTAGCTAAATTCATCTATGGTGCAGTAAAAAAAAATTTATTGGTCATTTTCCCATACAATGAAAATAGCATGTTTACAAGAGGAGCAGATTCATTCCAAATACACATGTACTTTGCATAAAGTTTGGTGTGATATTCAAAGTGATATCTCAATTACCTGTTTAATTTAAAAGATTTCCCACTCTATGGAACTATCAAAGCCACTAGATTAGTTCATATGATCTAATTTTACTATCATAGTGACATTTCAGGACGTGTCACAAAGATAGGTTGTAGGGAGCACCTTAACACTTTGTAACATAATATGGTCATTGATAGACAGAGTAAATCATTTTATAGAGGTAAGCTTGGTGTCTGTGTAGATCAATTGACACCCTGTTTGCTGGTGGAGAATACAGTGATGGAAAAATATTATCATAAATGCAGAAATGTACAGATCTACTTTTTCTTCATATGCTCATACTATTTCTTGGGGTTGAAATCGAAACCTTAGTTTAAGAAGTTTTGTTGAGCTCATTATGTTTGACATTGACAAATTCCCCACCGATGAGGGGGGGCATCGGGGCGAACAGGTTAAAACAAGGTGAGGCACTGTACAAGAGTCTGTGATAGTCCTTCCCTGAAAGTGTAAACATAATGTGAACCGATGTGGACCTCCAGGAGATGCCTCCTGTTTGTGTCCTAGTGGTGTATGGGAGCGTAGCTCTGAGCTGAGACGTACAGTCCCGTTCCACAGCGTCGGACATGAAGCTCTGGCCTCGGCTTCTGCCGAGATGACAAGCGTCCTGCATATTCCTACATCTCCTCAGAGTCCTCTGGGCTGTGACTGGGGAGACAAACCATGCAGTGCACATTTCCTTCAAAGAAACACTCCCAGTGCTTTGTGACTAAGTTTAACTGATTATGTGCCTGTTCTGTGATACTCATTATGACTCTGAAACCAAACATAATATAAGAAACTCTTAAAAACATGAATTTCATTATAACTAAATAATTTCTGCATCAAAATGTAGGAAAAATGCTGCTCAATATAGCAACTGAAACAGTGTCTGTTGGTTTAGGCGCTATCTGCTCTATTAAATGCATTATAAAAATGAGCTGAGATGCCGCTGCGGTGCTGCACATTAAAATATGCCCACGGAAAATATGCTCATTTAGTAAACAAGTTCCAGTCTGCACTGAACACTGAGTCCTGACAGGCCAGGTGCAAGACCAAAACCCTGCAACCTCTGCAGGAAATGCTTAGGTCATGCTCATTTTCAAAGGGAAATGTTGGTTTGACTTTCAGATTGTTAAATGTAGTGATTTGTCTCTTTTTCGCTGTTAGTGTTGTTTTTTTTTTTTTTCGGACAAATCAGATACATTGGTAAATAATAATCCACTGTTTTTGCAATTTAAGTCATAAATTAAATCTGATAGTTTACTAGTTTCTTTGAGCCTAACGTCATGTCTTGAAATAGTTTTTGCCTGACCAGCTGTCTAAAAAACCCAAAATATTAAAAAGAAAACAGAAGTCTCATATTTGATTAAAACCTTTTTTTGTTTAATTACTAAAATCAGATTGTTGGATAAAAAGAAGCTGTTCTTGTACCTGTCTGCATCATAGCTGTAACAGAGATCATCTTATTGCCAGTTTACTGGGTACATAAGTTTAACATGAAAAATAAGCTGTCCCATTAACTTATTGAAACTGAATCATTTAGCTGTAGACACAGATCAACTTTATTAAACTATCTCTGACATCTTAATTCCAAATTAAATGAAAATTCTCAATTATTCACATAGTTTTAGCCTGACCAGCTGTCAAATAATACTGTATAAAGTGACGGGAAATGGAAGTAAATCTTTACATTTGATGAAAGGAGTTTGTTTTTAAATGACTTAATAATCTGACTAATTGAATAGCATAGTGGATAAAAGCAGTGACTGTCTGCAGAGGTTATGTAGTTGCATCCTCTTGAAATCAATAAGCTGATTAAATGTTAATGTGTTTAAAAGCATTAACGTAATGTCCTTTATTGGTGTCTTTCAGCCGAACTTTGACAGCTGTTCACGACGCCATCTTGGAGGACCTGGTTTTCCCCAGTGAAATTGTGGGTAAGAGGATCCGAGTGAAACTGGACAGCAGCAGGCTCATCAAGGTCCATCTGGACAAGGCTCAGCAGAACAATGTTGAACACAAAGTAAGTAAAACACGGGTGACCAGAGAGTGATCAAAAACTAGAACTGATGGGTTATGACCTGACGTGGACCTCCAGGAGCTGCTTCCTGTTTGTGTCCTGGTGGCGTATGGGAGCGTAGCTCTGAGCTGAGACGTACAGTCCCGTTCCACAGCGTCAGACATGAAGCTCTGGCCTCGGCTTCTGCCGAGATGACAAGCGTCCTGCATATTCCTACATCTCCTCAGAGTCCTCTGGGCTGTGACTGGGGAGACAAACCATGCAGTGCACATTCTGTCAGAGTCCTAGTATTGTTATACTGGCAACTTCCAAACCCAGACCTGTCCATCAGATCACTAGATGGAGAACTGTGATTCATTATCCAGAGGACTCCAGCCTCTGCCGCTCTAGAATCCAGTGGTGTCATTTTTCTTTACATCTCTGCATCTGATGCTTTGCGTTGACCTTGGTGATGTAGGGTTGGCTGCAGCTGCTGCCATGGAAACCCATTCCATGAAGCTCTCAGAGTAATGTTCTTGAGTCAATTTGAAGGCCGCAAAGTTTAGAGGTCTGTAGCTATTAACTCTACAATAAGTTGTTAACCTTTTCACATTATGTGGCGAATATGTAGAAGCAAGGGAATTTTTCCACTGGATTTATTGTACAGGTGGCATCCTACCATGGCTCAATGGGAGCAAATACTTTCGGAAATATTGTGTATTTAATAAATTAGAATTAATAAATTAGACACCTTGATGTTATATATTTTTCTGTATATAGTTATACTTTATAAATAAATAAAACCCATTTTGTTTTCAGTCAAATCAGTTAAACCTCTTCATAAATGCATAATAAAACCTAATATTTGCTGTTTGCTCTGTTGCAGGTGGAAACTTTCTCTGGTGTCTATAAGAAGCTCACAGGCAAAGACGTTGTGTTTGAATTCCCTGAATTCCAGCTGTAAATGCAGGAGACAAAATAAATTTGTTTACGGTCTTTGTTTTGGCATTTGTCTTTTTTTTTTTTTTTTTTTTTCTCTTGATAGAGAAAACCTGTAGAGGATAGATTTAATGTGAATGAGGTCAATCAACAACTCAAGTTACACTTAAACTTTATTTAGAAAATGTAATCAACAGTGCAGAAAATACTTTTAAATGTTTAGTAATACTATTACAGGCATGTTATTTATGGGTATCTTTACCCCAGAGATGAAGGTATTCAAATATACCTAATAGGAAGCATGTTTATTTCCAGAATATACAATAAGGGGTAAGACTTTTAGATGAACCTGGTTTTATCCCTATCCTAAATACATTAATTCCAAGAATATTTCAGCTCTGAACACAGAACCTCTGCTGTTCACCTCCCACAACTTGTTAGTGTCTGCATCATTCAGGATCCTGCTCTGACAGGGAACATAATCTGCAGAAGGAAGCAGTTTTTTTTCTGGGTTACTCTGCAGTTGGGCAGAATTTTCCACCAGCTGGCGCCGCTGTCTGATCTCTTCCAGCAGGACTCGGTTGCTGTGTCTCCACGTTCTGTATGTTGGCGCTGTGAGGGCTGGGTCAGTGAGAACTTGGTCCAGGGCCAGCAGCTCCAGCTCTTTGGCCTAAAGTACACTGACAGTAGCTGGAATATTATGTCTGTAATGTAGTATAAGGTGAGACCACTGCCACATAAACCTATATATAATATATGGTGGTCCTACTTTTAAGGTGCTGCGGAGGATCCGCAGCATGTGCAGCTGTTCGTTGTTGCCGCAGCGTCTGATAAAAGATGTTCTGAAATCGGAGCATCTGGTCTGACCTCTCCCAGACCAGCTGGCTTCTGTTAGCTGACCCTCAGCTTCTGCAGACACAAAATCAAAAGTTCTCAAACTCTGAATCAAAACGGTTTGTTTAAATATGTATATAACATAAGCAAAAGTTACAGAATATGTATGAAAGTGAACAGGTGTCTCAATCTGTTTCTACTTATTTATAAGTCTGAAAGTCAAACTCCTTCATGCACAATGTTGAGGGGAATAGGCTTTTGCTTCCCTGCAGCATTTTTTAAATTTGGGATCTGTGAGTTGAACTGCTAATACTGCATTTTTGTGTAATTTCAGACACATTTGTGCAGTGGAATGTATGGGGTTGTGTTAAGTGTTTTTTTCTTTTTTTTGTCCACTGAACCAAAAAAGTTTTTCTCTAGAAATGCCATTGCTACATTAATGCAGGACACTTTTGTGGTACTTTTTTTTGTGGTAACCCTTTAAGCCCCCTGATTTAGTGGTGTGCAAAAGTGTTTGCCCTGCCAGATTTTTTTTTGTTTATCACACTGATTGTCACAATGTTTTAGATCATCAAACTTAAATGTTATATAAATACATTTCTAAAGCTTTGGGACAGTGAACCACAGTGAAAGCCATTATCCACAAATGACAAAAACAGTGGTGAATCTTCTCAGGAGTGGCTGCCCAACAAATTTAGCGCAGCAATATCTCAACCAAGAGGTCACAAAAAACCCACATCGCCCAAAGAACTGCAGGCCTCACTTGTCTCTGTCAAGGTCTATATTCATGATTCCACCAAACAAGACCGGGCAAAAGTGGTTCCAAAAACAGAACCACTGCTGAGCAAAAAATAAAACATTAGGGCTCTCCTCATTTTTGGCAGAAAACATCTTCAAAAGTCTGACAAGAGAAAAGTGTAACTTTTTGCAAGGTGTGTCCTGTTATATCTGGCCAACAAGTAATCCCACGTTTCAGAAAAAAAAAAACTGATAGGAATAAATCTGGTAGTGATGTCTGTTATGAAGTTTTGTCTCTTACACTGTGATAATGAGAAACATTTTCTTTATACATGTGAAAAACTGGGAATAAAGAAAAATTTAATTGAGTTGAACCAGAGAGAGTGGTCAGTCAAAGCGTCCATATCATCAGGGTAACCAGGGGTTGTTCCAAATGTTTACTTTGGACGACTTCTTCCTTCTCAACTTCTTCGACGTGGATCAGAGGGAAGCTCGTTCTTCCTGCTCCTCCCTTAGGTTCAGGCAGGTCTAGCCAGGCCAGGTCTCCTCCTCTTCCTCTTCCTCCTCCCGCGTCACTTCTCCTGTTCCTGCATAATATTTGCTCCAAAGTGCTTTTGCTCCTCCTCCTGATAAGAGGAGGAGCTGGGGAGCAGGGGGAGGACTGAAGAACAGACAGATTCACACACTGTGCAAATGAATCATCATCACAATCACATTGTCTGACTCACCTCTACTGAATCTGCTGTTTCTGATTCAGAGTCTGGATGACAGAAAGATGACACACCGTCGTCATCGTTCTGATCACTGTCTTCACTATAGCACTCTGCTGAAAGAGGAACGTGTGTGACAGTGGTATCACAGACAGAAGAACTATGAGGAAGGATATAACTGGGTTACACTTTTCATTCTGACCTGCAGTGTTGATCAGGTCACATGGTTCAGCTGCTTCTGACAGTTTACTGATCCACCTTCACACACACACACACATACAGAGGATCAATAGATCAGAACAAAATCTTTATTTAAATAAAACTTTTTCTACATTAAACACACAGGAAAGTGGAATCATGCAAACAATTCTGAGGCATTAAAACATGAACCACACAGGTCTAAACATGTTTTTATTTTTACTCAAATATCTAAACATTTCAATCTACCACATCACAAATTTAATAATTATAAATATATATATTAATTATATAATATTTAACTAATCACTTGTTTGTCTCAGTCAGGTCTCACCTTTTCAAACTCAGGAAAAAATATTTCAACCATATGTTGGAGCATTAAAAGTCCTTAAATTAACTTTTGTATACTGTTGTATGCTGAAACCCGACAAGTTGATGAAGCCTTCAGCTTTTTCCCCGCCTGCAGAGAAGAGAAATCACACCTCAGACACATTTTATATTCACATGCTGTATATGTTTGCCTAGAACTTCCTGTGTCTCAGACAAACAGGAAGCACCTTCTCGCTACATCAACTGTGTCTGTGTTTTCGGGACTTCTGCATATATTTAGTTTTGTTGAATATTCAATTCCCTTTTTTCAAGTTGTTTAATTGAAAAAATATCTGGTAATAAAGTTTAAATTTGCACTTTAGTTGGCCTGGTAATACCGATCGATTGGACCTGATCAGTCTCTTACTATTTTGTCCTTGTACCAGCACAGAGAACTTTTCTTCAGCACGAACCAAAATCTTTTCCACTTGTTTCCTAGGAAGCTTCTTCCCTGCTGCCTTCTCTGTAGCCAGCCTTGACAGTCTGCGGCCCCCAGGTCCCTGACTGACACCCGCCGCCGGCTCATCGCTCCACAGAACAGCTGCAGACAGCGAGGCAAACATTATTTATGTTCACAGATGTTTGTCTGCATGTGTGTTGTTATATAATCACTCTGTACCAAGGTCAAAATGTAATAATTCAGGTGTAAATCTGCAGCTAAGTAGCTTAGCAAAACAGTAGAGACAGGATAAAGTTAGCACTGCTTCAATGTATGTATGAGCTGCCACCTAAGTAAAAAATATTTGGCTCAGTATCACGTTATAACGTGGTGTGTATTACGTTATAACGTGATATATATCACGTTATTACGTGATAGGAAACTATAATGTTATTTCGTTATATGATATTTTCGCATTATAACGTGAAGATATCATGTTATTTCGTGATAAGAAAGTATTACGTTATTACCAGATATGAATCTATCACGTTATTTCATTATATAAAAATTATAACGTTATTTCGTTATATTTTAAAGTTATAACGTAAACGCGTCAAATATGGTTTTATTCTGACAGCCAATCTACCAACGCGCTTCCCTTTCACTTCCTCTCGCAACAGCGCTTACTCTTATTGTATGAGAATCATAGCTGAAAACGTGGATTCTCCACTATCGAGATTTGTCCGATGTTGGTGTGTACCAGATGACGGTCTCGTTCGAATGAAGCAAGATCCTGTGTGTTCTACTGTAGCATTATGTTCTCAAATTGTAGTAGTGCAATTTGTAGTAGTAGGAGAACTGTAGTAGTAGTAGTAGTAGGAGAACTGCTGCTGCTGAATATGGCTACGCGCTAGCGAGTCGATTGGCTGTTGGTGCCGCTAAAATTCAGCTAATGCTTTTATGTCAGCTATAATATTTATAACTCCATAACTCTCACATGTCTGTGTTTTACTATTTTCATGGATTAAGACCATATTGTTGACCGCCTGCAATTAAAAAAAGCTAATTAGCATTTAGTGCCAGCTCCAGTAAAGGAGCGCCATAGACCTAGAATAAACTAGACCGGACATAAGCGTTCTAAAAAGTAGTGATAAACATAGATATTCTTCAAAAGGCCATAGCACTGATTGTCCACTGCACTGTGTGGGGCAGTACCTAATATTACTACCAGATACATGCCAAGTATTAATTAATAACTGCTGATAGGGCAGGAATTAATGAAAAATGATGGATTAACAAAAACATGATCATTGTGCTTTAGATATTCACCAACCTTTATTATTCTTAGCTCTGTAGCTATCATGAGATAATGCCCAAGTCTTGAAGGATGCATGTTCTCAAGAAAAGATAAAGCTCTATAGCTTCATCTGCAGTGGTAGGTGAGTGTAAGAAGTTCTCTGCTATTATAAGGCAACACATGTCAAACACTGTTTTATCACAGGGATATGCTCTCTCTGTTGGCATTCTTCCTTGCAAGCCTCCACTGCTTCCTGAGAGACCTGTTTCCGGTAATTTTGTCCTCCAATTAGTTAAGGCAGGGTGTACATGATAATCGGGCATCCACTTTGAGCAATTGCATTCCTGCTCTTTCAGACAACATGGGTATTTCACAACTGAATGCCTACATATCACGAAATAACATCATAAGAGCTCATCATGAAATAACGTGATAATTTCATATCACGTAATAACATGATACTGAGCCAAATATTTTTAGGCATTGGCAGCTCTGAGCTTTTGTATCAAACAGTGGATTTTCCCAGTTGCGTGTAAACTGAGTCCTTGCAAGAATCACATTTTGAGCATAGCAAAATTAAGCCCTGCATGTGAACATATTGACTACAGTAAGGACAAATCAAAACACATTATTCATATTCATTAAATGAGCCGAGTAGCAGCACATTGTCTGTGCCCCCACAGCTTGGTGTCCTTCTAGTCATTTTTTCATTAAAGAGATAGTCGCAGTGAGTGTTTTAGTTTAGGGAGAGTAAATGCCTGGCACTGTACTCGGAAAAACTCAACCTTGTTGCAAAATCTGCTAAATCATGAGAAGCTCAATTACCCAGATGTAACCAAGCTAATATGGTGGATAACACACCGTCACCTCTGGGACAAGAAGTTGACACAGAAAGCTTGGTGAAAAGAATTACTGCTAAGCTGCTCAGAGTTGTGCAGGCTCCATTTGACAAAAAGAGTGACCTGGTTTTAAAGAAACATGCTTGCTTGTCCAAAATCGCCACGCTGAATATGCAGAATACCAATTTCGAGAACTGCATCAGAGCATTGGAGAATGCCTTCCATGAGCCTTGCTGACTGAGTCTTTTCCATCATCTTACATCTTACCTGAAAATCCAAGCATTTGTTTTTCATTTTAAATCTTAGAGTCCCTGCAGAACACAGCTCCTATTGGTGTTGGCTGTCCAGCGCATATTCTGAACAATTGTGTTCACCATGGTGCAGACACACTGGATATTGACATTAAGCACTCATTTTCAAAATCTCTTGCCACTTTCATATACACACTGTCCACACAGAGAATTTGAAGGAGAAGTGTGAAGTATTTTGAGGATGAGTTCAGAGTGAAACCACAGAAGGAAATAAGGAGAGAGAGAGAGAGAGCAGTTCCGCTGTATACATTTGACTATTTTTTCTTAAAAAATAATTCTTTAATCTTCTTGAGAAATATTGGAGAAATTGACCTCCTTTGGCCTTGAGCAGTTTATTTGTGAGAGAACGGTTTATTTGTGTGGGGAACTTTTTTTTTTTCACGACACTGGCATCTGATAAAAGATGAGATATCCATTTTATGTAAGCAATTAAGTTTGCAAACTAATCTTTCCCTTTATTTTTTGTAGTAAACTCATCATTATGTTATTATATATATAATTTTACCCAAAAAATAGTAACTAAAGCTAAAATGTAGCGGAGTAGATAGATCAAGTAGCATAAAATGTATTCAAGTACATATGTTTTTAATTTCTTCTTTTCTTTTCAAATTTTTTCTTTAACTCCTCCGTGAAGGAGCACTTGCGTTTAGACTAATTTGAGAACGATACAGAGAAACCTGGAATGGAGTGAGTGTCCATATGGGTTATGTACAATCTTTAAATGAAAAACTTCCTACAAGAAACACACCTATCTGCTAATGAACACTCAAAGCTGAAACATGATTGGGTCGGGCAAGTGTTTAGTTCATCTTTTAGCAATAAGAGCAGGAGGTCACCATTTTGTTAAATAAGCATATAACTCTGTTTGATGTTCAAACTTTGTTTGATGCATCTGGTAGGAACAGTGAAGAAAACACGTATTTGAACACCCTATATATATAGGATAGGATAGAATAGGGAAATACAGTGAGAGATGAAGTCATTTGATTGTACTAGGGGAAGTAAATATCTAGTAGTGAAATCGATTAGCCATTTTAACATTACATACAGTGAAGAAAACAAGTATTTGAACACACTGCTATTTTGCTATTTCTCCCACTTAGAAATCATGGAGGGGTCTGAAATTGTCATCGTAGGTGCATGTCCACTGTGAGAGAGATAAACTAAAAAGAAAAATCCAGAAATCACAATGCATGATTTTTAATGATTTATAAAAGATGAGATATCCATTTTATGTAAGCAATAAAGTTTGCAAACTAATCTTTCCCTTTATTTTTTGTAGTAAACTCATCATTATGTTATTATATATATAATTTTACCCAAAAAATAGTAACTAAAGCTAAAATGTAGCGGAGTAGATAGATCAAGTAGCATAAAATGTATTCAAGTACATATGTTTTTAATTTCTTCTTTTCTTTTCAAATTTTTTCTTTAACTCCTCCGTGAAGGAGCACTTGCGTTTAGACTAATTTGAGAACGATACAGAGAAACCTGGAATGGAGTGAGTGTCCATATGGGTTATGTACAATCTTTAAATGAAAAATGATTTTAAGTAATTAAAAAATAAACATGTCCATATAAACTTCCTACAAGAAACACACCTATCTGCTAATGAACACTCAAAGCTGAAACATGATTGGGTCGGGCAAGTGTTTAGTTCATCTTTTAGCAATAAGAGCAGGAGGTCACCATTTTGTTAAATAAGCATATAACTCTGTTTGATGTTCAAACTTTTTTTGATGCATCTGGTAGGAACAGTGAAGAAAACACGTATTTGAACACCCTATATATATAGGATAGGATAGAATAGGGAAATACAGTGAGAGATGAAGTCATTTGATTGTACTAGGGGAAGTAAATATCTAGTGAAATCGATTAGCCATTTTAACATTACATACAGTGAAGAAAACAAGTATTTGAACACACTGCTATTTTGCTATTTCTCCCACTTAGAAATCATGGAGGGGTCTGAAATTGTCATCGTAGGTGCATGTCCACTGTGAGAGAGATAAACTAAAAAGAAAAATCCAGAAATCACAATGCATGATTTTTAATGATTTATTTGTGTGATATAGCGGCAAATAAGTATTTGAACACCTGAGTTTGGTTTTCCTGGCTGTGTGCTTTGGGTCGTTGTCGTGTTGGAAGACCCAGCCACGACCCATCTTCAATGCTCTGAGGGAAGGAGGTTGTTCCCCAAAATCTCACAATACACGGCCCCAGTCATCCTCTCTTTAATGCAGTACACTTGTCCTGTCCCATGTGCAGAAAAACACCCCAAAAGCATGATGCTACCACCCCCATGCTTCACAGTAGGGATGGTGTTCTTCGGATTGTACTTGCACGCTTAGTGGAATTATGACCAAAAAGTTCTATTTTGGTCTCATCTGACCACAAAACTTTCTCCCACTACTCCTCTGTATCATCCAAATGGTCATATGCAAACTTAAGACCGGCCTTGACAAGTGCTGATTTAAGCAGGGGAACCTTTTGTGCCATGCATGATTTCAAATCATGACGTCTTAGTGTATTACCTACAGTAACCTTGGAAACGTTGGTCCCAGTTCTTTTCAGGTCATTGATCAACTCCTGTCGTGTAGTCCCGGGCTGATTCCTCACCTTTCTTAGAATCATTGAGACCCAACGAGGTGATATCTTGCATGGGGCTCCACTCCGATTGAGATTGACCGTCATGTTTACCTTCTTCCATTTTCTAATGATTGCTCCAACAGTGGACCTTTTTTCACCAAGCTGCTTGGCAATTGCTCTGTAGCCCTTTCCAGCCTTGTGGAGGTGTACAATTTTCTCTCTTGTGTCGTTGGACAGCTCTTTGGTCTTCGCCATGTTACAAGTTAAAGTCTTGCTGAGTGTATGGGGTGGACAGGTGTCTTTATGCAGCTAACGACTTCAAACATGGAGTGCAGGTGGACTTTTAATGGGCGGACTAACAGTTCCTTCAGGGTCAGAATTCTAGATGACACACAGGTGTTCAAATACTTATTGGGTGCTATATCACACAAATAAATCATAAAAAAATCATGCATTGTGATTTCTGGATTTTTCTTTTTATTTTATCTCTCTCACAGTGGACATGCACCTACGATGACAATTTCAGACCCCTCCATGATTTCTAAGTGGGAGAAATAGCAAAATAGCAGTGTGTTCAAATACTTGTTTTCTTCACTGTATGTAATGTTAAAATGGCTAATCGATTTCACTACTAGATATTTACTTCCACTAGTACAATCAAATGACTTCATCTCTCACTGTATTTCCCTATTTGCTGACTGAAGTTTGGAAAATTCAGTTACAGCTGGAGACCTTACTGCTATTGCTCCTCGGTAATGGATAAGTCACCTTCAGTACAAAATTAGAAGAGCCACAGCTGTATCTGACACCTGCAGTGAACTCGATTTGAAGGATACCTGGTGTATTTTACACCCTAATAATAAATCATTTACATTTATTTCTGGTGTTAACAAAACACGCAGTATAATTGATTTATTTCTCACCCCTAAAGCAGAATTATATAATATTGAGCTGCACTACGAGAGACATTGTTATTTCAGATCCCGCACCAATCTATATAACTTCAGATAATGTAATGTATTTTCCACCTCTTAGTTTGCTACAAGAATTATAACCCATTTTGTCAATTTTACCCATCACATACCCAGATTCCATACAAGACAAGAATAGACAATACACTACAACCCATCATACCTAAATGTACACTATTACTCCAAACAAGAAAATCTTTTTCGATTACAGTAGATTTAAGCAAATTAAGAGGTGGAAAGGCACTACCCCAACTTAAATCCAGCGAATAAAGGTGACCTTAAATCATTTATAAAAAATACAATATAACACTTTTTTCATTCAGAGGTCCAAACCATAAAAACTGTGGCAAAAGCCTATGTTCCTGGTCTAATCACATCATAGACTGCATTGCTACAGCTTGAGCTACAGCTGCAGAAACCTAAGACTAAATATAACATAGATACATCAAAAGAACTTAGAAATTATATTCAAGTGGTTAAAACCGCTTTAAAAGAGCTTCACATGTCAGTGGCTCTTCTGGCATACATAATTATGATAACAAAATAATTAATGACACCTTTTAAAGCATTTTATAAACAGGTGTATACTCCACAGTTTACGCTGCTCTTATTGACTTTTCAGTGGATCTACCATAATTACAGATGGACAGAGAAATGATTTGTGAAACCCAATAACATGAGTGAAATCTAAAATTGTATTCAGCTACTTACCAACAACAAATCCCGAAGCCCTGACAAATGCAGAATTTTATTAAAATTTTAATACTAGAAATTTATTTAGAAATGCTGCAGTGCTATTTTGTAGTTGGAGCTCTTTCAGCATCATTATTGGAGGCTAATATCTCCCTTGTACTAAAAAGGAGAAAACTGGCTGAAGAATGTTTTTAATACAGACCTATATCTGTTTTAAATCTAGAGCTACCTTACCATAGAACAGGGTCCACAGGGCTTCCCCCTGAGCCCACTGTTATTTGTTCCAGCTTTGGAGACCTTGACTGCTACTATTGGGATACCAGTACTAGAAGAATACTTCTAAATCATTTTCAGCATAAAATCTTGTTGTAGGCTTGTGATTTTATAATTTTTTAAGCTACTTATTACATTCTATTCCTGAATCGACAGAACTAATTCTCTGGCTATAAAATGCATTTGCCTCTCCCCCCCCCACAAACAATAAACCCAAGCACACAACCTTTTCTTTGGTCCCCTGCAGGATTCATACATTTTAATACACGTTAAAAGACTTCACCTCCACTTCTTCTGGGTCATATTCATCTGATCAAACTAAACATCCTTCCTCATCTCCTGCATTTATTTCAAATTGTATCAGTTATGATATAGCAGGAATCTTTACACAGTTACATAATGCTATCACATAATTTTTTGGCGTAAGAAGAGACCCAGGCTGAGATTGTTAATCATGTTACTTTGATAAAGGTCCACATTTTAAAAATCTACAATCACTTAATGCCTTTCTGCATAAAGAGACACAACAAGCAGATAAAGTAGAAGAAATAAAATATGTCAGCATCATATAAAGCAGCTAAACCCATTACAAAAAGCGGTTCTTATGTTGCTCTAATGCAGTTTTATTGCGACTCTGCTCTATTAGAAAGCATAGAAAACTAACTTCAGCTATTGAAAAAAGCATAAAGCTGTAGTTTAGTGATATAAACAGCAGCAGTTCATACCTGACTCTAAATCAGTCTGTCCACAGCAGGCTGACTCAACTCAGAGGAACTATACTTTAACTACATGTCTGCCTGTCGATCCACAGACTGACCACAGAATCACACTTCATCCTTCCTGTTTTACTACTCAACCTTTTCTTCTCAGAAGCAACCATTTGCCATCTAGAACAGAGAAGTCAAAGGAGACACATCAAAACTGCCAATATTTATCCTTTAAAACCTGAACGATTGTTACTATCTTTACATTTCTGTGGAGAAAGAGGTACTGGTCCATTTATTCTCTCACTGGTCAGATTGGTCCCTTTGGCAGACCAGATCCTTGCCCAGGCCACATGTTTGACACTTAAATCTAGAATTTAACATCTCGGCATATCTGAGTTTGATTGCAAAATGTTGCTTCTGAATATATATATAAAAAACATCTTTATTGAGTCTTAACACACAATTAATAAATTAACAACTTAATTCAGCTGGTAAATTTTAACCTAAATGTGATTTCAAAATACACAAACTTTAGTACATTTGTTTTTACATCATCCTATTTATTAAGTTCTAACTCCATTGCAGGTCCAGCAAAAATAATTCATGATGGTATTAACATAAATGATTTTAATCCAAATTATCACATGATGAAATTAATCTTGAGATATTGTACCTAAATCAGTACTGGTATTGTCCACTAGATAGAGACATTACCTCTGTTCAGATTCAGCGACCAGAGAAATACATTTATCTAGACAGTTTTAGCGCAACAGATCAAGTATTGTTGCTAAGAACCAACCTGAAACTAGAGACATCAAACTTTGGTTTTCAAAGAAAACTGCCATGGGAGGAAATATTGGGATTTTTTTAAGTCATGGCAGCAAAGCAGAAAACAAAATAAATTCAGCAACTTTTCTGACACGTTATTTTTAGTTAGTTATAAACTATAGACTTTATTTTATCCCAGTAACCTCAACAAACTTAGGAAATCAAAAAAAGTCAAAAAATGTAAATACTTCACGAAATGTATAGTATTTAGATAATATTTCATTGTTAGACATGATAGACCTTAAATTAGAAGGATGAAATTTCTCACATTTTGTATTTATAGGTTTGTTCCCATAGAGTTATCAGGCAGTAATAATAATTCTAGGTGTAGGTATGTGACCATAAATCAACATAATGTCCCCCATGGTGGCCCTAATGCTCTCCATCTTTGGTATATAATATTTATAAGTCTATCTCTCAACTATTTCTATCTATAAAAAACGCAATAAAGCAATGAATGTCTGCAGCACTTTTAAAGTGTCTCTTGCCTCTTTTATTTTTTGTTTTTTTTATACCTTTCTTATTCCTCATTATCTTATGTTGCATATCATCTATAACGCCCTTTATCTTGTTTACTACGTTATGTTGACAGGACATCCTCACCTATAACTCTTTTAATCACTGATCTTTGTATTTTATCTAACAAAAACGTTTCTAACGGTCAGAAAAGTTTCGGAAAAGTCTTATTTCCAAGCGTGACATCGTATATATATATATATATATATATATATATATATATATATATATATATATATATATATATATATATATATATATATATTCTCGTCGGCGGCGGAGGCGGAGGAGGCCGTTGTTTTTTCGGGCGATGCGATGGGACGGACGAGCCCGCTAGGACCAGCTAGCTTAGACAGTGACCCAACTAACTGTAGCGGTTTCTCCTAGCGGGCTCCTCCGTCACATCGCATCGCCCGAAAAGACAAAAAAACGCGCGGAACGTTGCTCCGGGATGTCGGACGCCGTCCTGCCGCCTTCTCATCGCCGGCCGCCGCCTCCGCGGCCGCCGACGTCGCCGCCTTCGCGGAGCTCCATCGGGTCCGCTCCGCCGTACTTCCTCTAACCACATGACAGAGTTTTACAGTGAGCCTTCCTTTAAATAAAGAGCACTGTTGTGCTTTTCAAATGTACAGTGTTTTTTCTGGTCTGTACTAAATTTGTGACACTACAGAAAACTTTTTTTCTCTACATATATCGATATCGGCAAATATCGATACGGATATCGATATCGGCCGAAATTTTCACATCGGTGCATCCCTAATATATATATATATATACATATATATATATATATATATATATGTGCAGTAAGTCCCATCTGCATCGGATCGCAGCATCATCAAACTCAAACTGCTATTCGAGGAGAACAGACGGGGGGCGTGGCTAACACGCCGGCAACCCGACACCCACTGCACGCGCTGCTGCTTGTAAACTTCCTGCACGAAAAGAGACGTTAGTATGGCTCAGTGATTCAACGCACCCACTGACCGTCGCTCTTTCTCGTTCCCGCCACCAACCGTGTGTCCCCGTTAGGATCACACATGTCCCAGTAACTGTCCGTTCGGAGGCGCAAGAGACAAGACAACCGTCATTCGACATGGAGGCTGTGAAGCAGTGGAGCCCGCAACAAGTGCTAAACTGGCTGAAAGGTGAGTGCTGTTTCCCGGGTCAGTTACACCAGCGACTGACCGGAGCTTCACACACACAACAGCCGTAGCTGTGGCTTATCTTCTGTTTTAAAATGTGTTTATCAGTGGCGGAAAGTAAGTTAGTAAGTACCTTACTCAAATAGTTAACTGCAATCAATAGTGGGAAGTAGCTAAACACTTTTTTCTTTAATTTAAAATCATACAAGTATTAACAGCAAGTATCAAAAGTAAATCATTATAAAAAAGTGTCCTGTTTAGTGTTATATTTAACAGTTTAAGTCATTGTGTATATATATTATGTATTCATTGACATTAACATGGAAGTACAATTTTAAAGTACTTGAGGTAAATCAATGTTAACTTTTATTGAATTGGATATATAATGTATATTATAATTATAACATTTAAAATAATGCACATATTATTACCAATCATGTGCTTTACATATAAAATACTGATCATAGCAATAGCTGGTAAATGAAAGTGTCAAATATATGTAATGGAGAAAAAATATAGAAATATCAATACTCCAGTAAAGTATAAGTACCTGAAAAGTTGTACTTCAGTACAGTACTTGAGAAAATGTACTTTCCACCTTTTGAGCATAGCTTTGAGGTGCATATTGATGCTTTATTTCCATATACTATAATTTATTATCTGTAAGTGTAACTTTTGGGTTTTTTACATTCAGTAAAAATCTGAAAAATATCTGTAGAATATCTAGGTTATTTTGAGGCTTGGAAAATTTTGGAAAACTAATTTAGGTTGGGACAAACTACATAAAAAGTTTGGCGAAAATAAAGCAATTTTATATTATACGAAAATATAAATCAGAGAGTTTGAAGTCTACACCGGTGTTTGAATGTGACAATTCATTTCAACCATTTAATGTCCACCTTGTTTCTACATTGTAATGTGTAGCTTCAGCACTAGATATATCTAGAAAAAACACACTGCACCTTTAACTTTAACTCTGAACCCCCACTTCATCACTTTAATGCTGTAAATATCTAATATCTAAACTGTTAGTTCAGAGGTTCTCCCCCTTCTGCAAGCTCAAAAGGTTGTGAACTAGCCTAAAGCTAGTTCATTGCAGTTGGGGCTCCACCCCTTAGCTCTAATGTTCTTTGTGGATCAGACAGTGGTCGTGTGTCTGAGGTTTCAATTGCATTTACTGTTGTTAGAATGTGAGAATCTATTTAACACTCACACAGACACACATATTCACACAGGAACACAAAGTCACACATACATGGATGATGCAGAGATGCTGCTGATTGATAGAGCCAGCAGCGGCGGTCCACGAATGCCTCACCCCCCCACCCTGTGGAGGGTCAGCATTTGTTCTGCATGAAAAGCCACAAACACTTGGGGTCACATGACCTGTATTTTTTGTTGTGGCTGAATTAAAACTAAATAGGAAAAAGCAATTCATGCTGAGTAAATCAACAAAATCAAACGTAACGAGACTCGGTATCTTAGACTTTTAGATTGCATGCTTAACAAAGATTCTACTCTGCATAAAGTGAACATTTTGAAGTAATTTGGACAGATACTATTATTTTATTACTTATTACTTCATAAACGTTTGTCATTGAGCTAGAATCTACTGTAGTATCTGTAACTGAAAGTAGAGGTGTGTGTGTTTACTCTCCTTATAGTGCTCACAAAACAGGTTCTATTAATTTCTCATGTTCAGCAGTCTGGAAAATAATAAACACAGCTAGTATTGTTCTGGAATATTCCTGGAATAATCCTGGAACATTCCTGGTCTTAATCCCGGAAAAGTCCTGGAAAAGGGAGGACAGAATCCACAATGCATGCTGGGATGCATGCATGCTGTTTTGTTTTGTTTTTTTTACCCCAGAGGGAGGTAGGTGAGGCAGGGGGCATTTGTTGTAGAGATGGCCGCCTAGACTATAAAAAGATGCAGGAAATCCTGGGAATAATTGTGACATTAATCCTGGAATAGTCCTGCAAGAATCCTGGAATCATAATCTTACAGATGCTGTTTAAGGAGTTTTTCAGGGAACTAGATATTTAATTGAGAATTCATTTACAAAATCTTTATATTAAAGTTTTATATGAAAGTCCTTATTATTTTTGGAAAAAGTCTTAAAATGCTGCATTTTCCCTCAGTTTTTCAAAGTTATAATTTTAACATTTGATAGACTTTTAAAGGTCATATCCAGGAGAAATAATTACAGCTAGGAAAACCTCTTTTATTATTATATAATGTTATAAGGACACCCAACTTAATCTAAAATGAACCAATTTCCTGATTTAGTAAATGGTTTAATCAGGCCAAATATGTGATCTGTCCTTCATGCTTGTGTACTTTTTAATATGTGATGTTTAAACGGCAGATCTGAGTTCAGTGTTACTGCAGCAAACTGATCAGACAGCAGCTGCAGCTCAAGTAAGAAGAACTTACTTGTGTTCAACCATTTAGTTCCACATGTTTAGACAAATCTACATACCTCACCTGTGCTCTGACAGGTGCAGTCACACAATGTCATCACCTGGTGATGGAGTTAAACACCTTGAAATCCAGTTCTTTATAATAAATCAAACAAAGCAGATTTCTGAGCAGCAGCAGTTGCACTAGAAATTTATCTATAACATCAAAATAAATACATAAATAACTTACCCCTGATAGGTGTAATTGCCTGGTTTGTGATTTCTGTGAGGAAATGTTTTTTGCCACATTTGGTTCAGTTTGTAGTGAGTGTAGTAAGTTCCTTTTAGTAAATAATGGCAAAACATATTTAGTTTCATTTTTTGGTAATTGATTTTGGTCACATTTGGAAAAATAAGACAACATATTTGCTTTCTATACCCACTCAATTCTCACCAGGTCAGCTGGAGCCAATGCCAGCTCATTATAGGTGAGAGGCATCACAGTCTCTCCAATCAATTTCAGCATGTTTTTGTACTGTAGAAGGAGCTGGAGAACCTGAAAAGAACCCACACAGACAAAGGGAGGACAGAAAGATCCCAGCTCAAGGATTTGAACTTGTGAGGCAACAGTGATGTCAAACAAGTTAACGTTGTTTATAAATACAAGTTTAAATTGTCCAAAATAAAGAAAAAAGTAGAATTACATTGGTTGACATTGTTGGCTCTGCTGTTTACTGATATCTTAAAGGTAAAAAAAAAACAAAGCTGTTCTAACAGGCAGCATTTAAAAAAAAAAAATCTAAAGTCCAACCCTCTCTTACCCTGAAGCCACACCTCCAGCATACAGGGACAAGCAACGCTTGATTACAACACTGTTATGCTTTGAAAATGACACGATCTGATCAGCAACGACCCTTAATTACAATTACAGAATTTCTTTGACATGATATGACGAACGTTTCCAACTTATTTTCTTTTAGCAGCCTATGCCAGCTTACATGTAGCTAACCAGCCAAGCCTCTGGCGACCTGTGATTTGTCAAGAGCAGAGGAGGGAGGGGGAAGTAGCTGTTGAGTTTGATTGACAAGTCACCAGCTAATACTATTGAATGTGACGCTTACATTTACAGTTTCTATGTGTGTTTGTGTTTTCTTTTTTTGTTTGTATGTGTGTTTTCTTTGTTTTTTTGTTTGTGTGTGTATGCTAGCTTTCTGTGTTGTTGTTTTTTTGTGTGTAGTCGACTGAGCAGAAACCTGCAGGAAATCCTTTTCTGTTTTCTCCTGAACACTGTTTGTGTAACAGAGTTTCCCGCTGGTGTGTGTGTGTGTGTGTGGGGGGGGGGGAGGCAATAAATCAGCAGCTGCTCCAGCCTTCGTCAGTGTGTTTCTGAACCATTTGTTGTATAGTTTGAGTTCAGCTGGGTCACATGTTATCAAGCAGCTTCATCTGGCCTGGAAACTGACAATAAACAGGAAAACCCCTGATCCCAAACTCTGGGTTAGCTGCAGATCAGGTATTTTATTTTTGATAGATAAATGCAACGTTGACTCTCAGCTGATCTGTTGCAGCTCAACATTCTGCTTTTGATGTTTTTGACGAATGATTAACTGACAGTTTCTGGGCAGATGGAGTTTAGACTGAATAACTGAAATCACCTCAATTTCTAAACAAGTCAGGCATACTTTTGTAATGCAAAATTACACGTTCGATATTTTGTGTCAAAAAATTGCACAAAACCCTCATCAAAACAACTTTTAAATGACATAAAACAACAAAATGTACAAATTGAAAAACCTGATGAATGGTTTTTTTTACCGAATGTAATTTTTTTTTTTCTTTCTTGTCTTGCCACTGACACATATAGAAGATCTCATCATCACTGACAATAACTTAATAGAGAAGAGAAATGTTAATTTGTCACACATCATTTAAACATATTTAAACCTGCACAAGCTGCAGATAAACTGGAGTTTCAGGCAATATTTTCTCATTGACCGCTTAGTAATTTCTGACTTGTCTCTGCACCTTCTAAGGCAGAAAAGTTAATTAAAGTTAGCTGAGCTGAAAGATGCTGAAAGTTCCGCTGGTCAGGTGATCAATGACTGTGATCATGTGACCAGATACTATTATAAAGAACAGCTGATTAGCAATAAAATCAACCTCCTCTGACCTGTAAAAATCCTGCATGAAGCAGCTGCTCTGTGAATATCTCATCATCATGTCTGCAGCTGATTTAGGAGTCTTTTTATTTAGAGAAAGATTTGTGACTCTTCCCGGTCAACAAATATACATGTTGTAATATAATATATTTATTACACGTCAGTGAGGTTTGTGAATGTCACAAGTTTCAAGTAAATCCAGTCCCGCAGGAGCGGTGGGATCGGTGGCACCACCTGAGACGCTGCCACCAACAAAAGGGATCAGGGCAACCAGATGAAGTGGAGACAGGATGCAGCAGAACTCATTTTGGCCAGGAAACAGGCTATTTATTAAAATCGGTACACTCTGGACAAACACCAATAACCGCTCTGACACTGGCACAACACAACAATCTCTCTCTCTGCCACCAAATGTCGACAAGCGATGTGGCCTCCCAACAAAAGGGATCAGGGCAACCACATGAAGTCGAAGAAGGAGGCAGCGGAAACTAGGTTTTGTCAAAACAGGCGGTTTAATAACAGTAGTACATTAAAAGACACAACGAAACAGGAGATGAAACAGGAGAAATGTCATGAGTAAAAAAAGTACAATTTCAACATATATATGTCTGTTATTTCATAATGAAAGTTATTAGTTATTAGTGAAAGTATCATGTATTTAGTACTATTAGTCCAATATTGAATTAAATTAATTTACTTGTTTTTTATTCTTCTTGAAATAATTTTAGTCTGATTTTCTTAAAATAAGATTAAATAGTTTGACTTTTTAATCTTAATTAATATTTTGATCTCATATTTTGGACTTTCTAATCTCATAATTCTGACTTTTATCTCATATTGTGGAAAACCTTAAGCTAAATTATCAACAGATAAGTTATCTTCTGCCTTACAAACCATTTACAGATCAAATCTGTTATTATTTCATCCCTTAAACCCTGAAAGATTCTCACTGGCTTCACATTTCTGTGAGGAATTTTCTTTTCTTTTCTCTTTTTGTATTTAGTACAATTAGTCCAGGGGTGTCAAAGTCGAATGGACATGGGGGCCAAATGAAAAATTTAGGAACAAGCCAAGGGCCGGACTGATCGAACGTTCATTGAAAAAAAATAATAAAATGACAGCATATAGTCTAGTGATCCCCATTAAACAGACTGAAACCCTAAAAATAATGCCTATAACATATTAATAATCACTATATGATCAAATAAATAATTTCTTATGGCTCTGTTAGTAAATTTTAATTTTCAACAGAGACAAAAGCTTTGTGTAAAAATCCCCAAAACATGAACATTAAATGAATGAAGCGGTATTATTCAAGGCACCATCAGTATTACTTCTCAGGGATATAGCAAAAAGGCCTAAATTTACTTCAAATAAATACATAATATCAGCAATTTTCTATAATTCACTCGATTGAAATATTTTCAAAACAAATTGGATTGAAATACAATAATAAAGTGCAAAAAGCTATAAACATGAGGAAAATGAAAAGTCACATGTGGTGTGAAAACAAGTAGTTCACTTCTAAACTTTAACTGAGTAAAAAATTCTGAATACGTTGCACAGTAATGTTCACTTTTTTTAAGCTGTGGCTGATACTTGGTGGTGCCTCTTCTTTTGAACAAGTTCATCAATGTCCGGGCTAATTTAGCGATCTCTTCTGTCTTGTCTCATGCTGCCGTCTCAGATTCTCTTTTATCACCGCTGCACTTTTTCCACACAAAAGTCATACAGGTTCTCCAGCTACCTCCGTGAACATGTACTCCGATTCCCACCCTGTTTTAAAAGTCCGGTTCGCAGTGTCCACCTTCCGTTTTGCCATTTTTTAAGGGTAGGCTATCTGAAAGTTTTGAAGTGACGCTAATGCTCGCTGATGAATAATGAAAGGAAGTGGCCTCCTGCTCGGAGCGCCACCGTTGAATTGTGGGAAATGTAGTGCGTTAGTGCGCGTAAAGTACCTGGATGTTGCTGGCGTGCAGTTGCCTGCGGGCCAGTTCTAATAATAAATGTATATAATCCTGGGGGCCAGAAAAAACCCTCTCGCGGGCCGGATGTGTGACTCCATTTACCTTATTCTGCTGATAGATAATTTTACTTTTTTCAAGTTTTTTTCTTCATTTGAGTTGAAGAGTCATAATAAAGGAGATAAAAGGTCACAACATTAAGATGTTTTAAACAGCAGGTGAAGTTATCTCCACCGACTTCACATTTCTGTGACTGGTCCAGTTTTTATCACAATTTTTTTTACATTCATCTGGTGGACCTGTTTGGCCCCCTTAGCTGCCATTTCTGCCCCCTGGGTTGCATGTTTGACACCTCTGGTTTAAGTGATTTCTTCAAGCTAACTTTCTTAGAATTCTGTCGGTGAACTGATTTTAAAGAACAAACAGAAAGTTCACACTCCATTTGTTCTCCTCATGTGGTTTATTCGCCTCCTGTTAGTTCCTGCTTCAACACCTTCAGCTTTTTATTTGCTCTTTGAGCTTCAACATTTGGTGGAAAAAGCTGCTTCACATGTTCACAAGTCCACACTTTCAACTTGTTAATGCGGCTGCTTTACTGTTTTGCTAATTACTGTATGGATATAATCTTATCTGTCTATTTATCACTTCCAGCCTGTTATTGATGAACATGTTTGTTTTAGATGTTAAAATGAGAGAATTTGCTGCTTTACTTGTTTCTTATATGATAGTAAATTGAGTATTTTCCTTTGCATTTTCACTGTATCCTGATGATATATAGATCATATCAGTGGTAAATGAATCCTCAAAAATTATTAAACAGATTATTGATAAGAAAATTAATAAATTGTGGCCTCACTCAAGTTTTTTCCTGAATGTTTTTAAATTTACTTTCACATATCATCACAAATAAAAATATTTCTCTGGCTACAATAAGTTGTAAAGAGTTTTAACCTTTATATATTTAATAAGGTAAAGTTGTGTAATGACTTGCATTTCATCTACATGGAAAGTTTGACTGTTATACTTTATTTACTGGAGATGAAACATGATTGATTACACGACTTCAATCAATTTAAAGGTTCATTTCTAAAGACTCAACAATGAACCTGTTAGAACATATTTTGTCAGGATACAGTATGTTAAAGTAAAGTAAAAAATCTTGTTGCCTTTATATCAGCTCCAACCATTCTGGCCATTCTCCTCTGACCTCTAGCATCAAGGCATTTTCACACATAGAATAGCTGCTCACTGGATGTTTTCTCTTTTTCAGGCCATTCTCTGTAAACCCAAGACATGGTTGCGTGTGAAAATCCCAGTAGATCAGCAGTTTCTGTACTACTCAGACCAGCCCTTTAGACACCAACAACCATGCCACGTTCAATGACACTTAAATCAACCTTTTCCTCCATTCTGATGCTCTGTTTGAACAGCAGAACATCCTGACTATGACCAAATGCATTAGATTGCTGCCATGTGATTGGCTGATTAGACATTTGCGTTAACGAGCAGTTGGACAGGGCTACCTAATAAAGTGGCTGATGAGTGTATAATTGTTTTTTTTTAACTTAATTATTAAAATCATGGTGAATATTCTTTTGATTG